>CM046448.1:77048391-77103391 GCA_025506515.1 Flaveria trinervia
ATATCAAGATTATAAACAAATTTGTAAAGTTACAAAATCTATATTTTTAGGGTCTAATTAGGATGTATCTACTAGGTAAAATACAACTTGTCATATGTTTGATTGTGCTTAAAAACAAAAAGGTACTTTAAAAGCTTTGGTAGTCTTTTAGATAATGGTGAAGCCGACTGTAAGGTTTAATGCAAGGCTGATGCACCTAAAACATTCTAAGTCTCTCTTGCATGCATGCACTTAAGTACAAAGTAGAAATGCTTCGGAAGTTATACATCTCGCATATTTGAAGTGTAAAATCTTCCGAAGCCAAGACCAGCATCTTCCGAAGCCATGACCAACATCCTTCGAAGCCAAAAGTGAAGTCTTTCGAAGCTTTAGAGACAAAGTCTTCTGAAGCCAAGAAATGAAGACTAATTACTTCTGAAGACTTTAATTGACACATGCTTTATCTGATATACTTTCCATAAAGCTGGACCACTTTCCGCTGCAACTCTGAAGACTCACTAACTTATACAAGTTGGTCAAAAGATCTATACTTTTGGTAACTGTACATTGAGGTCTTGAGTCTGTTGCTTTCTATATGTACTTTTATCCTTTTGTAATATATTAAAATATAAGCTATGGCATGTCATAGTCACTAGTCAAAAGGCAATATGTTTTTTGTACATTTGATTTTGTTGTTGTCTAGATCATATGTGTCCAGCTGGCTCTCTAAGTAAGGTCGACTGTAGGATGTAGTATAAAGTATATTAGGTCTTTGTATTTTTTTATGCTTTAACAACACTTGTAAAGAACTTGAGAGCAATATACAACATTCTTGAAAAACATTATCCTTGTGTTGTTTGTTCTTGTTTTGTCTCATATTTGCTTGTGTTCTAAGTATCAAACCATATTGTTCTTAGTTTCCAATTTGATCTGTTAAGTGTTCTAAAAATCTCTACTCATTATGTTGTAAGTGACAATTCCTTAAACGGTCTTGCACCAACCCATTTCCGGATGCGGGTTGGACAACATTCAACGTCTATCCGAATTTCTTGGCGTGTTTAGAAACTCTACTACACAATTATTAGGAGTTTATTATGCCAATAGTTATTTAATGCTTCAAGAATTATATACAATGGATTTGAATTTAAAATTTCTCAAAATAAAAACAATATGTTAGAGAAATAATAAATCCAATGAAAGACAAATTAAAAAATATTTTGTTGAGTTAACATCCATTTTTACTTATGCTATCGCTTTAAATTCGGTTTTAAATGTTCTTGTGATTGAATGTTTGATAGACGGGATAAATGACAATTTGGATATACATGACGAAAACCCTAATTTTTAACCGCGGCAAAATAAAACTTTAATAAAAGTTTGAAAACAATTTATAATTTTTATTTAAATAGATATGGGCCTAACGTAAACATAACCACACCAAGTGTAGAGATTAATGAAGAAGCTGATGCAACCAAAACATCCAATGTCTATCCTGCATGCTGCACAAGTGCTATGAAGAAGAATGCTTAGGAAGTTTCACACATACAACAGAATTATTCTAAGTGTGAAATCTTCCGAAGCCAAGACCAATATCTTTCGAACCCAAATATGAAGTCTTCCGAAGCCTCAGAGACAAAGTCTTTCGAAGCTTTAACTCATGAAGACAGATTTCTTCCGAAGACTTTTAACACATGCTTTATCTGATGTACTTTTCCATAAAGCTGGACACCTTTCCGCTGCACCTCTATAAGGTCACCACTTACATTAGTTGGTTAAAAGGTCCATGCTTTTGGTAATTGTACATTGAGGTCTTGCGTCTGTAACTTTCTACTTCATGTACTTATCCTTTTGTAATAGATAAGGATGTGAGCTATGGCATGTCATAGTCACTAGTCAAAAGGCAATCTGTCTTTTGACTCTACAATTGATTTTGTTTTGTGTCTAGTCAATTGTATCCAGCTGGCTTTCAAAGTATAGCCGGCTGTAGGATGTAGTATAAGTATCTCATGTTCTTGTATCATTCCATTATGCTTTGTAACACTTGTAATAGAACATAGAGAAAGCAATATACTGCATTCTTGAAAACCATATACTTGTGTCCTGTCTCTTACATTACTTGTGTTCTTTGTATCTTATTGTGGTTAATCCAGCCTTACTATTTGATTAAGTTTTAGTTAATCTCCTCTTTGTGTTGTTGTGTTGTAATTGACCCCTTCACCGGTCCTGCATTTGGTATCAGAGCTTTCCAGGCTCTTGATATAAGATCTCACCATCTTAAGATCGCTCACACACACAAATACTAAACTTTTCAAATGGCAACCATTTCCAAGACTGATATGGAAACTGGAACCATGAACAAGTCCCCATGATCACTCTTGATGAGTTTGATACCTGGTGTTTGAGAATGGAAGGTTTCACCAGGTCTCTTGATTCAAGAATGTGGGAGTCTATTGAGAATGGACCTTTCATACCTAGAACCCCTTCTGCTTCTGGTGCTGTTATCCCAAGGATGTGGCTAACTACTCTGATGAAGATAGGAAGAGAGTAGAGATTGACAAAAAATCCATGACAGCCCTTCAAACTGCCCTTCCAAACTCTGTGTACAGAGGTTTCAAGAAGTGCAAAATAGCCAAGCAGCTGTGGGATGCACTAGAACTGATGTATGAGGGTTCCTCTGAAGCCAAGGAGAACAAGAAGGATCTCCTGAAGCAGCAGTTTGAAAACTTCACCTTCAAAATAGGTGAAACCATGACTCAGCAATACTTCAGGTATGTTAAGATTGTGGATACCCTTGTGGATGGAGGAGTTTCACTTGAGAACAAAGACATTGTAAGGAAGTTCATGTCCTCACTTCCTAGGCATGGACACACTACTGTGTGGTGATCAAGAGGACTGAAAATCTCAAAACTCTCACTCTGACAGAGTTATATGGGATTCTCAGTGGCTACCAGATGGAGATGAACATGCAAGGTTCATCTGGCAACTCCAACAATCAAATGGGTTCAGCCCTACATGTGGTTGAAAGGGATAGCATAGAACCCAAACATCATCTCATATGCTACCCTGGCAACTCACCAACAGGTCCTTTCATCACCTTCCCAGAGACACCAAGGGAGAACTACACTCAAGGAAGCCCATTCCAAGAGACAAGCTCTTCTCAAGCTTTTGTGTCTTCTGATGAAAGCTATGGCAACTCTCTTTTCACTCTTGAAGATCTGGACTGTATTCATCTAGATGATCTGGAATACATGGAAATAGTCCAACAGATGCTTCTTCTCACTCACAGAGCCAAGAAGTTCTACAAGAGGACTGGAAGGAAGTTTCCAAGCAATGCAACCAGTGGAAAGTTTGGCCTCGACAAAGGCAAAGTCAAGTGTTACAACTGTAACTTGATGGGCCACTTCACCAGAGAGTGTAAGGCACCTAAAACAAGTGGTGGCCAAACATAGTCCAGACCCAACTACACTGACAAGGCTCTTCAGAATGAGAAGTCAAAGCAGCAGGCTGCTGTTGCTGTTGAAGAAGGAGGCTTTGATTGGAGCTTTCAGGTGGAAGATGCTTCTCCTAACCAAACATTGATGGTAGATCATGATGAAGCCAAGGTATTGGAACATCTCTGTATCCTGAATGCATTGCTAAAGTCAATAGATACAGGTCCTATAACTTGGAGATGAGATCTGACCTTGAGTCCTTAAACATATTAAAATCTGATTTTCAAAAGTCTAAAAATGATTATAAAATGTAAATAGAGGACCTTGCGAAAACCATTTCAGTTCTAAAACGTGAACACACAGATTTTAGGACTCAAATCAAAGATCTCATCACCAAGCTAACTGAGTGCCAGGCTGAGCTTGTGATCAGCAAAGCCAGGGTAGAATAGAGTGTTCTTGAAGAAGAGACCTTCAAGAACATGATATCCTCATTCCTGCATAACAAAGTGTGCTGTCAAAACAGGCAGGGATTGGGATCTAATGAGATAGCTCCTCCACACACAATCTTGTCTGTAAGATCTCCCAGGTGTGGAACTTGCGAAGATGAGCTTCCTCTCATAGATCCTATGAGTGAAGAGGATGAAGAAGAGATAGTGAAGAATTCCTCTGAGAAGAGTGAAGAGGAGGATTCCAGGAAGGGCCACTATCCTTCTGAGGAGAAGAAGAAGACTGTGATGACCAAGTCCATGAGATAGAACTTGATCAGAAAGAGCAAAAGAAAGGCAAGGAAGGCTCAAGAGATCAAGACTACTTTTGACTCTAAGGAGAAACAAGTTTTCATATCTGTAGGATTCAAAGTAGTAAGGACTGAAGATATAAACCAAAATTCTTCTGCTAAGAGTTCTGGTTCTTGTTCAACTCATCTCAGTAACAAGAAGAAGACTGATCTGCTATGTACCACTGCTACACAGCCTGGACCATCAAACTCCAAGAACAGTTCCCAACCCAAAGGAATTGTCTCAGCATCTGCAAAGATGAAGGTGGAGAAGGGATGTAACCAAAGACAGTCTTGTTCCCAGTAGAAGACTCTTGTGAAGAAGAAAGTGATGTGTGTCATGTGTGAAAGTATTACTCACATTGCTAAGGATTATCCATACAATCCTAAAGGTACTGTCCATATGACCAAGACAAAGACTTCAAAGAGTTCCAAGAAGATTCAAGCTTCAAAAGGAAAACCTTTTGTTGGACCAAAAGAACCAATGAGCCAAGATCAGAAAACCTCTAAGTCCCACATGGTATCACAACAATAGCTGAAAGCTTCATCAGTAGTTTGACAAGTGCTGAAGACTTCAACAGCTGAAGATCAAGTGCTGAAGACTTCAACAACTGAAGAACTAAAGTGCTGAAGTACAACAGCTGAAGAACACAAGTGCTGAAGCTGAAAGACCAAAGTACTAAAGTACAACAGCTGAAGAGTTTACAAGTGCTGAAGATCAACAACTGATGTACAAAGTCTGAAGACAAAGACTGAAGACATCAGCTGATGATATCTACTGAAGTCATCAGCTGATGAAACATCTGAAGCTCAAGTCTGAAGACCAACTACTGAAGTTTCAGTAGTTTGTCACAACAGCTGAAGAGTACTTCTTCAGTAGTTGTGATATCAGTAGTTTTATATTTTTACTTTCAGTAGTTTTGTAAAACGACTAAAGAGCTTGTTCTTCATTCGTTGTAGTTTCAGTAGTTTTATGTTTTTCAGTAGTTATAAGAACTGATAACACTTAGCATTTTTTGTAAGGAGATGTCAGCTGTTTTGACATCTTCAGTAGTTGTGCTTCAGTTGTAATAAATCTGTTAGATGTCACTATCAAGTGACATCAGCAGACGTCACATCTCTTATATAAGAGATGTCTACCTAATTGTAATTGTGACATTATGTTACCACGAAAGCGAATATTGAATGAAATATATTTGCAGAAATTCTCTCTCTATAACCGTCTTTGTTCTTTATTGAATATTGGTTTGTTCTTGTGAATCGACTAATTCATTGTTTGAATTGCGCTGCTATACTCGTTAATCAATCAAACATAGATCACTGATCCTAACACCTTTTTCCTTCGGAAGCTCCAAGTCTAAGAAGAAGGCAAGTGGAAAATTACCCTCGGAAGAGAAGTTGGTCTCGAAAGAAAGGAGTTCTTCCGAAGCACTGAAGTCTACTGCAGTTTTTGCAGGATCTTCCGAAGGTTCAGTCATCAAAACTTCCAAAGTTCCAAAAGCTTCCGAAGTTTTGAAGGTCAAGTCCAAGACTCCAAAGGTGGTGTGGAAGTTTAAGAAAGACCAAGTGACTGAGAATTCTCCATCAACAACAGCTCAAGATCCTCTTAGCACAACCATAGGATCTATTATTGTTGCATTACCTTCTGTTTCTGAGCCCAAGACAAGCAAGGCTTGGGTTTCCAAATGTAACTAATCAACTTCTTTGTGCAGGGACAACTCAAGACAAACAAAAATGTTTGGATCATTGATAGTGGCTGTTCCAGGCACATGTCAGGCAATAGGTCATTACTCCAGAACTTTGAAAGAATTGATGGAGGACTAGTTGCCTTTGGAGGAGATGAAGGAGGTTACATTTCTGGAAGAGGCAAGGTCATAAATGGTAAGCTCAACATTAAAAAAGTAAACTTTGTCAAAGAGCTTGGGTACAATCTTCTGAGTGTATCCCAATTTTGTGATCAGAGTCATAACATGCTCTTTACTGAGCATGAGTGCATTGTTCTCAAGCCTGGTGTGGTCATTCCTCATGATCATATCCTGTTTAGAGCCCCCAGGAAAGGGAACATGTACAAGATGGATTTGCAAGAAACATCTCTCTCTGGAGAAGTTTTATGCTTTCTGTCTAAAGCAAACAGTGATGAGTCTTTCTTATGGCATAAAAGAATGTGCCATGTAAACTTTAAAAACATGAATAAATTAATTAAGAATGATTTGGTAACTGAAATACCAAAGAAAGAGTTTACAAGTGATGATCATTGTGTTGCATGCCTAAAAGGGAAGCAACACAAGGTATCTCACATGCCTAAGGAAAGGAACTCTATCACTACACCCCTACACTTGTTACATATGGATCTCTTTGGCCCCACCAGTGTAATGAGTCTAGGAAGGACCTCTTATTGTTTAGTGATCACAGATTACTTTACAAGATTCACTTGGGTTTTCTTCCTTAGAACTAAGGATGAAATTCCTGAGATTCTAAAGAATTTCATCTTAATGACTGAGAATCAATCTGATCATAAGGTCAAGCTCATAAGATATGATCAAGGAACTAAATTTAAGAACCAAATCCTTGATACATTCTGTGATGAAAAGGGTATTACAAGACAATACAGTGCTCCCAGGACTCCTCAGCAAAAGGGTGTTGCTGAGAGGCAAAACATGACACTGATTGAAGCTGCAAGAACCATGCTGTCTGACTCTAAGCTACCCATCACCTTCTGGGCAGAGGTAGTCAACACTGCCTGCTATGTGCAGAACAGAGTTTTAGTGGTCAAGACTCATGGCAAGACTCCTTATGAACTTTGGCACAAAAGGAAACCTTTCATTGGTTTTCTAAGGTCATTTGGATGTCCTTGCACCATCTTGAATACCAAAGATCAAATTGTCAAGTTTGCTGAGAAATCAGATGATGGACACTTTATTGGATACTCTTCTCAAGCTAAGGCTTATAGAGTGTACAATCTCAGAACTAGAATTGTTGAAGAGTCAGCCAATGTGACTTTCAATGAACACACACCCTGTGCAGCTGGTTCTGGTCCTGATTGGCTATTTGATCTTGACTTAGTTACCAACTATTTTAACAAATCTTGTGAGAATGTTTTAGGATCTGCAAAAAATTGAAACACAGGTGATGCTGACCCAAGATTTGAGCTAAGAAGACCTTCAACTCATACATCTTTAGCTCCAGTTGGAACTACTTCTGCTAATGAGGTTTCTATCAGTACTATAATGACAAACTCAACTGATACATCTAGGGTGCCTTCAAATTCCAGCTCAGAGGCTCCACAACCAGATAAGAACATCTCAATTATGGAAGACAACAATGGTGGTGGTGATAGTGACCAAGAATTTCTTGATGCCACTGATCATACCATAGTTGAGAACATCAATGATGTCACACACTGCTTGGATCAAGTTTCTCTTGAAAAGTGTGCTGATGTGGTGGGAGCAACATCCGTGCCAGATCTAAATTTCTCTAATTTATATCTTTCTCAGCAACTTGCTGTGATCCCTCAGCTTAGGATCCACAAGTCTCACCCCACCACAAACATCATTGGAGATGTTGTCACAGGGGTAAGGACAAGAGGCCAAACCCATGAAGCAAATGTTTGTCTTCACTCTTGTTTTTTATCCCAGATAGAGCCAAAGAAAGTTGATAAGGCTCTAAATGATGGAAGTTGGGTTGAAGCTATGCAACAAGAGCTGCTTCAATTCAAAAGGCAGAAAGTTTGGAACCTTTGTCCTTTTCCTTATGGGAAGACTACCATTGGAACCAAATGGGTGTTTAGGAACAAGAATGATGATAGAGGCATAATCATCAAGAAAAAAGCTTGACTAGTTGTTCAAGGATACACACAAGAAGAAGGGATTGACTACACTGATGTCTTTGCTCCAGTAGCAAGATTAGAAGCTGTTAGGATATTCCTGGCATTTGCTGCATCCAAGAACTTCAAGGTCTTTCAGCTTGATGTGAAGTGTGCCTTTTTGTATGGAGTGATTGATGAAGAGGTATATGTCAAACAACCACCTGGTTTTGTAGATCCTGATCATCCTGATTATATCTGTAAGCTTGAAAAAGCTCTTTATTGGCTGCATCAGGCACCCAGGAAATGGTATGAGACACTGTCTGAGTATCTTTGTAAACATGGATACAGGAGAGGTACTATAGATGGAACTCTCTTCATCAAAGGACAGGGAAATGACATATTGCTAGTTCAAGTGTATGTGGATGAATTATCTTTGGTTAAACTAATCCAAAGCTCTATAAAGACTTTGAGAAGCTGATGAAAAGAGATTTGAAATGAGTGCCATGGGGGAACTCAATTTCTTTATGGGAATTCAAGCGAAGCAACTTGAAGATGGCATCTTCATAAGTCAGTCGAAGTATGTTCAGGACATACTAAAGAGGTTCAACATGACTGATTGTAAGATTGCTAAGACATTCATAGCTAGAAACCACTCCCTTAGACCTGATCTTGAGGAGGAGTGTGTAGATGAGCACTTATACAGGTCTATGATTGGGTCTTTTATGTATCTTACTGCTAGCAGGCCTGATATTATGTTTGCTACATGCATCTGTGCAAGATATCAAGCCAACCCTAAGATGTCTTACCTCATCACTGTCAAGAGGATTCTAAGATACCTCAAGGGTGCTTCAACACTTGGTTTATGGTACCCTAAGAATCCTGACTTTAATCTATATGCTTATACAGATAGTGATTATGGTGGTTGCAACATGACTGCAAAGTCTACATCTGGGGGATGTCTGTTCCTTGGTGGAAGGGTTGTCTCATGGCAATGCAAGAAACAATCCTGTGTCTCTGCATCAACTGCTAAAGCTGAATACATTGTTGCTACAAGCTGCTATGCTTAAGTGTTTTGGATTCAAAATCAGATGCTGGACTATGGATTCAACTTCAAGGAGACTCCCATTCACATAGACAACAACAGTGCTATCTTAATCATAGAGAATCCTGTGCAGCACTCAAGGACCAAACATCAATATCAGGTATCATTTAATAAGAGATAACCATCAAAAGAGATTAATTAAACAAGTCAAAGTTCACACATATGAACAATATGCTGATCTGTTTACAAAGGCTTTTGATGAACAGAGATTTAAATATCTTATATCAGCTATTGGATGATAAACTTTGAGTAGGTTTTTTCTTAAAACTAATTCTTATTATTTCTTAAAATATGTGTGTCCTAAGTTTTCTAGTTCATCACTTTCATAAGCTCATGTTTTCTTTGGATGAAAATTTCTTTTTGAAGGCTTTCCTTATATTTTTGGAAAATTTCTAATACTTCGGAAGTTATGCTTTTAACTTCGGAAGCAAATCAAGCCTTCAAAATAAATAACTGTCTAAGAAATTTACATTAGGAAGAGTTCTCAGATCTATCTTCCGAAGCTTAAATACTTGTCTCAGACACTTACTTATTTTCAAGGACCATTTACTTCCGAAGAAAAATTAACTCTCGGAAGCTTTGTATTTTATATACAACGCAATCAAGTTTTAATTTTTCTTCCGAAACAAGATTGTCAAAACTCTCAGGAAAATCTTCCGAAGTCAGTTTAGCTTCGGAAGCTTTTTAATTAAAACTTCTGAAGATAATTAACCTTCAGAAGCTTTTTGACTTCCAAGAAAACTACTTTTTGAGAAAAAGTAAACTACTTTTTTAGAGGTGGGACCGACATCCGGATTTTAAAGTTTATCCTCTTTCATTAAACTTTTTCTAAAATCCCTCTCACATATAAACCCAATGGTTTCCCCCTCTTTCTATCATTTGTTCTTCCTCCAAACCTAAAAACCCAAATTTCTCTGAAATTTCTTTCTTCTTATTTTCTTCATCTTAAGCTACCTCACAATGGCCAATCTCGCTCACAGAAATGATCCCAGTTTTACCATTCAGCTACACAGGCAACATAATCAGGTTGCTCTATTAAGCTCTGCGAAAGATCCTCATTTCTCAGAGGTTTGTCAATTCTTAGCTTATCCAGCTACTTCACCTCGCTAACCATTGATATTCCTCTCTATGAGGATCAGCTGCTTGATTTTTGGAAGACCTGCCAAGAGGTCATTATGGACAAGGAGAAGGAACTGTCTGCCACCATGCAGGGGAGAACAATCTTCATCACTCCGGCCATCATAAATAGGCATCTTCAGCTGGATGATGAAGAAGGTGAGGTGTTCTTCCCAAAGGAAGCTGTTAATCATTCTTTTAAGCAGATGGGATATGAGGGAGATTTCTCTGTAAAGACCTTTAGGAAAGGGAAGGTCTCATCCCAGTGGATATTCCTGCTTCATGTGGTCATCCATAGCTTATTAAACAAGCATGGTGGATGGGACCAGATTCCTGAGGATCTCTCCTTCATAATCCATGGAATGATTCAAGGGGTCAAGTTTAGGTATTCTTAGTTTATCTATACCAATTTACTTGCTAATTTAGACTCCTTAGAATATTACATGTTTCATAGATATGTCCAGTACATTCTTAACTATGAACTGGGCTCATAGTTGAGGGAAAGAGGTAACATTCTTAAATTGGGACATATGAAGCTCGACATCTTTAAAATACTAAGAAAGCCCACTATTGGCTTCTCTGGGGTCGAAACAACCCTAGTCCCAAAAATGTTAGAGCTCATTGCTCAAGGTGACAACCTAGCAGCACAAGCTAGTGTTGAGCGCACACCTGCTACCTCCCACCCACCCACACAGCCTAAAATCACCCTCACTTACTAAAGAAAATCCAAACAAACCCCTGCTCAGACTATTCAGTCTATAGAGGCTCCCATACACTCACCTTTACCGGCATAAGTGGACATTGGAGCTCCTACTTCTCCTGAGGAGCAAACCACTCCCATCTCTTCAGGAATCAGTGCTGAGGTTCCTCATGCTCAGTCTGATAAGCTCATTAGCCCAACTGCCTTAAGCCATCACTTTGAGTCTCAACACTCAAGTGATCAACCTTCAGGGGACAGTTACCATCCCCAGCCTATAGATCTCAACCAACCAATTCCCAACCTTGATTTCTATACTGATGAAGATCTAGGTTTTAGTGAGTATATGGAGTCTCTTTTCTTTACCCCTACTCAAAGACAGATGAATGCTCCTGAGTCTCTTATATCTATCCCACATCAGTCACCTACAACTGAGGTGGACACTTCTGAACCTGTTCAGGATGTCCATATGGAAGAGGCTCTCACTTCTGAAAGTGATTACATCATTAAGACCTCAACCATGGTAACTCAACCCACTGACATCTCAACTGAGATTGCCAGTGAGCAAAGGAAAACCAACAGCCAAGAACCTAAAGCTGGTGGTGAGAGAGAGGACTTTGGTCCAATCATCTCATCCCCCAATGATTCTTCTGATGAAGATGAGGGGAATCTAATACTAAAAGTGCACAAACTGACGAAAACATGCACCTATTTAGTCTCAAAGGTCAGTCACCTTGAATCTCAGGTGACTACCGTACATAACAGGATCAATGATCAGCAACTTGAGATTTCATATCTTAAGGAAAAACTAGCTGGGAGACCCTTAAGAAGAGCTCAACTAGGAACACAAGAACCTGGGATGTGATTGACCTATCTTCTAGCTCACCTATGCAAGTGGGTGATGCTACCAAAAAGGGGGAGAAAGTCATCACAGCTACAGAACCTAGGAGTTCTTCAGAGAGAGTAGACATTAAGGACTCACCATCCTCACTTGCAATTGTGCATTCTCAGCAACCTTCTCAAATTCACATTGATATGGAGTACACAGACTCCTTCATACAGAGTCTGTTTGAGGATGGGATACCAAGGGCTATGTCATCTTCACCATCTTCAAATCACATCATTGGGTGGAGATATGACAACATCAGGAAAGCCCTAATCATCATAAGAGTTCAAGGACAGCAAGAAGTCTTCAATTTTCATACTTTGAACTACTATGAAGGTCTGGATTTAGTCAACATGCCACTTGTCAACCCAAGCAAATCAAGACAAGCTGACAGACTGGCTCAAAGAATCCAAGACAGGATCACTGCAGAGTTCAGCTTAAGAAGGAGACTTAGGCAATCAGGCAATGCCATCGGTCAACTGGATGTTGAGGCAAACCCTAGGATTAGTTTCATAGGGGAATCCTTGACTGAAGGCCCAGTGGCAGAACCTGAGACCCCTGTCTCATCATTATCAACTGCTGTAGAGATCCACACTCCTATTGAGACACCTGCTGGTAAGGGTGCTTCTCAACCTCTCTCTGGCCAGAGCTCAGAAGCTGCATCAAGCAATGAAGGCCAAAGCTCTCTCCACCCTAAGTCATAAAGGTCTGTGAGTGACGAAGGGAAAAGAAAGATGACATATGAGGAGATTGAGGAGGAGGAAAGAGAGAGGAAAAGGAGGCTGAGGGGAGAAAGTTCCTCTGCTGAGTCTTCAAGATTCATGGAGTCTGCTATCAGGGCTGCCCCCAGACCAGATACTCAGAATGATGAGTTTAGGACAGTCAGGATAAATTATCTGCAGACAAGGAACTATGACATAGACAATGTCATCTCTCTCCCCTTAGATGAGTTGAATGAATTGGTTGACCTGGAAAGGTCAAAGGAGAAGAAGGAGGCAGAAGATGCAGAGCTTCTAGTACAAGTCAAAGAAGAGAGAAGAAGAAAAAGACTGTACAAGGATATGCCTACCCTTTCCCCAGTTCAGGAAAGTCCTACACAAGAAGATGTGGTTCAACAAGAACCTTAGGTAGACAAAGAAGAAGATAGGATCAAGATGATCAACTACCTAAGTGCCACAGGCTTCTATCAGGCAGATGCACTTCTTCCCTTGTCCTATGACTATGTTGAGTTTGAGTACCTAAAACAGCTTGAACTTGAGATAGTCAAGGACAGAAAGACAACTAAGAAGAAGCTAAGGGAAGAAGCTGCAAAATCAAGAGCTATCATCCAAAAGAGCATGAAGAAGTCTGCTAATAGGCAGAGGATGATGAGCTTCTTGAAGCTATATGGATTCTCCGGAAAGAGACTTGGCGCCATGTCTCTATCCACTATGGATGAGCATATTAGGGTGATCAACAGAAGATCAAAATGGAGAGCTCACTGACTTACACTCCACTCCAAGTCAAGCTCCACCTAAAGTGGAGGTTAAGGTTGAACAACCAGAAACAACATAACCTGAGCTTCATCTTCTGATCCACAGTGGGGTCAACCTCCTTCTCCTTCTGAGCCTGAGAGAGAGGAAGTCCCAACTGAGAAAGACAATGAAGATCAATCTGGTACTGCAGGACAGTCTTCTCAGTTAAAATCTACAAAGAGAAAGAAGAGGATGGCTTCTAAACCACATCCAAAGAAGAAGAAGACTGCACCCTCTTCTAAACCCCAGGATGAGTCAGAACATCCTGAGGTTGTGTAGCCAGAGGATGCTACATCAACTCCAATTCAAACAGCTCCTCTAGCATCAGGAAGACCCATCTTGTCTTGGACATACACCATAAATCCAGAAAGATGGCATGTCATTAGAGATCAAGGCACTGAAGACATTTAGACATGGCAAGATATGTTTTAGTTGCCTCTGCATGACTTCTTTGATATGAGAAGACATTTTGATAGTCTGAAGGATCCTGATCATCTTATGAAGAAATGATTAGTGATCATCCTAATGAGGACTGTTGATATCTGAAGTCTACTAAGTGTTTTGGTAGCATTAGCCTAGGGGGAGTTTGTAGAGATTAATGAAGAGGCTGATGCAACCTAAACATCCAATGTCTATCCTACATGCTACACAAGTGCTATGAAGAAGAATGCTTAGGAAGTTTCACACATACAACAGAATTATTCTAAGTGTGAAATCTTCCGCAGCCAAATATGAAGTCTTCCGAAGCCTCAGAGACAAAGTCTTCCGAAGCTTCAACTCAAGAAGACAGATTTCTTCTGCAGACTTTTAACACATGCTTTATCTGATGTACTTTTCCATAAAGTTGGACACCTTTCCGCTGCACCTCTGTAAGGTCACCAACTTACATGAGTTGGTGAAAAGGTCCATGCTTTTGGTAACTGTACATTGAGGTCTTGAGTCTATAACTTTCTACTTCATGTACTTTATCCTTTTTGTAATAGATAAGGATGTGAGCTATGGCATGTCATAGTCACTAGTCAAAAGGCAATCTGCCTTTTGACTCTACAATTGATTTTGTTTTGTGTCTAGTCAATTGTATCCGGCTAGCTTTCAAAGTATAGCCGGCTGTAGGATGTAGTATAAGTATCTCATGTTCTTGTATCTTTCCATTATGCTTTGTAACACTTGTAATAGAACATAGAGAAAGCAATATACTGCATTCTTGAAAACCATATACTTGTGTTCTGTCTCTTACATTACTTGTGTTCTTAGTATCTTATTGTGGTTAATCCAGTCTTACTGTTTGATTAAGTTTTAGTTAATCTTCTCTTTGTGTTGTTATGTTGTAATTGACCCCTTCACCGGTCCTGCACCAAGAGAATCAAGTTGAAGTGCTAGTACCTCGGTTAAAGACCCGGTTTTGACTATATTGAATGTTATGTGGGATGTGACGACTAAACGATAAAGGGGAAACACACCAACAAGCGAGCTCAGTAGATATAGCGAAACTGATTTTATTTCCACTATGACTACTGAATATTATTAGGCATTTGATATTGTTGGGGTTCAACAATTGAGTAAACTAAAGCTTACCAAATCATAATCACAGCCAATTGAAGATCTCATTGTACAAGTTTAGAGACCAAGTTGATTACAATAAAACAAGACAATTCAACATGACAAAGTCAACATCAAGACAATTAGAAAAGTCAAAATTAGGTCATGTTGTAATATTAGTATAAATAGACCCACTAGTGCATTATGCAAGTGTGGCTTTTGTGTGTGTGTTTCTCATGGTGTAAATCACCATCCAAGGAGAAATCCTCTCCTTTGGGTGGGTTTGATTTCACCAGCCATCTATGATTTTATTGTAACTTGTTTATCAACATCAACGAAATTATAACATTATTATTATCCATCTCTTTGTTCTTTGATTCACACATGTCCACCCATCTTAATTTTGATTTCTAGATCTGAACAAGATGAATCCTAAGATCCATGCTCAATAAATCTGAAATATTGATTTAGCAAAATGGTATCAGAGCTGTTGGTTGTGGATTTATCTAGTTTTTAGATCTGATTTCATCTTTAATGATGTCAAGAACAATGAAGAAAAGAAGAAAAATGAAGAACCAAGTCCTTATTCATCAAAAACCCATCTGTTCTTACCCAAATTCAGAA
The DNA here is from genome assembly GCA_025506515.1 of Flaveria trinervia. NCBI lineage: Eukaryota > Viridiplantae > Streptophyta > Magnoliopsida > Asterales > Asteraceae > Flaveria > Flaveria trinervia. Next base: position 77,063,860 of record CM046448.1, read on the forward strand.
GAAAAACCAATAAATCTGTTCAACTATGCTACGATCTAAATAATCGTGAACATGTTCATGATTATTTTTTCAAAATCCGACACAATTGAACAAGATTAACATTAGAAAAGAAGAAAACACATTTCTTCATCTCAAAATCAAGAAGAAAAATCATCAGATCTGTTCTAATATGGTACGATTTGAAGATATATAATCATTCATTGGATTATTCCTTCAAAAGTCGATGCAATTGAACACGATTATCATTAAAAAAAAGAAAAGATGAAGAAATGGAAGCTATTGTTGATTTCCTGACCTGCACTGCAGTGTGAAATCGTTTTTGTTCAAGTTTGAAAAACAAATGCAGATGAACAAAAACAAATGCGGATGAAGCTTCATAAAATGCGGATGTGTTATACACAAATGCGGATGACTTGTCACCAAATGCGGATGACTTGGCAACAAATGCGGTTGACTTGTCACAAATGCCGATGAGTTGTCACCAAATGCGGATGCATTGACACCAAATGCGGTTGACTTATAAACAAATGCGGGTACTCTAAGCACAAATGCGGATGCTTTGAAGTCAAATGCGGATGCATTGAAATCAAATGCGGATGCCTTGCAAACAAATGCGGATGCTTTGCAAACAAATGCGGATTAGCAAAGAAATGCGGATATGTTGCAAGAAATGCTTATGAACAATTGATGAACAGGACTTCAAAATGAATAAAAAAAATGAACATGGATGATTGCAACCAGCAGGCACGTCCATTGTGATCATGAAAAAAAAGAGTATAGAAATCAACTTTGGTCACTTTTTCACAAATTCATCGAGGGACTTGTACAACTATCATATGCCCTTTTTGAAGTACTTGAGCTCGCATTTTTTTGATGTTTTACACCCGTGTCTGACTACTGAGCAGACAGTTAGCCAGACTTTAATCAAGGGAGTACTCATTATCTGAAAATGTTGTTTATCACGTTTTTTCAAAAGAGTGGAAGTGTGTTCAACATTGATTCATGTTCCTGATGCTATTTATTGAAGTTCAAAGCCTCACCATATGCCTAATACATTCTAATCCTTGAGTTGTGATATGAACTATAATCCAAAAGTGAACAACCCATATCCAATACCAAGAAGTATTCTCAAGTGATTCTAAACTTTATCAGAAATATATTAGGAGGAGCTAAATCTAAAGGGGAGAACATCAATGAATTGTGCCAGAACATCAATTGATCAAGAAGACATGTGAGAGAGAAGATCTTCAAATTCAAGGTTTGGCAAGCATCAGTTTAGGGGGAGTATTGTTGGGGTTCAACAATTGAGTAAACTGAAGCTTACCAAATCATAATTACAGCCAACTGAAGATCTCATTGTACAAGTTTAGAAACCAAGTTGATTACAACAAAACAAGACAATTCAACATGACAAAGTCAACATCAAGATAATTAGAAAAGTCAAAATTAGGTCATGTTGTAATATTAGTATAAATAGACCCACTAGTGCATTTATGCAAGTGTGGCTTTTGTGTGTGTGTTTCTCACGGTGTAAATCACCATCCAAGGAGAAATCCTCTCCTTTGGGTGGGTTTGATTTCACCAGCCATCTATGATTCTCATTATAACTTGTTTATCAACATCAATGAAATCATAAATCACCATCCAAGGAGAAATCCACCTCTTTGTTCTTTCATTCACACACGTCCACCCATCTTAATTTTGATTTCTAGATCTGAATGAGATAAATCCTAAGATCCAAGCTCAATGAATCTGAAATATTGATTTAGCAAATATTTTGGCTTGGTGGAAAGGAAACGAATCCTAATTTTTTATTCTTTCCGCTATGGTCGTGATTTTCTAAGCATCCAAGCTTCTACGGTAAATTCGGAATCTACATTTTTTCTTAGTGGCAGGGTAATATCATTACTATTAGGGACCGTGTACGTACGGAGTACTAACGGATTCTGAGTGAAACCATATCACATAGTGCGGAATCCTATTTGATTGGCGATCCAATCAGTGAGAACGATAACCCGATCGATATAACAATGAACTAAACGTTAAAAATGAGTAGGAATCGATCAAGATCGAACTATGAAGTTGGATTGGCTATCTTGGACGCTCTGGACGGCCAGGGTTTATGTATATTCGAAGTATCTCTCCAAAGTGTTATGTTTTTCCACGAATTAAGTGGTATTTATAGGTTTATAGTTTCCATTCGTACGACTAAACCATTAGCATGGTTCAGTCGTGCGACTGACTCATGCGATTAATTCATACGCATGACTAAAGGTTCAGTCGTGCGACTGAGTCAATCTTATGTCTCAATCATACGACTGATCTAGTCTCCTAGTTCAGTCATGATACTTGTCCATAAGCATGATATATTCATGCGTATGGTCCATAATTATGGTCCATTAGTATGAATAATCACCCGACTAGGTTGAACACAATTCTCAATCATTATTGACTTAGAATTGTGTATAACAACCTCAAACCTATATAAAAAGTTCATACAAATGAATCAAAGATATATAAACATCAAGGCATATTATATTTCATTACATTACTCATACGTAAGACATGAAAGACTTTTACATTTAAGCACATAAACTAGGAACATCATGTATCTACAAACTCCCACTTGGACCTAGTTTATCCTATTGTCTAACATTCTTCATATGTTCTTGACACTTCTTGTACTTCTTTTCTCTGGTGACTCCTGCGTGTATCTCGAATGCATAGTAGAGTCGTAAAACATGTTGGAACTGTAGAGCTTGTACAATATCTTGTGTGTCATAGAATAGTGGCCACTTGTATAGAGTGTAGACATCTTCTGCAGACAAGTTGGTAAGCCACATTGGGTCAAATACCCTAATAGTCTCAATCTTTCCATCTTTGTTTAACACTATGGCCGCTTCTCCTATCCTCCAATCATAATACCACCATTTGAAGTGTGGAGTGAAGTCCTGAGGCATCTCCCGTAACGAAATCTTAGACATTGTGCGTGGGGGACTCCACTTCAACACTACCTTAGGTCTTTTAGAGATAGTATCCACTTCAGTCTTATGAATAAAACATTTAGGTCGTTGAGGCTTAAAGTTGACCATCTAGTGTGGTACTCTTTTTTCAGAGCTGTCTCAAACCATCCTGACGTCTTCCTCGGGTTGTCATACAAAGGATCTAAATTAGCCAATCTATTAAGCTCAAAACCAGGAAGAGTCTTCAGATCATGTGGATATCTGAAGTACTCAATCCCCTTCTCTCTCTTTACAACACAAACATTTAAGTCTTCAAAATAAGCCCACACGATGATTTTGCCAGACACTTTTTGATGTTTCTTGACTCTGTACAGTTTGGTGTAGGCATTTTGCTTTAGAGGTGTGCACTAGGCTTTCATTTAAGAAAACAAGCGGCATATTTAGCTTTCTTAAGATCAATATTTGCATCAAAAGCTTGGGCTTGACTTTCATTTTTCTCCTTTTCTTCTCCATCTGTTCAGCTTATCAAAATTAGCACTACTAAAAGTTTCACCCAAGTCGAGGATAACAATGCCCTCAGGGTCAGTGTACTCAGGATAGTGATCTGCTGTTACATCCTCAATCTCTATTTCATCAACATCCTATAGCTCCTCATCACTTAGAACATTTACTTCGGGAGTATCTTTGATTAGTTCATCTGGAGTGTAGCTCAATAACCTTCTGACGATCCCTTGCAAGTCAAGAATCATAGTTAGCTGCATCTTGACTTGCTGAAGGGGAAGACCATCATAATCATTAGCTTGTGGAGCTTTGTCTTTGCCCTGATCATGAGTCTCCTCAGCTGGAGCTACAGAGGACGAGGCTCTTTTGGAACGCCTCTCCCGAGATGCTTGAGTCGAGGCTGATGCAGCACTATCACCTTCTTGCTCATCATCATAATCATCTTATTATCCTTTTTTCCCTTCCCACTCGGTCCTACTTCCTCCTCATCATCTTCTACATGATCGGTTTATGTCACTAAACACTTGGTTTTTCTCTAAATGTCACTTAAACAACACTCCAATGAAAGGAAAATCTCTAAGAGTTGATAACAATATAATAAGTAATAATCAAACACAAGAAGTAATTTTCAAGGTACTTGCATATATTTCTTCTCAACTCAAATGTTACAAGACTCTTACAAGCATAATCTTATGAGTTACAATGAGAAACTATATATAATACTACGTACAGCCGGATATACTTTGATACCAGCTAGAATCCTCTAACTAAAGCAAATACTACAAAGCTATACTTTAAGGTATCTTGGATAAAGTCTTATCTGAGATATGGTATTCAGGACATGTCCCTGACTTACTGTTTATCACCAACTAAAGTTGGTAACTTGTACTAACATAAAAAGGTGAACAGTGGAATAAAGTATGGTTAACTACATGGCTCTTTGAGAAAACGCCATGCAGTATTAGAGGTCTGTAGTGGAGTGTCAAAGACCATACTTATGTCCACTGGTTCATAGCAGTGTCTTTCGAAGGTTAAATGGCTTTGGAAGAACAAGTACTTCCGAAGCCACTTATACTTCGGAAGAAGCTACTTCTTTTGAGGCTTGAGGACTTCTTCTTTTCTTCATACTTCGGAAGCTGTCTTCTGATTTCTTCTTCTCAGACTTGATCTTCAGAAGTAAGTTCTTTGACTTCGGAAGTAGAGTTTGTCTTCGGAAGTTGATCTTTCACTCTGTCTTCGGAAGAACTCTACTTCCTTCGGAAGTTCGACACTTGGCTTCGGAAGCCTTTGTAAGTAGCACTAAAATTTGTCTAAGTCATTTGGTTTTGGTTGCACCAGCCTTCTTCTTGATCCAACAAACTCCTCTAGGTTGATGCTACCAAAACTTCACTTGTTTCTGCTCCTCAAAACCTTCAGCACCAAGGAGGGTAGATACTTGTCAGTTTCCTTGTTCTTCCCTGATGTAGTGCTAAGAATTTTGTACAAATCTTTAGTTGACAGGAACTCCAGTCTGTCACCCTAAATGATATGTACCCTTTGTTATGGCCCTCTGAAAAGAGTTTGTTGATAGGAGCTATAATCATATTCCCATCTAACTATAGGTTCCAATTCAGGACCCTCCACCATCTGTAGAAAGGCTATGCCCTTGGTGGGAGGTCTATCCTTGTCTTCCTTTCTTCTCAACTTCAACTCTTCTTCAATCTTAGCTTTTGCAGTTAACTCAGCCAGATGAAGACTACTGAGATGATTTCTGATGTGAGCAGTAGTTTCAGAGTTGGAGGGGTTAGAGAATGGTTTCTCTGCTAACTTAGCAATATCAAACCTGCTAGAGTGTAGCAAAGAGGTGGCATTCAGCCAATTGACTTCACCATTCTCTCTTTCCACAACAAAGTTATGAGTAACTTCATTGAACCTCCACTGGATTATTTTCTTTCTAGGCACAAAAGACTGACTATGGATCTTGTCCTCTTTCCTTGTATCCAGTAGAGTCACCGGCTTCCTTCTTAGTCTCTTCTCTTCATCATTTAATGAGTCTGAGTTGAGGCCTAGAAGTTCTGCAGCATGGTCCAGTGTTCCTCTGGGCAGATCAAGAAATTGATCTCTTATGAGGGAACGTGAAGATCCATCAACATAGGTTAGGTTGATAGAGTCTTCCTCTCAAGAGATGTCACTCAAAGTTGTGCATTTGGTGAGCTTAGTCTTGATTGCCTTAAACTCTTCAAGGGAGAGATGTATGGAAGGATGAGGGGATGGTTTGGAAGGTTGTAGGATAGGATGTGGTGTAGTTGTTTTGGTAAGTGTTTTGGGTTGAAAGATGGGTAGTTTGGGTGGTTGAGGAGAGGAAGTGGATGAGGGTAAGGTGTGGGTTCAGGAGTGTAAGGTTTAGTTTTGATGGTGAATGGAGAGAGAATTGGTTCAGGTTGGGGTTGAGTGGTTGGTGTGAAGGTCATCCCCTGTACCCTTGTGTACATCTCGCTCCTTTTCCCCAAATGAATATCAGCCTTGATTTCACTGACTATTCATTGGACTGTCATTTCAGACATGGGACCCACCCGCCTTCCAGAGAAGCCGTGAGCCCGGAGATAGTCTTTCATCCAGGATTTTTTCACATATATTCTTGGTTGCAATGACCCTTGCTTCTTCTTCCTTCTTCTCCCTCAACTTCTCTCTTGCAGCTCTTTTTCTCTCTTTCTCCAATGATCCTGCTCTTTGTTGAAGAGCCATAGGATCGTTTCATCATTATGTGGAGATAGCTCTTGGGGAGAGAAACCTCTGGAGTTTAGGAAGGCTATCCTTTCCCTCCTGAGCTGCATGTCAGCTTTCCTGTGTTCCTTTTCTCTTTCTTCCTCTAGGCCAACCGTACTGCTTCCTATTGTAGCCTGGTTGCCTTTTCTAGTTCAACCAACTCCTCTAATGGTAGCAGGAGTGTTTCTTCATTGGCAGCTCCAAGCTTGATGAGTTGGTCAATGATCTCTGCTCTCCTTTTGTTAACTGCCTCCAGGTTGGCTAAAGATGCTTTTGTACTGCTAGCAAACAGCTTCCCAGTTCGAAGTATTCATTTTCTCTTTAGCTTTTTAATCTTCTCCTCTTCCTGAAGCTCTTCTATAGTTATTTTCTTCTTTCCTTTGTTATCTTTTGAAGAGCTTGACTTTGGTGGTTCTTAGAGAGTGGATTCGGATTGTGAGAAAGGCAAAGAGGGTGTCTGAACAAGAGGTTGATCTAGAAAGTCCTTACTGTTCACCTCAGATGCCAGCTCTAGAATGCATATGTGATGATTAGTTCCTCAGACAGTGAGAACAGTCCTTTCGTAGCTTCCATTTCAGCTTCGGAAGATTCGGTTTGTTCTTCCAAGGCTTTAACTTCAGCTTCAGAAGTTTGAGGGGGTGCAGATTCTGTCCCAACTATTTTAGTTGTTGGGCCATCAGTCCTCATTTCCCATTCGAATTGAATCTCAGGTTCCATGTGGACCTTAGGTTGACCAACTTCTTCCATAGTGGTAGAAGGTGCACTTAGCCTCTGAAGTTCTTCAGCTCTAAAATACATCATTGCTGCATCAGGGCTTGGCTAATTAAGAGAGGATCTCAACAGAAACTTGGAGAATAGTCTGTGGAGATCTTTGAGCATCCTTTGGTCAATTTGCAGTACGACTTGAGATGGCTTAGAGAAAGTTGTAATGGGAGCCGAGAATTGGGAAGTTAAAGTTTGGCTCTGTGGTTCCTTAGATGTTTGTCTCCGAACGCTCTCCCCCTTTTTGGTAGCATCATCTTGAGAGCTAGATGAGCTGGAGGAAGAGGTCAAGGAGACCTAAACAGGTACATGCCTAACAGATCTCTCAATCTGTTTCTCAGCTAGTTGAGCCTTGAGAGTGTTAATCTCAAGTTGTTGAGTGGCAGACCTTTCTTCTAAAGTCCTAACCTTGGATTCAATGTTTGAGACTTTAGATAGTAGGTCTTCAATGAAGAGTTGCATACTTCCCTCATCTTCTTTTGAAGAATCATAGGGAGATGAGGTAACATACCTAGTATGTTCAGCCTCACCACCAGATGTGGTTTCCTGGCACCCTGGTTTCCCCTGCTTAATGATGTCTCTTTCAAAGTCATCAAAAGGCATGGTTGCCGTAGATTCAGTCTCAGAAGTGTTACCACTATCCATAAGGTCCATTGAGGCACCTTCGGTAGTGGTAGCTAAATCTGCAAGAGTCCCCTCCATATCAGTGGACTCACCTCCGTAAGGGTTTGTGATAGGGGCTGGAGATAAGAGGTCTCTCTAGGCTCTATTGATCTTGGAGAGGGTGTTGTAGATCAACTTCATTGCCATGGAGGGACATTATCTTTTCATCAGTTTTGAAGAGAAGGTCAGTGAAAGATAAGGAGGTTAAGCCTACTGACCCGAGACCTTGGTCAATGTCTAAAGGCATTGAGCCTCTGGTGGGGCTGTCCCTTGTTGGCTGCTCAGAGGAGTGTAGATACTCACCTTGAGGGCTTTCAGATTGGGTAGGGGGCTCATGGGTTTGAGACTAAGGAGACTCAAGACCCATATTGAGGTCAATGGTGAAGGATAGTGAGACCTCAGGCAGAGTTGGAGCCCAATGTTCCACTCTAGCCTTTTTAGGTTGAATAGGAGGAGCTTGTTCAATCAGATTATATTGAACAAGGGTTCATTTGGGGCATCTTTTATAGGTGATGGTGATGGGAGGAGAAGGTGAAATTGGCATTGTGGGGGCAGTTGCTGGTCTGGGCTCATCACCTGTGGGTCAACAAGGATGTCACCAGGAGTTATATGCTCAGTACCTTCCAGTGAAGTTGGTGGACACTTCTTCAGAGTTTTGAAGATGGTAGGTCTTATTTGAGGGACATGCAAAGTGGCTGCACAGACAAGCCGACTCTGGTTCAGCTCACAGTTGATAATGTGCTGAAGAAATCTAGGATACATAAAGAATGTTTTCCTTTGTAGATTTCCAATGAGATTGGTCAGCACAAATCTTGAGTAGTTGAAGCAGAGGCCTCTCACCAATCCATGAACTAAGCACCCTAGTTCATACGGGATTTGGTCCCATCCCCCAGATTTGTTTGACAGACAGTGATGGACAACATGCAGGAGGAACTTCAAGTTGTAGGAAAAGTTGAATTTGTAGACAGTCGACGTGCTCACGTCTCCTCCATATCCCATGAGGATATAGGTGTTGTCTAAATATGCTTTTGGGAACTCTATGGGTGCAGCCTCATCATGAAGCTTGAGATGCTCCTTGATAAGCTATTTAGTGATGACCAACTCTTGGCCACAAATGCGAGATCGTATCACACGAACCCCAATTAGGGTTTCAATCTGACTATTATCCCAAAATTCAGCCATTTGATTGGAGTAAACAGTGGGATTAACAGTTAGGGTTGTGTAATAGGATGATTGGGTGAGGAAGGATATGATTTCAGAGAACTTCACATCACTTGAAGAGTCAAGAAGTGCGACTTGGTTTTTTTGAGGATATAGGGCCATTGAGAAAAGTTGAAGGTAGAAGAGTTTGAGCTTGGGTGAATTAGGGTGAAAGGAAACTTTTAGGGCTGTAAAAATTTGTGGTAAGAAGATGAGAATGAATAGTCGAGATTATTTAAAAGAGAGTGAAATGGCGGTAATGGGTTTAGGATAAGGTGATGTGATGGTTTAGTGGATGAAGTGACAGGGGCGGTAAGGTTTAATTCAGTTAAATAATCCGACATCATTAACAAAATCTTTACTTTTTATAGTGTGGGGCCAAGAGATTTCCGTTACATAGTAAAATCTCTCTTCCGAATATAAAATATTTCCGAAGGTAATTAGTCTTCCGAAGGCAATTCATGCTTCCGAAGGTAAAAGGTTACTTCCGAGAGTAAAGATTGCTTTCCGAATGGAGAGGTTTTGTAAGCTTCAGAAGTAGATCTAATATGAAATCAATCGCTTCTTCCGAGACTAAAAACTCTTCAGAGAAGAAAAATTATCCTTGGAGAAATTTTGCTTCGGAAGATATGTAAAATGTCTTCCGAGGGTTAATTTCTCTTCGGAAGAAGTTTATACTCAAAAATTTCAGAGAGATCTTTTGTAACAGGGCTTAGATTGTATTGACATAAGACATTACATTAAAAAGGTTTTCAAAAGAGTTAAGCTAATCAATGTTTATCATCCCAATAGCGGTTGTGAGATACTTAAATCGTTGTTCATCAAAAGCTTTGGTGAACAAATCAACATGTTGTTCATTTGAATCAACTTTGATTAGCTTAATCAGATTCTTCTCATGAATATCTCTAATGAAATGGTACCTGATATCAATATTCTTTGTCTTGGAGTGCTTCACCGGATTTTCAGCGATGGAGATAACACTGTTGTTGTCAATATGGATAGGAGTACTCATAAAGTTGAATTCATAGTCTTACATCTGATTCTAATCCATCATAGCTAAGCACAGCAACTTGTAGTAGCAATGTATTCAGCTTCAGCAGTAAATGTAGAGACACAGGCTTGCTTTTTGCATTTCCATGAGATGATCCTTCCACCAAGAAATTGACATCCTCCTGATGTTGATTTCTTATCAATGTTGCAGCCACCATAGTCACTGTCAGAGTATCCATAGAGATTAAAATCATTGTTCCTAGGATACCAGAGACCTAGTTTAGGTGCTCCTTTGAGGTATCTGTGGATTTTCTTGGCAGCAGCTAGGTGAAACACCTTTGGAGCAGCCTGATATCTTGCACCGATGCAAGTTGCAAACATAATATCCAGTCTACTAGCTGTGAGATACATCAAAGAACTAATAATCGCCCTATACTGATGTTGATTAGTATCCTCCCCTCAAGGTTAGGACAAAGATTATGGTTTCTGGGTTTGGGTGTCTTGGCTGGCTTATAATCTTTCATCTCAAATCTTTCTAAGATGTCATTGACATACCTAGATTGATTGATGAAAAACCCTTCCTTCAGTTGATTCACCTGAATTCCAAGGAAAAAGTCCATTTTTCCCATGGAACTCATCTCAAACTTTTTCTTCATAATGATTTCAAAGTCCTTACACATTAATAATTTGAAGAACCAAATATAATGTCATCAACATAGACTTGGACAAGCAAAATATCCTTACGAGACTTCCTTATAAATAAAGTCTTGTCAATGGTTCCTCTGGTATAGCCATTCTGTAGGAGAAACTAAGACAGAGTCTCATACCACAGCCTAGGTGCTTGGTGCAGCCCATATAGAGCTTTATTCAATTTGCAAACATAGTGGGGGTGCTGTGGGTTTTCAAATCCTAGAGGCTGGCATACATACACTTCCCTATCTATATCCCCATATAGAAATGCACACTTGACATCATGTTGGTAGACAGTAAAATTCTTGGATGCAGCATAAGCAAGGAAGATCCTAACTGCCTTAAGTCTTGCAACAGGTGCAAGAACATCAGTATAATCGATTTCTTCCTCTTGAATGTATCCTTGAACTACCAGTCTTGCTTTATTCTTGATAATCAAGCCTTTATCATCTCCTTTGTTCCTGAAAACCCATTTAATGCTTATAGGTACTTGACCAGATGGTAGCAGACATAGGTTCCAAACCTTCTGTCTTTTGAATTGAAGCAACTCCTCTTGCATCGATTCAACCCAACTACTATCTTTCAAGGCATCTTCCACCTTCTTGGGTTCCATCTGGGATAACATGGGTACAAGCAGACATTCCCATGATGGGTCTGCCCTCTTGTTCTCACACCTTCAGAGACAACCCCAATGAAGTTCTTAGCTGGATGAGTGTTGTGAATCCTTAAACGAGGAATCACTTCCCGTTGCAAAGATAAGTCCAGATTAGACATATTTTGCTTAGGAACTTGAACACGTTGTCCAGTTGTTGTTTCAAAGTCATTCAATGAGGACTGATTAAATGAATGAGAAACATCTTCAATTGTTGGCTGTGAAGTAGCATTAACAATTGCCTGTTCCTTTAACATGCTACTTCCTCAGCTTGGTGTTGTGTTGGATCACTTGATGATTTTTGAGGATCATCAGGTGATTCACTGGTTGAAACTTCACTATTCCTTGATATAGTTATACTATCAGATCTGTAAATAGTGGAAGCTTGATTTGTTACAGCTCTTGGAGAACTTGGAAGAGGTCTGGGTAGCTCAAACAGTTGACCAGCATCGGCAGCAGCATAGCATCATTTTGAGCTCCTGTTCCAACTAAAACATTCTCACAAGAAGGTTTAGAATAGTTGGAAACAATTCTAAATAAAATATATGATCAGGTCCATTCCCCCTAACACAAGGAGTGTGCTCATTAATAACTATATGGATGACTCCTCAAATTGTTGATTCTTGATGTTGTATACTCTATAAGCTTTGGAGAGAGAAGAGTATCCAACAAAGATAGCATCATCCGACTTTTCAGCAAATTTTGCCAAATTGTCATTTGTGTTAAGTATGATACACCTGCTACCAAAGGACCTTAGAAAGCCAATGAACGGTGGCCTCTTGTTCCATAGCTCATAAGGGTTTTTCCATGTCGCTTAACTACAAGAATTCTGTTCTGCACATAGCATGTAGTGATAACTACCTCTACCCAGAATGTTAGAGGTAGTTTGGAATCAGCCAACATAGTTCGAGCAGCCTAATAAGTGTCCTGTTCCTCTCTCAGCAACACCGTTTTGTTTAGGAGTTCTGGGAGCACTGTATTGTCTGGCAATCCCTTTTAAGTTGCAAAATGAGTCAAGAACATAGTTCTTAAACTCAGTCCCTTGATCACTTCTAATAATCGTAACCTTGTGATCAATTTGATTTTCTATTTTAAGAATAAAATATTTTAATGTTTCAGCAGTTTTATCTTTAGTTCTTAAAAATAATACCCATGTAAATCTTGTAAAATCATCAACTATCACAAGGCAGTATGATTTCTTTCCAATTCTCCCTATACTTGTGGGACCAAAAAGATCCATGTGCAATAAGTGTAATGGAGTAGTAATGGAGTTAACACTTTTGGATTTATAAGATGCCCTGTGTCGCTTCCTTTTCTGGCATGCAACACAGTTATCTTTGTAGAAAAAATCCTTTTTAGGCAAACCATGTACCAAGTTATTTTTAGCCAATTTGTTCATTGTCTTAAAATTTACATGACACATACGTTTATGCCAAAGTGTTGACTCATCACTATCAGCTTTGGAAAGAAAGCATGATACTTCACCCATTAGGGAAGCATTGTTCATATCCAGCTTGTACATATCCCCTTTCCTGGGAGATCTAAGAAGCACAAATTTTGGAGGAATTGTCATCCCTGGTTTGAGGATAATGCACTCATGTTCTATGAAAAGCATTTGATGCTTTTGATCACAAAACTAAGAAACGCTTAACAGATTGTGTTCAAGCTGTTTGACAAAGTTCACTTTGTCAAATTTTAACTTACCGTTGGATATACTCCTTCTGGCAGAAATATATCCTCCGCCTCACCTCTAAATTGGACTGGACCTCCATCATAGTGTTGAAATTGTTGAAGGAGAGATCTGTTCCCTATCATGTGCCTGGAGCATCCACTGTCCACAATCTAGAAATTGTTGTTCTTGTCATATGGATATCCCTGCACACAAGATGAGATTATTAGTTTTGATTGGAGACCCAAGCCTTGTTGGTCTTGGGTTCTTCTAAAGATAGTGACATAATTGAACCAAAAGTTAAGTGTGGGGGTTTAATGGATCTCTTTGAAGAAGAGGCTTGGGCTACAACATCTTTCTTGATCTTCCAATCCATTCTTTGGTTGATCGTGGAAGATGTGCTTATAGAAGCTTTTGCAGCATGGCATTCTTCTGAAGCTTCTTTCTTTTCGGAAGAAGCCTTCACCACCTTTTCTTCCAAAGCAGTCTTCTTCTGGGATGGTTTGAAGGGAACTTTCTTGTTCTTCAGATTTTTAGTAGCTTTTGCTTTCGAGGCCATTTTCCCTTTGGAAGAAGGATTTTCTTCCAAAGACAACCTAGCTTCAGAAACTAGCTTTCCCTTTTTCATCACTTGCACCATCTGATAAGGTCCAAATGAGAAACCTTCCCTGACTCTTTCCTCTCTAACATTATTTGCATAATGTGTGCTAGTAGGATTGTAGTAACAATCTTTAGCCATGTGGTTTTGTAGACCACACATTATGCAAGTAATGTTAGTTTTTTGGGAGCTTGTAGGTTGCTGTTTCTTACTCTTTTTCTCTTTGTCAGCAACCTTTCCCTTCAACTTCTGATCCTTTGGTAGGACATGAGTGCTGTACTACACTCCTTTCCTGAATCAGAAGTACTTACCACCTGGAAACCAGCTGAGATAAAAACACTCTTTTGTTTTGGGTCAATCATCAGCTTAGACTCAGCCACTTTCTTAGCAGTTCTTTTGGCATCTTTAGCTCTGCTTCTTTTGGCTTTGGTGGTTAGGTTTGATTTTCACTGGGAGAGGTGGGTTGATTTACCTGTTCCTTCCCTGTCATGGTCTTTATTGTTACATCATTCTTCAACTCATGTGAAGATGGGTCAGCAGATGGGACCTCTTGCTCTGTAGTACCATATCTAGGTTGTCTTATGGACTCATAAGAATGTGGTGGAGCAATTTCATTGGTCCCCAACCCTCCTTTATTCTGATAACATATTTTGGAGTGGGAGGATGATACAATAATAGCTTGGAAGTTCTGCTCAGAAATAGCATACTTCCTGGCTTGAGCCTCAGCAGTGACAAACTGGGCTTGAGCCTCAGACAATTTGGATATTAAATCCTTTATTTAAATCTTGTAATTGGTGTGTTCATGTTTTAATAGGAAAACAGTTTTCTCTAACTCTTCAATTTTTTTGGTAGTCAGATTCAGCCCTTTTAATATCAGATTTCAAAACATTTAAATACTCACTATCAGATTAATTTCCATATTGTAGTCCTGATATAAATTAATCTTAGCTATATAGGCAGGAGTACAGAGATGTTCATATACCTCGTTATCATCTGTTCCGGCCATAAGAGCTTGAGCAGGAGTCACATCCTGTACCATAAAGCTCCAGTCGACTTCTTAAGCCATTGCAGCTGTTTCAGTCGACTTCCCAATGGGCTTTGATGTAGAGGGATGTGTGGAGGCCCGTGGGGTTCCCGGACGTGATTTGGGAGCCTTGCATTCCCTTGCAAAGTGACCAAGTTGGTTACAATTGTAACATTTAGCCTTGGTTTTGTCAAACGCAAACTTGCTGGTAGTTGGGTTTTGAGGGAACTGCCTTCGAGTTCTCTTAAAGAACTTCTTCGCTCTGTAGGTTAAAAGAGCCATCTATTGGACGATGCCACATACACTACATCGTCCGGACTGAAACACTCTAGATCATCAAAACAGTATTGAAAATCACCAAAGTGTCCACTTCTTGAGACAAAGGCACATCTGTCCTAAAAGGAACTATGCTGAGCGTGTTGAGACCTTGGAGTCTCAGGGAAAGTGATGTACGGTCTAGAAGAGTAGGATGGCTACTGGTTGTATGTCAAGTATTGTTGAGGTTGTGGGGGTATTGAGCCTTCAGCAACCATTAAAGCGTTGCTAGCAGGAAGACTCAGAGGTTTGCTTGTTTGGTGGCCCTTCTTACTCTCCATCTCTAAACGGTATCCATCAAGGATGCCATAGAGTTCAGTCATAGTAAGAGTGTTCAAGTTCTCTATCCTCTTGATATAGACACTGTAGAATGTCCACTCATTTGGAAAAGCACTCATGAACTTTCTTGTGAGATCTCTAAGTTCAGGAGTGATCTTCACAGACTAAAGAGAAGATATAAGATCCATGTACCTGAAATACTGCTGGCTGAGGGTCTCTCCAGCAATATAAGTGAAGTTCTCGAACTGCTACTTCAGTGAGTCCTTCTTGGAGTCGTTGGAGCTTGAATACATTTGAGCAAGTGCATCAAACAATTCTTTGGCAGACTTAGAATGCTCAAATCCATTATGATGGAGTTGGGTATTGTAGTCATAAGAATGGTCATTGCATTGCTATCAATGTCCATCTTCTTTTGGTCCTTGTCAGAATAATCTTCAACAACCTTTTCTATCATGGCACCGTTTCCACCAGGTGCTGCCAACTTAGGTTTATACGGGCCGTTGACAATGGAGTTCCACATTTTGCTGTCTTGGTATGTGATGTAGCCTTCCATTATTCTACTCCAAGACCTAAAGTTTTCAAGAGTAATGATGGGAGATTTGGTCATAGTTCCCATCTCTACTTTGGATTTGTTAAGGGCATTTTGAGTGATTTGTAAGAAGGAGTGAAAAACAGGTTGATTTGGATGGTTAGATCTCACAATCAAGAGCCTAAAAAACTTGATACCAATTGCAAGATCGGTTTATGTCACTAAACACTTGGTTTTTCTCACAAACTCACTTAAACAACACTCGGATGAAAGCAATGTCTCTAAGAGTTGATAACAATATAATAAGTAATAATCAAACACAAGAAGTAATTTTCAAGGTACTTGCATATATGCTTCTCAACTCAAATGTTACAAGACTCTTACAAGCATAATCTTATGAGTTACAATGAAAAACTATATATAATACCACCTATAGTTGGATATACTTTGATACCAACTAGAATCATCTAACTAAAGCAAACACTACAAAGCTATAGTTTAAGGTATCTTGGATACAGTTTTATCTGAGATATGGTAGTCAGGAAATGTCCCTGACTTACCTTTTGTCACCAACTAAAGTTGGTAACTTGTACTAACATAAAAAGGTGAACAGTGGAATAAAGTATGGTCAACTACATGGCTCTTTGAGAAAACGCCATGTAGTATTAGAGGTCTGTAGCGGAGTGTCAGAGACCATACTTATGTCCAATGGTTCATAGCAGTGTCTTCCGAAGGTTAAATGGTTTTGGAAGAACAAGTACTTTCGAAGCCACTTATACTTCGAAAGAAACTAATTCTTCCGAGGCTTGAGGACTTCTTTTCTTCATATTTCGGAAGTAGTTTTCTGATTTCTTCTTCTCAGACTTGACATTTGGAAGTAAGTTCTTTGACTTTGGAAGTAGAGTTTGTATTTGGAAGTTGATCTTTCACTCTGTCTTCGGAAGAACTTTACTTCCTTCGAATGTTCCACACTTGGCTTTGGAAGACTTTGTAAGTAGCACCAAAATTTGTCTAAGTGATTTGGTTTTGGTTGCACCAGCCTTCTTCTTGATCCAACATCTTCTTCTTCTTCTTCTTCAAACCCATCTTCAGTGAGCCCATCTTCATCATCCTTATCATCATCATCTTTAATCTTTAAAGGCTCACTCTTAGATCCCTTCAACTTTGGCAAAATCTTTTTGTTCTTTTTCTCCAGTCCTTCAATCCTCTTTACCTAAGCCATCACCAACTCGTTTTGAGTCTTCAGTGCATGGTGAGCTCGGCCTAAAGCTCTCTTATAAAGTGCATTCTTCTCACTGAGTTAAGCTATTTGCTTGGCTTGGGCTGTATATACCACCATTAGCTGGTTTATCTAAGTAGCTCTCAGATCATCAGTTGCAATCAACTGAGCATAATGCGGTTTAGGCTTTCCAAATGTTCCTCTACCCGACCGTGGGTAGAGTAGAGCCATGTGTAAATATGGATTGGGCGGAGGTACCGGCTTGATGAGTGGTGGTTGTAGTAGTGGATGTGGTGAAGATGGGAGGAGGAATGGGAGTGGATTGTGGTGGAATTTTGTTGGGTATTGTGGTGAGGTGGAGGTAGGTGTATGAGTTGTAGAGGGAGTATCATGGTTGTGTAAGTGGTAGTGGGTGTGGTGGTGGTAGTGGCAGTGGTAGTGGTGGTAGTAGTGGCAATGGTAGTGGTGGTAGTAGTGGCAATGGTAGGGTGGTAGTAGTTGTGGTTATGGTAGTGGTGTTGGAAGATGTGATCAATGTGAACCTTGGTCCCTTACTCTTTTTGCCAAGGGATTTGGCCATCCTTTTTTTCCTTGAACCTTTGGCAATAGGAGCTCCCCCTGAGCTGATAGGCTGGTCAGGTGTGTAAGTTGGATCAGTGACATCAGGATCATCACCTGTAGTACCAGCTAGGCATCCACCAACCGCCTCTTTCTTTTTCTGGTAGCCACAACCCGACTACAGGCTTGCCTAACAAGAGGCTCATCATCTGACCCTTCTTCTTCATCTAACATAAAGTCAGGATGGATAGCCACCTACTCAGATCTACTTGGAGCATTAGAGGTACCATGTGGAGATGGTGGAGATATAGTATAAGTGCTAGCGGCCCTTGATTGACTCAGACCAACATCTCCACCACCTTGACTATCATCAAGATCATCATCATCATCGTCATCCTCTTCATCAGTGGGTACGACAATAGGCTCAACATCGGAATCACTATCATCGTGACGCCATTTCTTGCGAGCAGGCACCATGTAGTCTTCATTGGCCAGATGCCCAAACAATCTCCTGACCGGGGGATTCACCTGCTTTCCCTGGTATACTTTCATCCTGCCTAAGGTGGTACCATCCATCACCTCAACCACAACTGCAAATCTCTCTCTTTTGGCAGCACAGGAAGCTTCTCATCTATGATCATCTGTAAGAAATGTGGATACATAGAGAAGCCTTCCTTGCCTTTGGCTTCAAGGTTCTCGATCAGATGGGAGAAGAGCATGCGAGAAAAACTAAACGGGTGGTTCAGTACCAGTGCAATGTATGCATTCTGGATTTGGTCCGACGTTTCATCAAATCGTCCCTCCTGGAGGCAATACACTTTAAGATCACATGTGCCAAGTATTTGAATTGCGGGCACATGTTGCTCTTGTTCAGTACGCCGGCATTGATGTCTCTGGCGTACTTGATCCTCAGAAAGCAACCACGCACAGTCAGTCGATGGGCTTCGTTTTCCCCCAAGTCTAGGACACTCCTCAGGTCTTCTTAACGGATCTCAATGTCTTGTCCGAAAATGGAGCTCCAGATACAGTGAGGCTCCACCAACCGGGCAACTGAGGCACTTTCCCAGAAGGCCTACTGAAGAGATCTGTATGTGTGCATGGAGTCGATATGGCCTTGAGATCCTCCATCTACATAGGAAAGCAATAATCCCAGTGAACTCAGAGGCATTCGGGAAGTAGCATCAAGATATGCACATATGTTGTGCTTGGTGCTCATCGTCCATCTTTCAGCCATACTACTACAACACAAGAAATATTTATATTAGATTGGTTGCTAGAGTTAACAGTTGAACTTTGAATGATTTTGATCTACTGATTTAATCGTGCGACTGAACCATACGACTGAGTTCAGTCGTATGATTGAGTTCAGTCGTACGATTGAGCCTATAACTAAACTTAGTCGTATGCTATGCCATGCACTTGAGTCAGTCGTGCGACTGGACCATACACATGATTCATTCGTGCGATTGAATCATGCGCCTGGCTCAATCGTGCGACTGAAGTTCATCAACATGTCCATTTGCATCTTTCACTGTTGAACACCATAGATTTGAATCTTTGTCAAAACCTGACATTACAATTCGAATAGAACTTAGATTTTTAAATCACATTAGTGTCCATTTACTAGGTCTATTTTAGAGTTTAGTCCCGGTTATTAATCTTTACAATTTAGGTTATTTAGGGTTCGATTAATCCATTCATTTTGGGCAATTTTAGTTGCAAAGTACCTGTACATGAGTAGGAATCAGTTAGTATCACAAACGGGAGTAACTAAAACGATCAACAATTTGGTAGAGTATGTGTGTGTATGGGCGGTTTCAGAGAGTTTTGAAGGGTGGTAAGGGTTACAACCGACTAAGCCCTTTATTTATACTGTTTTAAATTTCAGTCATGTGACTGGACCCATACGCATGCTTCATTCATGTGACTGGGGTTCAGTCGTGCGACTGGCTTATACTCCTTCATCCATTCGTACGATTGGTTCAGTCTTGTGATCCAATCGCATGGTTGTCTCATACTCATGGTCCAATCGTGTGACTGGCTCATACTTATGGTTCAAACGTGCGATTGGCTCATCCTTATGATTTAATCGTGTGATTGGCTCATACTTATGAGTTTGACCTCATACACTTTCAAATACTTAAAATTTTAACTTTTGATATATAATATTATGACCTACTATCATCTCAGACATGACCCTTTTAATTTAACATCATTTCATCACCTTAGACGTGATCCTTTTAGTTTAGAACTGATTGGTCACCTCAGACGTGATCCTTTTAGTGAGTGATTCACAAATTTCATCTAGTTGTATAGTCCGACATCTATGCAACAAAAGACTAGAAAACAGAAAACAACTTGAAATTAAGAGAAACAAGATATATTTTTGTGGTTTTGGGTTTGAGATGGATGGAAACCTTTTAGAATACATCTAACCAATTTTACTTCCTGAGCAAAACAACTTCAAGTTAATTTGATCATTTCTGGAAAGATTCATTATGGAATCATACAGGTATATCATAATCATTTGGGACCCTTTTAATATGCACTTTGATTCTAGATTCGTGTTTTGTTTGAGAGTCAATAGCACTTTCAAGAAATCATACTAGAGCTATAAGATGCACACAATGATTTTGACTGTCAAGAGTTGCAGCCATGATGATTGTCAGTATATTTATCCACTTAAATTTATACACATAATTTTGACTCACATTGGTGATGAGTTAGGTTAAATTATTTCAACAAGCATTTGTGGATCCCACACTTATATGGTAATCAACATTCCTCAGAAGATTTTTGAGCAGTCTACGGGTATTTGACAAGAAGAAACTATTTTAAGAGCTTTCAAAGAGATGCCAAGCCTCAGGTCAGTGCCATCGCACAGTAGAGAGGCGCGAACGACAATGAATTCTAGAATATTTAGGTTATGCTTATCCTCAGCTCAGTGCCACTACACAATAAAGAGGCAAACAACCTATCTTCTTGTTAGAGCATTTGTTTTTCTTTTGCACATAATGCACCAAAAACAATAGTCATTAGCTTGATTGCACTTAGCAGTTTTTCCATATGCTTTGCTCATTTTTATGGTCATCCACAAACATTTGTGGTGTTTATTTTGCTCGTCACCCCTTATTGGAAATGCGTTGATTGTGTTAACCACGGATAAGATGTGAACCCACAACAAGCTAAACAAATTAGTTTGAATTTAATTCACCAATGAAGTCTACTCATCTATTGTGTTGAATCTACCGACACATCATATAATGAACTCGCAACCTCTAGGTCTACTTGCTCTATGTTACCTCAGTAGCAGACTAGTTTTACTATCATTTTTCTTTTGTTGTGCTTAGACTTCTCAGACTTGTAATTTGAATTAGCATGTTGAGCATTAGATCCTTTTGAAGTCCCAACTAATTTGTTCCATGTGTACTATCATTTTCCATAAACTTTGAATCAAAATCACAGATTTGATTTCATTTCTTTCAGCTAATCTGTCCTCCCCCCTCTTTTTTTAATTAAATAAATACTGTAACTAAGTAAATACTAAACTAAACTATTCTCCCCCTAAAATTCTAAAAACAAAAATCTTTTTGTGTTTTTGGATTTTAAAAGACAGAAAAATCAAATAAAGAAAATAAATAATAAACTAAGAAAACTTGTCGGACTAAGAACTTTCTTTTTCTTGAATCACATCACTTTTCTTTTTCATGCCATTAACCTCTAAAAAATATAAAACCAATGTTTGTCAAATGCTTTTATGTAGAGGTCGGCGCGTTGAAAATTCGTATTAATTTTAACAACATCGATTACTTGCTTTTCAAAACAGTCACGTATAAAGTGATATTTAATACCGATGTGTTATATTTTCGGGCGTTGGACCGAATTTTTGGTGACAACAATTGTAGCATAATTATCAAGAAAGATAGGGATGTTAGAAAATTGAAAACCGTAGTCACACATTCGCTGTTGAATCCAAATGATTTGCGAATAGCAACTTGGAGCAGCAACATATTCAGCTTCAAGAGCAACTGATGTCTGCTTCTTACACTACTAAGTGACTAACCGTCTACCAATGAACTGACATCCCGCTAATGTTGACTTGTAACTCATCTTGCAACCACCATAGTCCAAGTCACTATACAATATAAGCTCCAAGTCATCATCATGAGGATACCACAACCCGAGTGTTGGAGTACCCTTTAGATAACCAAAATCCTTTTAACTCCAATGAGATGATTTACTTTTGGTTTTGCCTGATATTTGGAACAGAGACACGTGGCGTACATAATATCAGGACGAGAGGCTGTGAGGTACATTAGAGATTCAATCATTCCTCTGTACATGGTGGCATCAACTAGATCACCATTTTCGTCTGGTGCCACGTCATGGTTTGTGGTAAGTGGAGTTCCAGCAGCCGTAGCATTCTCCATGTCAATCGATTGAGGATATCTCCTACATATTTGGACTGATGCAGGAAGATTCCTTTTGGTGTCTGATCCACTTGTAATCCAAGAAAGAACTTCATCTCCCCCATGGCACTTATCTCAAACTCTGCTTTTATTACATATTCGAATTGTTTACATAATTCTTCATTTTTGGAACTGAAGATTATGTCATCCACATATATCTGTACCAGTAGTAAATCACCATCCTTTTCTTTGATGAATAACATGCAGTCAATAACTCCTTTGCGAAAACCATGATTCACTAGATGAGTTGAGAGTTTCTCATACCAGGCTCTAGGGCTTGATGGAGCCCGTAAAGAGCCTTGTCCAGTTTGTAAACTCTATCCCGATGATACGGATCCTCAAATCCTTCCGGTTTACTGACGTATACTGTTTCACGAATTTCACCATGAAGAAATGCACTTTTCACATCCAACTAATAAACTTTAATCTTCATGTAGGATGCATAGGCTAAGAAAGTACGAATTGCTTCCATCCTTGCCACCGGTACAAACACTTCATTGTACTCGATGCGTTCTACTTGTCTGACCCCTTGAACAACTAGCCTAGCCTTGTTTCTGATTATGACTCCTTGATCATCTCTCTTAGATTTAAGAACCCATTTGGTGCCAATCACCTTTGCACCTTTTGCTCTGTCCACAAGGGTCTATACTCCTAACTTCTTGAACTGTAGGAGTTCTTCTGGCATAGCACTAGCCCATGCCTCATCGTTTAAGGCTTCACTTACATATTTTGTATCAAATTGAGACAGAAAACATCGTTATGCACCATCGTGAAGATATCCTTTTTCCATGACTGAGGCATAATCAGCTGTGTATAGCTGATTTCGTGTCTGTACTCCCAATAGAACATCCCCAATGATGTTGTCCAAGGGATGATACATATTAATTTGAGATCTGGGAGTGGTGGGAACAACTACCTTAGTATCCAGATTTTGAATCCTAGGTTCAGTATCTGTAGCTGTTAGAGTATGAGGTTCAAAAATGTTAGTGGCATCAAGATCCAATGCTTGTGTACTTTCATTAGTGGGAACCCGTTCCTCCTGGTCCATATTTTTAGTCTCAACTGCTTCATCATCAGAGGAAGAATCACTTACTTCAAGCTCTCCTCCTAAAGGGCTAGAAGTATCATCTATTAGAGCCATTGATGTCGAGTCTAGTAGTGGAGTGTTTAGAACATCATACATCATCGTAGCAGACAACTCATCATTAGGATGAGAAGGAGGTAGATTGAAGGATTTAAAAAATCGATCATAGTCAAAGAAGAAGGAGGGTCTTTTTCCAACAAGAGGGGTGGTGTATCTTTGGACATCAACATTGCATAAACTTCTACCTAACCCATTAAGTTGTTGTATACTCTCTTGTCTAGTATACTATATCTGAGAAAGATGCCTTCTTTTGCCTTCTCACAAAATTTCCGGTATTAGTCTTCTTAACAACATGCACGGTGCACCAAATGGTTCTAGATACTCCAAGTTGGGTTTACGTCGCTAGAGCATTCATAACATGTTTTGCCCCATGTCGTTTGACCACTAGACTCGATTGAGCGTGCAACATGCATTAGCCACTGCCTCATTTTAGATTTGAATAGGCAATTTAGAGTCGGCTAGCATTTTTCCTGGCTGTCTCTATCAAGCTCCTATTTTTCCATTCAGCTACCCCATTCATCTGGAGTGGTAGACAGAAGTAAATTGATGTACAATTCCTTTCTCTCTACAGAATGCCACCATCCATTGATTTTTGAACTCTGTTCCGTTGTCTGATCGAATCTGCCTTACTTTCAGCTTGTAGAGTGATTCTAGAGTAGTTACTAGATGTTTTAATGATTCAAAAGTCCCTTATTTGGATTTTAGAAACATCACACAAGAAAATCTTAAGTAATCATCAGTTACTACAAGGCAGTATTGATCTCCAGCAATACTCATTGTGCTGGCGGGGCCAAACAAATCCATGTATAGAAGCTCAAGAGGAATATCAATAGAGTTAACTTGCTTTGCTTTGTGAGACTTCTTGGTCTGTTTCCCTTTCTACATGCTACGCAGAAATCTGGGAGCTGGAAGTTCTTAACTGTACTCCATTCACCAGATCATTTTGAACTAAATGATTCATCTTCCTTGGATTAATATGTCCCATTCTCCTATGCATGAGACTGAATCCCTTTCTATTTCCTTTGACAAGAAGCATTGAATAGTGTGCTTAGTTATGGAGGCTTTTGTTAGATCCAAGACAACAAATCGTTATATCTGAAGCTGACATTAGAACTTTATCATCCTAATAACATAATCCTTCTTCAACATGTAGCACTTCTTGTTGTCAACCAACTTTGAATCCTTTATCACAGATCTGGGAGAATGAAAGCAGTTGTTGTGTAGTTGTTGAATGTAGTTGACCTGTCAAACTTCACTTTCTCGTTTCCCACTTTGCCTTGAGCGGTGAGTTAACCTCCTTTATTCCCAGCAAATGATAGATGTCCCCCTTTAATTTGTTTGACGTTAAAAAGGAGAAACGAATTCCTGGTCATGTGCCTAGACGCCCCACTATTAATAATCCAAGTATTTGTGATAGTGCTATAGCGGGCACCCTGCACATTCAAATGAATTTATAAGTTCAAGTTTGGGACCCAAGCCTTAACTAGCTGGGTGACCCAAAGGATTCACAACATCATGAACTTAACCCATTGTCCTTTAGAAGATGAGGGCATATCTTTCTTCTTTTTTTTCCTCACTATCAGACTTTATACTTGATTTTTCTTTCCATAAACCAGTTTTATGTAAGGCATGTTTATGGTAAATAGACGACTGACTTATGGTTTGAACTTTAGGTTCACTAATACTCTTAGGTGGAGTATTAGATCTAATTTTAGAAAATCTTGATTTTCATCAAAAAGTTCAATTTTCTTTTAGGGTGTTTGATAATAAGGACAACTAGGAGAGATATCTCTTCGTTTTCCACAACTGTAGCCTGATCTCCCTTCTACAGATTGAAGAAAATTTTTATGTGGTGTTGAGTTTGGTAAGGGTATGAGATGTGTCTGGTTGGGTTTTGTCACTTCTCTTTTAGATGTTTCAGCTTCTTTAACAAAATTAATTGTTTTAACATTTTGAACATCTTTCACTTTCATTTTATTTGGACTTTGATGATTAGCACATTTATGGTTAATTGGATTAGTCATTTTGGGTTTTGAAATAGACATTTGTGAACCTGACCCTAAATTAACCTTTTTAATTTTATCATCCAAATTCTCAGCAGCCATCTTCTCTTTTGTTTTAAAGTAGAATCCTTTTGTTTAGTGACAGATTTCACAGGTTTACCCGTAGAATCAGGATCACTAACCAAAGGAGTAGACACCACATGATCCTTTACTGGGTTATTATTGATTGGTGTACATTTAGTGTTCAGAAGGATTTCATGTGGTGACGGAACTACTTTTTCCCCATTATTTCATTCTCTCACTAAGTTTTGAACTATGTGAGAAGAACTAGCCAAACTATGTAGTTTTTGTTTTAAAGATTCAACTTTGACTTCTAAAACTTATTTTTCCTTTTGTTTCTTCCAAAGAATTTAAATAAAACTTTATGTCATTTGCTTGTTTTAATGCAACAACCTCGGTTTCCCTTAGTTGTTTTCCCAAAAGTTATATTTTTTCTTTGAAAATACACTCATTTTGTTTTAAAATGCGACTAGCCTCAGTGCAGAGTTGTAAATCGTTTACTAAATTATCATTGTGTTCTAATAAGCTTACAAATTTTAGATCAATGCTTTCCCTAAATTTGTCACATTCATTAAAGCATGTTTTTCAAATAATTTGTCTCTAGAACTTACTTGTGAGGATCAGACAAATCAGCCATCAAAGCTATATCAGACTCTTTGTGACTAGAGATCTGAGTTTTTTGCTTTGAGCTCTTCCTCAACCAAGTGATTTACAACATTCATAGCTTCTTCAGTATCTGACAACACTTGCTCAGCTATGATCTCACCTTCACTAGCAGATCCATCATCCAATGCATCAATCCATCATCCAATGCATCAACAAAGGCAATATTTGATTCCCCAGGAGAAACAAATCGAAAGGACCAGTCTTGCCCTTCATCACCTTGAGCAGTTAGAGCCTTTGTCTCTTTACTTGAAGAAGTAGTTCCAATCATGTCTTTGTCTTGACAGTTGAATGTAGGAAATGGTTTTCCATTTCCAGTTTTCTTAGGATTTACACATTCACGTTTAAAGTGCCCTTTTTCACCACAGTTGAAACATGTGACTTTGGTTTTGTCAAAACCAAAATTCGTATCTTTAGTGGCAACTAGATTTTGCCCCGTCTTTTTGACAAACTTCTTTGCTCTTCTGACTGCACTAGCCAAGGCCCACATTATGTCCATTCTTTCTAGCTCATTTTCATCATCTTGCTCGTAATCCTCATCTGCAAGATGACAATTTCCAATCTTACCGGCAACTAAACCATCATAAGATGTACAATAGCTGCTAGAAGATCCATGTGCTCCTTAGCAACTTCCACTGTGACATTACCGAGATTCTCATCTTAACTTAGTAGTATTTGCCTAAGGAACTATGTATTGGGTTACAGTTGACCCTGACATTTCGGTTCCTGAACCACTATTTTGGGAAGGAGCAGAATAACTTGACATGAACGCTTATTGTAATGGTGCTCCTGAAACAGCTAGAGTCCGAACTGAGTTGTTAAGTGAAGGATTGTGAACAAAGGATCCTTTCTTCGACTGGTATTTCATCGGAGTTCTTCCTCCCTTAACTTCAAGATGAAGTCATTTATGTATAACATTGCAAGAATGTCATTTTTTCTCAGATTAGACACAAATGAATCCCATTTATCAGGAAAACCATTAGCAAAGGTTGAAACTTTATCTTCCATAGATGTTGTCATACCATGAGTGTGCAACTCACTCATCAAATGATAGAATCTGTCAATAATATCATCCAAGCTCTCATTCCCTATCTAAGAGAAATTATCAAATTCCTTTTTGAGAGCTTTAGCCTTTAGCGCTTTAAGAGTTGTGTTTCCATCATATCTCTTCTCCAATGCTCCCATACTTTTTAGCCTGCTTGTTCTTAGAGAACTGATGAAAAATGTCCTTAGGTACTGACTGAGTCAACAAGGCATATACTTTCTTTTTAGCATTGAACAGAATCTTCTGAGCTTCACTAATTCCTCCCAAAGTCAACATGACTCCATTAGCAGTGACTGGTACTGCATAACCAGTCTCAATGGATGTACAAGGGTCACTCCATTTAAATAGATTTAAACCGTTGTTTCCATTGTGGATATTCATCTAACGTTAACATCTTTGGCGGTTTATTATGATTTCCAATATCATTCTCTAGAAGTAGAAGATTCCGGATGCGGGAGCCCTTCCGACAGTAAATGCAGCAAATTGGTCTTCCATTGCTTTAAACTTGGTACTTTTAGAACAGGACAGTTTCACTCGTGCGAATAGGCCATGGGTATGGATCACTCGTGCGAATGAAGGATGCGAATGAATCCAATCGTGCAATTGGATTTAGTCATGCGTATGAACAAGACGATTGAAATCAAATGACTGGAGTTGTTTAGTCGTGGGAATAAGGGATACGACTGAGTTTAGTCATGTGGATAGAGTATACGATTGAATTCAATCGTACGAATGAACCAATCGTGCGAATGAAGTTTGTTGTGTTTGTAAAATGGAATATTTCGACACTATGACACAAATACGAGTTTCCCAGGAACCCTAATCTTCCGTATAATGAAAAAACTAAGACTTTAATGCATGCAAACATCAAAATCGCCTTTTAAAGAAAAGTGGTGACTCTTTTGATTTAAAACGTAGGTTTTTAAACACCAAAACTAGTCGAATCCAACGCAAAATCATGAGCCAAAGCTCTAATACCACTAGTTAGGGACCGTGTACATACGGAGTAATAACGGATTCTACATGAAACCAGATCAAATAGTGCAGAATCCTATTTGATTGGCGATCCAATTAGTCAGAACGATAACCAGATCGATATAACAATGAACTAAACATTAAGAATGAGTAGGAATCGATCAAGATCGAACTATGAAGTTGGATTGGATATCTTAGATGCTCTGGATGGCTAGGGTTTATGTATAATTAAAGTATCTCTCCAAGTGTTCTGTTTTTCCACGAATTAAGTGGTATTTATAGGTTTGTAGTTTCCATTCGTACGACTGAACCATTAGCATGGTTCAGTCATGCGACTGACTCATGCGATTGATTCATACGCACGACACAAGGTTCAGTCTTGCGACTGAGTCAATCTTTGTCTCAATCATACGACTGATCTAGTCTCCTGGTTCAGTCGTATGACTGGTCCATAAGCATGATATATTCATACATATGGTCCATAAGTATGGCCCAATAGCATGAATAATCACCTGACTAGGTTGAAGACAATTCTCAATCATTATTGACTTAGAATTGTGTACAATAACCTCAAACCTATATAAAACTTCATACAAATGAATCAAAGATAAATAAACATCAGGGCATATTGTATTTCATTACATTACACATATGTAAGACATGAAAGACTTTTACACTTAAGCACATAAACTAGGAACATCATGTGTCTATAATTATGGAGAACAAGACTAACTCCGTAAGCAGTAGAGATGTGCATTTGTTTAAAGGACCACTTAGACGCGATGGTCGTATACAAGATAAAATAAACCTTGAAGATGAAACTGCACTCGAAGCTGTATTACACAATGAAGAGGTAGAAGAAGGAGTATCTTGTGGTAGATAACAAGGACAATGATTTTTAAGTGACTTCAATTGGATTGTGGATTTACATGTACAACATGAAAATAGAACTCCAAAGGTATCTTGAGGATAAAGAGGAGGACAATTACCGAGGATTTGATATTTTACAATGGTGGAAAGTTTTTTTTAAAGTACCCAATATTAGCAAAAATGGGTAAAGGTATGTCTAATTATATATTCTTATATTCACATTTTGACTTTTCATTTAAATTTTTTCCTTAATATTTCCTATAGATTTATTAGCCATTCAAGTTTCAAGTGTAACTTTTGAGTCAACTTTTAGTGTGGGTGGAAGAGTTGTGGAAACACATATAAGTTCACTTTCCCCTTCGGTTGTCGAAGCACTAATATGTTCACAAAACTAGATTCGAAGGTAAAGTGTTAACATAAACTACAAGGAGGATGGGGCAAAATTTTATGACATTGGAATATGTATGCGAACATACAATTTATACATACTTTGTATATGTGATCTTAATTTTAAATCTAAATTTTTGTTTACAGAAATTTCTGATAACCTGAATCCAAGTAACATAAATGTTGATTAAGATTAACTGATGATCATGGTGCATGTGGAAATATGAACGAAGATGACAGGATCATCGATCACAAGTTTGATGTATTAGAGTTCAAGGCAGCGGAATAAGATAGGAATTAGACAAATTGTAGCAAGAAGTCGATGCTTGTATGCATTAAGAGCACATATGGTTATAGCGAGAGAATATATTTCTGATTCAAGGAATGTTTATAGATATGGAATGTTTCTAATCAAATCATTCAATAATTCATTCATTCATTATTACAATAGGTTGACACTCCTTATATAGAGTGCAACAATCACTGCTGTTATCACGGGAAGTGACAACTGGCAGATCTAATACAAAAATAACTAACTCTTAACAAACTACTGAAATGTTCACAACTACTGAGAACATATCAGAGTGTTAAGTACAGAATATAAAACTACTGAAACTACAACGACTGAAGAACAAGCTCTTCAGTCGTTTTACAAAACTACTGAAACATAAAACTACTGAAACTAGAATATAAAACTACTGATATCACAACTACTGAAGAAGTACTCTTCAGCAGTTGTGACAAACTACTGAGGCTTCAGTACTTGATCTTCAGACTTTGACCTTCAGGTGTTCATCAGCTGATGACTTCAGTAGATATCATCAGCTGATGTCTTCAGTCTTTGTCTTCAGACTTGTACATCAGTTGTTGATCTTCAGCACTTGTAAACTCTTCAGCTGTTGTACTTCAGTACTTTGGTCTTTCAGCTTCAGCACTTGTGTTCTTCAGCTGTTGTACTTCAGCACTTTAGTTCTTCAGCTGTTGAAGTCTTCAGCACTTGATCTTCAGCTGTTGAAGTCTTCAGCACTTGTCAAACTGCTGATGAGGCTTCAGCAGTTGTTGTGATACCATGTGGGACTTAGAGGTTTTCTGATCTTGGCTCATTGGTTCTTTTGGTCCAACAAACTCCCCTGAACCAATGCAGCCAAAACCTCTAAATTATTTATTATCCCACTTATTGTTGGCAAAATGTTGGTCTTTTTCCTTCTTGATCAGTAGAGAGAGATGACCCATGTAAGCTCCGGCCTGGGAAGAAATCTCAGATATTTGTTTGGCAGAGTATGAATGGGAACTCTGTTTTGGGGAACTGGACACAGAGTTGTTATCCCATTCATGAGATTTACTTCCCATAATGAGTCTGTATGACTCTCGAACATAGGCCTCAAGGAGAACAACTTGTTCCTCCTGAGAGAGTTCTTCTACTCCTCCTTCGAAGAAGAACTCTGGACCATAGTACTCTGATAAGTACTTCATGGTCCTGCCATTTTTCAGCTCCACCGTAGTTACCTCCCTATATACAAATTCATCAGGATGGTTGCCTTCAAGGAGTAACTGGAGCTCATTCTTCTGGATGTCTTCAAGCTTTTTATATAACAACCCTTCTTAATCATCTTGTTTTCTAGTAAAGCTTGAGGGGTCTTCTTTGCTTGGTGAGCTTTCTTGAATTCATCAATGATTTCCCAAGGTGAGACTACAATGGCCAACATGATGGTAGAATCTATTGTTTTTCGTACCTGGCCATTGTATCTGTGGGAATAGTTCTTTTATGGATTCTAGAACTCACCCTGGGGTCTGGCCATACTCTCACTCTCTCCTTCTGATACTGAAAAGTGTGCCTGAGAGTGTACAGCCTTTGAGCATGCCCTTTCATGGCTTGAATAGATGATGACTGAGGAAATTCCTTGTCAACCATCTTCAACAGTTGCTCATCGTGCTGTTTCTGCTGTTCTTCTTCTTCTATCTTGACTCTGACCATTTCCCTTTGAGAGTCAGGTGTGATCATGGGTTGACTTCGGGGTTTTGGTAGCTTTAGAACAGCAGAGAGTGGCAGACTATCATCTTCATCCTCCTCTTCTTCTTCTTCTTCCATCCTCAGCACCCTTCTCCTCCTTCTGGTGCATCACTGGATGATGGTTGGGTTGGTGAAGGAATTGGTTTGAAGAATGGAGTGTTGGATTTTGGCTTAGAGATTGGTTGGGAGATTTGAGGGATAGGCTCTGTTTGAGTGGGTGGAAGGGAAGGTTGATCCAGCATCTTTGTAGTTAGTTTCGCCTTTGTGAGTTTAGCCATCTCTAACCTTTTACCAGCCCCAGCCTCATCAAGGGCTTCCACAATAATCCCTTTGTTGAATTGCTCAGACAGACAGATTCTGGTGGCTATAGCCAGAATGCTGTCCCTGGTCCACGCGCGAATCTCCATTAACGATCTTCCTAAGTATTTTGCAATAAAGCGGATCATTATTTCCAATCTCTCTTTTTCCAGAGCATCATACCCTGCCCATCGGGTTTGTATCTCTTGCACTTCCAACCTTCTGATCTCACTATCCAGTGTGGCTGTGTCAAACCCCTGCCTGAAGAGTTGTTCAATTATTTTATCCATGGATCGGCTGTGTGTAGTGTCAGCTTTCTTTACCAGCTCCTCCAAGGATTTGTCTTCAGCAGTATGATCATCAGCACTTTCTTTCGCTTGTAAGTGAGCAGAGGTTGCTTTTCTTTCTCCTCCTCTTGGGCTTGCTTCTCTTCCTTCTTTTCCTCTGTTCTTTTCTCTTCTTTTCTTTCACTGCAGTACTCTCCCCTTTTTGGATGCATTGGAGGAAGGGGTTTGTACCGCAGAAAGAGTCTTTTGTACAGCAGCATCAATCAAGGGCTGTAAAGTTGAGGAAAGCCTCTCATCAATGGCTTTAGTCACAATATCAGTGATTATGGGTGTGATGAGAGGGAGGGAATTTTGAAGTACAGCACCTATTTGCTCAGGAGGGTTCTGTTCCTGAGAAATAGGGCCTGAAGCAGAGGCAGGTGGTTGAGTTTGGAGTGGCTCAGTGTTTGGGGAACCTTCAAGTGAAGGTGCCATCTGTGGGTGGGTAGAGGCAGATGGTCTTTCTCCTTGTGAGAGTTGATCAAGTAGGTTTTGCAGCCTACTGACTTTCTCTTCAAGGATTGTGTTCTGGGCAAGAACATCGTAGAAAAAGCCCAGGTCATCATCAGCCGAAGCTGAATCATCTGACCTCCTGCTTAGAGCAGGATTTACATGCACTGGGTGTAGACCAGTTGGTGCATGTGCCCCTTGTGCTTGGTACTGGGGACTTCCAGCCTCAGGACAGTGTCCATCATCAGCTGTTGCCTCTAGTGAGGTCTTAGCAATGTTACCAGCCTCATTCTGATCATGTGCTGAGTCAGAGGAGGTGGCAGCCTCACTAGATATTCTAAGCTCCTTGTCTACACCAGGAGATAGAAGTGGTAAACCCCTGTGCTGTGGGTTCTCAAGTGCACTGTGTTCCTCCCCCTCAATTGTAGAGGTGTTCCCAGTAGTGTGGTTTCTGGGGAGGGGGGAGGGGGTGAGGAGTGCAGTTGAGTCAGCACTTGTGCAACTATTAAAGTTGGGCTGTGAGGGGCGGTTGTTTGGGGTGAAGGGATAGAAGCAGTGTGCACCTGGGGAGGTTGGTGCTCTTCAATGGCAATCCCCTCAAGTGAGGAAGATCCCAGATATGTAGGTACCCTTGTGTGGTTGCTGCAGGCTCCTGTTGAGAGGAAGCCTGAGCGGCTATGGCTGGAAGAGTCATTGTATCCACTAGGGGGTTGGACTAGTGGATATATCCTGCGTTTGTGTTGCAGGGGCATCCTCAGGGGACTCAATTCCCTGAGTAGCCGTTTTGGGTTCTTTTTGGTGGGTTTGGTGGGGACTTTTGATTTGGAGGTGGTGGCTGTGGGTTCCAGCTGCGTGGGTTTTCGCAGCTTGGCAGCCATTTTGAGTGTCTGGTCAGAGTTGTGCCGGGAGTATACTTCCGGCAGAACAGCCGTAGCAGGGACTCCCAAGCCAACAAGTCCCTCAGCATTAAGCTGGTTTGTAATGATGGCCATTATGAACCGTGGATATAGTATCCAACGGTTGGCAGTTAGTTTTTGAGCCATATCCTTGAGCTCGAAAATATTATTCTGAAAAGTTTAGCGGTTGTTGCTCAAGAATAGAATACATTACCTGCTGCCATTTTGTCGACATTTGATCCAAGACGACGTCTTAGGAGCCAAACATACATTCACCATGTGAAAAATTAGGCGCTCAGCGTCATTAAAGTGTTTCTTCATGATAGTGGAGGCACTGAGATGCCTTGATATCCATGTTGGGCAAAGGATAGATCTGTGGTGCCCTTCGGATATCCAGCAGGGAGATAGCATCATCAGATGAAGAATTTGGCGGATTATTGCAGGAGTGATGACTACTTCTTTGTTGTTGACGACCGACTGGAGAGATGGTGTGTTGTTCTCCCCAGTGGTAATAGTAACGTTCATCCAAAATTGTTGAAGGGATTCGGCATGTAGTATGGGATTCAGAAGAAATGCCGTATGTATTGGGACTGAACCATAAGATCGATAGCAGTATCGAACTTAGTCCAGATAGGCGATTTAGTGAGGTAGGCAACACAGTTGTGTCGCGGTTTAATTTGCATGGACGCCATTGAGAAGAGGGAAGTTTTGGAGAGGAACGTTAGGTTTGAAGAAGATGAAGCATTGAAGGCTTAGGTCAGGGATATTTATAGGGTACGGGTAAGAAAACGACTGAAGGATGTGGTGTTAGTCATCAGTAGTTTTAAACGACCGTTGACATGGTATTATCCTTTCAGACGTTGAAACAGCTGAAGTCGTGGTGTTAGGCATCAGAAGTTAGAAAACTACTGAAGACCGTGTTTTGACTTCAGATGATTGAAACAACTGAGGACTTGGTGTTTGTCATCAGTAGTTATGAAACTACTGAGGACAGTGGTTTTGTCATCAGCTGTTGTAAACAACTGAAGACTTGGTATTAGTCATCAGTAGTTATAAAACTACTGAAGACATGGTTTGCTTCAGTTGTTTAGAATGAAACAGCAGTTGTACAAACGACTGAAGAGAAAGTTCTCTTCAGCTGTTTTCGTCAATTCTTAGCTTTTCAGCTGTTTCATACTGTCCTCAACACATTCATCAGCCTTTTTGGCTGATTTCAGTTGTTTCATAGGACATCAGTACTTATCTGTTTTTACTGATTCAGTAGTTGTAACTGCATCAGTAGTTTAACTACATCAGTAGTTTAGAACAGATGAAGTACTTCAGTACTTGTGAGACATTTAGCCTTCAGTAGTTATAAAACTACTGAGGGAAAAGGACTCATCAGTACTTATATGTGACATAGGTACTAATGATCATCAGTAATTACTACTGAAATCATCAGTAGTTGTCACTTATTCTAGCTGCAGCATACCAAGCCTTAACACCAGGTTTTGGAAAGTTGAACTATCCAAAGGCTTAGTAAAAATGTCTGCAAGCTCATCAGCACTAGGCACAAACTTAGGATCAATCAGACCTTTTTCAAAACAATCCCTTATAAATGATGTCTGATCTCTATATGTTTGGTCCTAGAGTGCTGGACTGGATTTTTGACAATGCAAAGAGCTGAAGCACTATCCATTAACAATGGAGTCTTAGTCTCTGTAATGCCATAATCCAAAAGTTGGTTTTGAAGCCAGAGTACCTGAGATGTACAACTTGCAGCAGCAATGTACTCTGCTTCAGCAGTTGATGTAGCAACTGAGGTCTGTTTCTTGCTCTGCCAAGAAATCAAGCAGTTGCCTAGGAATTGACATCCACCAGAAGTTGATTCCTGGTCAACTTACACCCTGCATAGTCACTGTCAGAAAAAGCAACTAATTTACCAGAATGTCCAGTAGAATACCATAAACCTAGAGATGGAGTGCCTTGCAGATATCTAAAGATCCTCTTGACTGCAATCAGATGAGACTCTTTAGGTGCAGCCTGAAATCTAGCACAAACACATGTAGCAAACATAATATCTGGTCTAGAAGCTGTTAAATACATCAAGGACCCAATCATACATCTGTAAAGTGTTTCATCAACCACTTTACCTTTCTGATCTGTATCCAGTTGTGTGGTGCTGCACATGGGGGTAGAACAGGGCTTACAGTTTTGTAAATCAAACTTTTGCAAAAGATCTTTTGTGTATTTGGACTGATGAATGAAAATTCCATCAGCCTTTTGTTTGATTTGCAACCCCAGAAAGAACTGTAATTCTCCCATGGCACTCATTTCAAACTTCTGTTGCATCAACTTTGTAAAGGCATCACACAACTTTGGATCAGAGGATGCAAAAATGATATCATCTACATAAATTTGAACAAGTAGATTATGCTGCCCAGCTTTCTTAATGAATAAAGTCTTATCTATGGAGCCTCTAGTGAAATTATTTTCCAGAAGAAAGTTTGATAATGTCTCATACCAGGCTCTAGGAGCTTGTTTTAACCCATAAAGAGCTTATCAAGCTTATACACCCAATTAGGATGTTTATTGTCCTCAAAGCCTGGAGGTTGACATACATAAACCTCTTCTTTAATTTTTCCATACAAAAATGCACTTTTGACATCCATTTGAAAAACTTTAAGGTTTTGATAAGCAGCATAAGCTAAAAACAATCGAATTGCTTCCAGTCTGGCTACAGGGGCAAAGGTTTCATCATAATCAATACCTTCTTCTTGTGCAAACCCCTGAACAACCAGTCTGGCCTTGTTCTTAACAATAAGCCCATTTTCATCAGTTTTGTTCCTAAACACCCATTTAGTGCCTATTGCACACTTACCTGGAGGTAGAGGAACCAGTTCCCACACTTGCTGTTTCTTGAACTGAAGAAGCTCAAGCTGCATGGCATCAACCCATCCATTGTCCTTTAAAGCAATGTGATAATTCTTTGGCTCTTGCTGACTGATGAAGAGAGCATAGAAGCAGAAATTTGACAATTGACTTCTTGTTGATACTCCAGCAGTGATATCACCAATGATTTGAGACATAGGGTGATTCTTCAGATCTTGATACACAATGAGATCTGTGCAAGTGTTTGTAGCAGGCTCAGCAGTAACAGATGGTGATGGTGAATCATTTCCTTGAAACCAATCAGTGGATGGTAATTCAAAGGAAGTTGAATTCGAAGAGATCTCATCAGCATTTGTTGTGGATGGTGCTACTGGAGCTACAGGAACATCAGGTCTAGCTGAATCAGGCAGCTGATCACTAAACCTGAAGAGGTGAGTACTGCAATCATCATCATCATCAGCAGTACCACCAGGTGGTGAACTGTTGACAGGAGCAACAGCAGGAGTTTGATAAGGAACATATTGCAGTATGTCCAAATCAAATAACTCCACAGGGCTTTGTGGAATCTTGTCCTTTGGAGATTCATTGAACTTAACATGTAGAGTTTCTTCAACCATCTTTGTTCTGCAGTTGAAGACTCTGTATGCCTTGCAAGTAGATGAATAACCAACAAAATACCCTGCATCCACCTTAGGATCAAATTTATGGAGTTGATCCTTTGTGTTGAGAATAAAACAGGGACACCCAAATGCTTTGAAAAATGAAATCAGAGGAGCCAAATGATGGAGAACTTCATATGGAGTCTTCATCAACCTCTGATTTACTAAAACTCTTTTGCACATAGCAAGCTGTGTTGACAGCTTCAGCCCAAAAGGTCAGTGGCAAACCTGAGTCACAGCATGGACCTTGCAGCTTCAATGAGGGTCCTGTTCTTTCTCTCCACTACTCCATTTTGTTCTGGAGTCCTTGGGATGCTAAACTGCCTTTGATTCCCTTGAAAGATAGAAGTCATCAAGTGTATGATTTCTGAACTCAGTTCCATTGTCACTCCTAATACACTTGACTGGAAGGGAATACTGCTTCTCAATATACAGCACAAAGTGAATAATCTTCTGAGCAGCCTCATCCTTTGAATGTAGAAAGAAAGTCCATACAAATCTGGAGTAATCATCCACAATTACCAGACAGTATTTCTTCTTTGCCATGCTCATTACTCTCACAGGACCAAATAGATCCATATGCAGTAATTGCAAGCAGGCAGTGGACTTAGGCACTTCAATAGGAGGAAATGAGACTTTGTGCTGTTTTCCTTTTAAACAAGCAGTGCAGGTTTCATCACAGTGAACTCCTTTATTGGTAAGCCTCTGACTAAACTATTGTGGGTAAGCTGATTCATGTTTTGAGATTAACATGACCAAGCCTTCTGTGCCACAGTTTAGATTCTTGAGAAGAGGCTTTGGAAAATAGGCAAGGATTGCCTTTGAGATCTATTTCTTGGAAAGATCTAAGGCATACACTCTTCCTGTCCTGTTGGCTCTCAGGAGAGTGTGATCATCCAACACCTTGTCAATCAAGTGCAAAACTTTGGATGACAGAATCCTACAGTTTTGACTGGTGAAAAGAGCAACATGGCCTTTATCACACATTTGACTGACACTCAAGAGATTGTACTTGAGATTTTCCACATGATTAACATCATCAAATTTGATTTCTCCATTGAGACAAAACCCTTACCAATGATGTAACCCCTAGCATCATTGCCAAAAGAAACAAATCCCTTCTTTCCTTGAGAGTAGTCATGAAGAAGAGAGCTGTTCCCAGTCATGTGCATAGATCCCCCACTGTCTACATACCAGATGCTACTTTGGCATGTTGAAGAACCCTGCAATAATAAACAATCAGTTAGTTTTAGAGACCCAAACCTTTTTGGTTTTGGGCCTGGTCTCATCAATAGATGGTAAACTAACAGGTTTATCTGAAACAACAGCCTGAGAGGAAGAAGATGGTGTAGAAGAGGAGTCCTTTGGCTTGGACCTCCTTTTCTGTGGTTTCAACATAGGAGCATCTAGTTGGTTAACTCTACCCAACAGATGTTGAACCATCATAACCAGCTGTGTCTGATTTTGTGATAAAGCTTTCAGCTCATCAGACACATTGCCAGTGGAGTTTGATAAGTTCCTATGTTGCACCTTCTTCTTCTGAGCACTCTCAGCTGTCACCTGTTTAACCCCTTCCTTTTTGGATTTCTTTGAGGACTTAAGGGTTACAGGATTTGATGTTGCTGATACAAATGTGGTCTCAAACTCAGTTTTCATTTTTACCATTTTCTCATTAATTTCTTCTTTTTGTTTGAGTTTGGAACCTCTTTTGTACCAACAATCATCTGTAAGATGATTGAACAAACCACATACTTCACATGGTTTCTTCTTCATCTTAGGTTGATCATCAACTAAAGAGGGTGAAGCAACTGAAGACTTGTTCTTCAATGCTTTGGAAGCATTGTTTGCTTTCTTGACTGCCTCTTTAGTAGCTTCAAACTCTTTCTACTGGCAGTTTTCTTCTCTTCAGTACTGACAGCAGTTGAAGTTTGAACTTCAGGTGTTAAATCCTGCTCTCTAGTCCTTTCAGGACCTTCAGAATTAACTCCTGAGTTGATCAACTCATTAATCATGTGAGTGTCAGCATTTGAACCATCAACATCAGCTGATAGGTTCAAAGAGGGCTTGATGCTGACTGCTACTTCTGATTGTGCTGTATCAGAAGGTAGATCACATGATGTGATGGATTGGTTATCACTCTCACCCTCAGATTCTACTTCTGCTCTTGGGTAAAATCTGTAGGTGGAGCAGTGTGATTGTAACCAATTCCAAACTTCACATTGAAGCAGATTGCTTACTAAGAAGCATTTCAAAACCTTTGCATGATTGTACCCATCTATCACACTACCTGGGTAACTGCAAGGGTTTCTTTGAGATCTTTGTACTTCTCTAGAAGTACCTCTTCTCTAGCCTTATCATCAATTATTTGGCAATTCAGTTTATAAATCTCATCATTTTTATCTTTAAGCACAGACTCAAACTCAGCTTTGTTTTTGGAAATTATTTGTTCTAGCTCAATGTTCTTATTAATTAGAGCTACATTTGCTTCTCTAATGGAAGCAAATGCTGCTATGCATGGTTCAGAACATAATTTGGCTTTTGCCTCAGAGGATACCTGTGATACCTGAGGTGTAGAGGCATTAGAAAATGAAGTATCAGCAGACTCCAAAGCCATAAGAGCTAGATTCCCAAAAGGACTGTCACCACCATGTTGACCAGCACCTGAGAACAGTTGGTCATGACCAGACATGTCATCTGGTAAACTGCTCCAGTCAACAACTCCTGGGGTGAAGAAGCTGTGTTGTTGAGGTTGAGGTTGTTGATGAGATTGGGATGGCTGAGGTTCTGGTAGTGCATGAGGTTGTGGTGCCATAGGAACTTGAACTTGATTTGACTGTGGCATGTAATAACAAGGGTACGGATATGGCATTTGACCCTGAGGAACAAAATATGCCGGAGATTGTTGTTGAGGATGATGACTAGAAGTGACAGGATGTTGCCCTCTGTGTTGTTGACTATTGCCAGGAAAAGTCACAAAGGGTGCAGTGGAGTTAGATCCAGTTGATCTACACTCTCTTGCAAAGTGTCCAAGCCTTTGGCATTTGTGACA
>CM046448.1:77108391-77175891 GCA_025506515.1 Flaveria trinervia
ATTTGGCTTTTGTGCAGTGCGCATGGCTTGGATCTCAGCAAAACATGCCGCCTATTCAGCCTTTTTGATGTTGACATCGGCGTCTGAGGCTTGGGCCTAATTTTTCTTCTTCTCCGACTCCTGCTCCATCTTATCCAATGTATCAAAAGTATCACTAACAAGGGAGTCACCAAGATTAGGGACTACATTTCCCTCATTATGCAGTGACGTCTTCAATCTCAATTTCATCAACATTGTTAAGCTCATCGTCACTATCTATGTCCACAGTAGGAGCATTCTTCACAATCTCATTAGGATTTAGTCGGAACATCTCAGCTAGTTGCTCATCAGTAAGGTCATGAATTATTTCTCCTTCTTCAGGAGTGTAACTCACAGACCTCCTGACGATCCCTTGTAGATCAGGTATCATTGTAAGTTGATACTTGATCTGCTGAAGGGGAGCAACGTCATACTCATCTTGCTGAGATGTGTGATCTGCTTGATTTAAACATATAAACATATCATGCATCAGTAAAGAATCAAGACATTAAACATTACATATATATACATTAACATTCAAACACATAAGTTTAATACAATATTCAA
This sequence comes from Flaveria trinervia, assembly GCA_025506515.1. NCBI lineage: Eukaryota > Viridiplantae > Streptophyta > Magnoliopsida > Asterales > Asteraceae > Flaveria > Flaveria trinervia. Next base: position 77,108,977 of record CM046448.1, read on the forward strand.
ATTACATATGATTTAAAATACACAAAACTCTATGCATTACATTTATCTTGGATCATGTGTTCTTCTGCTGTCGGGGCTGATGTCGAGGCACCTGGATCTTCAGTCTTTTTGGTCCGCCTCTTATTAGCTTCCTGTGCGTCCGAAGCATATGACTCTCCTCCTCCTTCAAAGTCTCCTCCATCCTCATCATCACCTTCGTCGTCACTATCATCATCATCACTATCACCACCATCATCTTCGTCTCCCTCTCTGATCTGTAGAGGCTCATCCTTTGTGCCCTTAAATTTGAGCAGGATGGTCCTCTTAGCATCCTCCAACTCTTCAATCTTCTTAGTAGATAAGACGTTTTGCTCCTTGAGTTGGGAAATCTCTAGACTTTAAGCAACCATTTGCTGGGCCTGCTCCTCAATCTGCTGTGCCTGCTGAGATATCTGCTGTGATTGTTCAGCTGTAAACTCCACTAACTGTCGCAGCTGAGCAGTCTTCTCATCATCGGCTGCTAATAGCTTCAGCACCCTACGGTTTAGTGCTAAAAGCTGTCCCTCTACCCCATTGGGAGGTAGAGATGATCCTGATGGAAAGGAGGGGTAAGATTATGGTCCAGCTGAGTGGCTAGAGGTGGTGGTGGCGGCAGTGGTGTATATAGGAGGTGGTCTGTATGTGGGTGGTGATGGGTAAGCTAAAGTGGTGGTCGATGTGATGTGGGGGAGTGGTCGAGTGGCTGAGGTAGTGGTAGTGTGTGTGGTGGCAGTAGTGGTGGTAGGTGGAATGGTAGAAGTGGTGGTGGTAGTGGTGGATGTAGTGGCTGTGGTGGTGGCTGTGGTCAAGGTAAACTTCAATCTCTTCCCCTTCTTGCCATAGGGGCCAGCACTACACATGTTATACCTCCACTAACCGCCCGTAAACCTCTCTCTGTGGCAACCACCCTGCTGCCCATAGTCCTCGTCAGAGGCTCTTCATCACTCTCCTTCTACTCATCAGGAGGGCAAAACTCCTGATGGAAACTGGCGGTAGTGGCTTCTCCATGAGCGGGTGGTGGAGGTATAACATGTGCAGTGCTGGCCCTAGAAATACCGGGCCTAGAGTCTCCACCGGTGTCACCGTCATATTCATCGGAGTCATCAGATGGGAGAGCAATCTGCTCTACATCTGAGTCACTCTCCTCATGGCACCACTTACGCCTAGCCGGTTCCATGTAATCTGCCCGGGCTAGATGCCCGAAGAGTCTCCTCACAGGGGGTTTGACTTGCTTTCCCTATAGACCTTCATGCGACCCAAAGTCGTATCATCCATTACCTCCAGTGATACCGCATCGTGGCTCTCCTTAGGCAAGACAGGTAGCTTCTCATCAATAATCATCTGTAAGAATCTTGGATACATACAGAAGCCTTCCTTCCTTTTGGCCTCAAGGTTCTCTATGAGGTAGGCAAATATCATGCTGGAAAAACTGAAGGGGTGGTTGAGTACCAGTGCCACGTAGGCATTCTGGATCTGGTCTGAGAGGTCATCAAAGCCACCCCTCCTCGACGCCATGTACTTCAGTATCACATGCGCCAAGTACTTAAACTGGGGACACATGTTGCTTTTGTTTAGCACAACTACATTTATGTCCCCAGCGTACTTCATCTTGAGGAAGCACCCCCTCACAGTCAGAAGGTGTAGTCTAGTCGGGTGATCTGCATCATCACCCAGATCTAGTACTCGTTGAATATCTTCTGCAGTCACCTTGATATCCTGCCCAAAAAAAGTGCTCCGGATGCAGTAGGGCTCATGAGATTGATCAACCGATGCACCCTCCCAGAAGGCCTGCTGTATAGACCTGTAGGGGGTGCACGGTGTAGATATAGCTCTATGGATCCGGGATCTCTTTAGGAAGGCAATGATGCCAGCAACTTGGCACGTTCCGAGTTATGGCGTCCAGATGAGCAAAAATATTGTGCTTGGTGTTTATGGTCCACCAATCAGCCATCAATCTGTAACACAAGGAGCATACGAGTTAGATCATCACATAACAGAAACCATTTCTAATCAACCTGTTTGAAATTAGTCTGGTACAATCATGAGATTGAACCATACGACTGGGTTCAATCGTTTGACCTAACAGGCGACTGGATACAATCGGGTGTCTAATCATGCGATTGAGTTCAATCGGGTGACTAAGCCTGCGATTCGTTCAGTCGGCCGACAGAGCTCATTCGCATTGTTTATTCGGCCGACTGAGTCATTCATCCAGCTCAGTCGTGCGATTGTAGTTCATCCAGGTGTCCAGTCACCTGACCTACTGTCTGTTTGAATGAAATTCGAATTTTGACCAAATCTAAACATTAGACATTGTGGTTTGGTTCAAATGACTCGCAATAACCCTACTAAGTATATTATAACCTTGATTTCAACATTTTACTTAGTTTTATTAGGTTATTTGTCCAACTTAAGTCTCGGTTCTTGTTAGGGCCGAATGTTGTTATTTTGGAACCAAATCGACTGAAATTTGGTTAGATAGCACCGCATTGTACCTGAGTAAACACCAGAAATTGTCAGAATATGAAATTTAAGGTCAAGAAAGGTCAGAGGAAATTTTGGTAGAGTAAAGGCTCAAAGTGCGATTTTAGGGCGAATGAGGGGTGATGAGTTTATGCGATCGACTATGGCCCTATTTATACTGAATCTGGTTTTAATCAGGTGACTAAACCCATCTTGTAATCCATTTGTGTGAATCGTTCATACTCATGCTCCATTCGGTTGTCTAGTGCATAAGTATGGTCCAGTTGTACGGCTAGTCCATACTCATGGTCTAGTCGTGCAAATGGATCATACTTATGGTTTTGACTTTATGACCATTTGACATTTAACCCCATTTAACTGTTGATTAAACATTATGAGCATTTGATCATCTCAGACATGATCATTTTAACTTTGAAAACTTTCGATCACCACAGTCGTGATCCTGTTCTTTTAAAAACATTTTGTCACCTCAGACGTGACCCATTTAACATTTGAACACATATTTGGTCACCTCAGATGTGACCCTTTTAAGTGATTAAATTCCCGATTGAGTTCCACGACATAGTCCGACATATAACCTAAATTGATAAACTTAAACAAAAGAAACTACTAGAAATAAGGACAAAATTTAAGACATAATTTTGTGATTTTGAGTGAGATGGAAATCCTAAGATTCAAATCTAACAGATTTATTTTCTGAACAGGCAGCTTCAAGTTATTTTGACCATAAAAGGAACGACTCATTTTGGAATCATACAAGTAATCAAATCTTTCAGGACGTGTTAACAAAATCATTTGATGCTAGACTCTTGTTTTCGTCAAGAGTCATTAGCAGATTAAGGAAATCGTACTAGTACTATAAGATGCACACTTTGATTTGGACTTTAAAGAATTGTAGCCATGATGATTGTCAGTATACTTGTCCACTTAAATCCAAACAAAGAGTTTTGACACAGGTTGGTGAATTTTTAAAGGTTTATTTATTTCAACAAGCATTTGTGGATCCCATGCTTATATGGTAATCAACATTCCTCAGGAGATTTTTGAGCGGTCTAAGGGTATTTTGACAAGAAGACACTATTCTTAGAGCTTTCAAAGAGAAGCCAAGCCTCAGGTCAGTGCCACCGCACAGTAGAGAGGCGGCAAACAACAATGAATTCTAGAATATATAGGTTATGCTTATCCTCAGGTCAGTGCCACCGCACAGCAGAGAGGCACATAACCTATCTTCTTGTTTGAGCAATTTATTTTGTGGCACAGATTGCACCAACAACATAGGTTATCAGTTTGATTACTTTTTGCATTTTTATCATGTGCTTTGCTCATATTTTGGTCATCCGCACACATTTGTGGCGTTTATTTTGCTCATCAGCCCTTATTGGAACTTTGTTGATTGTGTTAACCAGGGAAAAGATGGTAACCCACAGCTTGTTGAACATTTTAGTTTGATCTTGAGATCACCAAGCAGGTCTACTTTTCTATTGTGTTGAATCTACCGACATATCATCTAATGGTCTAGCAGCCTCTAGGTCTACTTTCTCCGTGTTACCTTAGTAGTAGCTAGTTTTACTATCATTTTTTCTTTTATTTTTTCTTAGACTTCCAGACTTATACTTTGAATTTCACATCTAATTCAATTTAAATCTTTTAAAGTCCCAAATGCTTTGTTCCTGTGTACTATCATTTTCCATAGTCATTGAATCGATATCTCAGATACGATCTCATTTCTATCAGCATGCCTGTCCTCCTCCCTCGTTTTTTTATAATACTTACTTAGCCTATTCTCCCCCCTAAAATTCTAAAACCATAAACAATTTGCGTTTTTAGGATTTTAATAGGCGAAGACTTGAAAAAATAAAATAAATTAAATAAAATAAACTAGAATAAAAAAATAAAAGAAAATAAAATAAAATGGACTTGACGCATCGGACTAGAGCTGTTCATCATCTGGAATTACATCACATTTCTTTTTAACGCTGTTGACCTCTAACAAATATAGAAAACGTGGTTTATCAAAGGCTTTTGTATAGAGGTCAATGCGTTGAAAATCCGTATTTATTTTAACAACATCGATTAGATTCTTTTCAAAACAATCACGTATAAAGTGATATTTAATGCCGATATGTTTGGTCTTAGGATGTTGGACAGGATTTTTAGTAATGACTATTGCCACAGAATTATCAACAAATATAGGAGTGTTAGAAAATTTCAAACCGTAGTCCCACATTTGCTGTTGAATCCAGATGATTTGAGGACAGCAGCTTGCCGCAGCAACATATTCAGCTTCACAAGTTGACAGCGCAACTGATGTCCGCTTCTTACACTGCCATGTGACTAATCTTCTCCCAAAGAATTGACAACCTGCTGAGGTGGATTTGTAGTTCATCTTGTAGCCGCCATAATCCGAGTCACTGTACGCGGTTAGCTCAAAGTCATCGTGATGAGGATACCACAACCCAAGTGTGGGTGTACCCTTCAGATAACGAAATATCTTTTTGGCCCCAATAAGATGGTTAACTTTTGGTTTTGCCTGATATCTTGAACAAAGACATGTTGCATACATAATATCAGGTCTTGAGGTAGTGAGGTACATGAGAGATCCAATCATTCCTCGGTACATGGTGGCATCAACCAGATCAACATTTTCATCGAGTGCTACATCATGATTTGTAGCAAGTGGAGTCCTAGTTGCGGAAGCATTCTCCATGTCAAACCAACTGATAATATCCCATACATACTTTGTCTGATGTAGAAATATCCCCTTTGGTGTTTGATCCACCTATAACCTGAGAAAGAACTTCATCTCTCCCATGGCACTCATTTCAAATTCCACCTTCATCACTGCTTCAAATTCTTTACATAAATCTTCGTTCTTGGAACCGAAGATTATGTCATCAACGTAAATCTGAACCAATAGTAGATCACCATCTTTCTCTTTGATGAACAATGTACAGTCAATTACACCTCTGTGAAATCCATATTTCATAAGGTGAGTTGAGTGTTTTTCATACCATGCTCTCGGGGCTTGGTGAAGCCCGTAGAGAGCCTTATCCAGTTTGTATCTGTCCTGATGTTATCGATCCTCAAATCCTTCGGGATGACTGACATACACTATTTCCCGGATTTCACCATGAAGAAATGCACACTTTACATCCAATTGATAGACCTTAATCTTCATGTAAGAGGCATAGGCTAGGAAGATACGGATTGCTTCCATTCTTGCCACAAGTGCAAATACTTCATTGTAATCAATTCCCTCGACTTGTCGAATCCTTGAACTACAAGTCGAGCCTTGTTCCTAAAGATGACACGTTGGTCATCTTTCTTACATTTCAAGACCCACTTGGTGCCAATGACTTTAGCACCTTTAGGTCTATCTACCAAACGTCCATACACCTAACTTCTTGAACTAAAGAAGTTCTTCTTGCATGGCACTCACCCATGCCTCATCATTTAGGGCTTTATAACGTATTTTGGCTCGAACTAAGATACAAAACAACGATAAGCACAATCGTGAAGGTACCCTTTCTCCATTACCGAGGCATAATCAGCTGAATACAACTGATTTCTTATCTGAACTCCTGATCTGACATCCCAAATGACATTGTCTAGAGGATGATAGACATTTAGGCATGATCCAAGAGTGGTGGGAACCACTACCTCAGAATCAAGATTATGAACGTGTGGTTTAGTATTTGAGGCAGTAGGAGTGTGAGGTTCCAAAGACTCAAAGGCATCAGTGTCAGATGCTTGTAGACTTGCAGTAGGAGAAACCTGTTGCTCCTGAGTGTCCTGATCATTCTCCATGGCTTCATCGTCAGAGGAAGAGTCACTTACCTCGAGTGCTCCCTCTGAGTTGGTTGGTGATGCACCTTGTGAGCCAGATGATGTAGATTCCTGTGATGGTGTGTTTAGAACATCATACATCATTTTGGCTGCTAACTCATCATCAAACGTGGAGAGAGGGTTGTTGAAGGAGTTGAAGAGTTCATCATAGTCGAAAAAGAAGGTGGGTCCTTCTCCAGCAGGAGGGGTGGTGTATCTCTGAACATCAACATTACACCACACCTCTACTTGACCCGTTGAGTTGTTGTAAAATCTCTTATTCGGTATGTTGTATCCTAGAAAGATACCCTCTTCGGCCTTCTCGCTAAACTTTCCTTCCTGAGTTTTCTTCAGCAACGTACATGGTGCTCCAAACGGTTCGAGATACTCCAGATTTTCTTTACGTCGTTGAAGTAACGCGTAACACGTCTTGCCATGACGTTTTACCACCAGAACTCGATTTAGTGTGTAACATGCATTGGCCAATGCCTCATTCCAAAATTGGATAGGCAGTTTCAAGTCTGCTAGCATTATGCATGCTGTCTTTATTAAGTTGCGATTCTTTCTCTCAGCAACTCCGTTCATCTGAAGAATGTAGGCGGAAGTGAACTTGTGCACAATTCCCTTTTCTTTGAAGAAAGCCTCCATCCATTGATTCTTGAACTCGGTTCCGTTGTCTAAGCATACTTGTCTTACCTTTAGCTTGTAGAGAGACTCTATGTAGTTACCAATTCTTTGAATGACTCAAATGTTTCTAATTTTGATTTCAGAAACATCACCTAAGAGAATCTTGAGTAGTCATCTATAACTACATAGCAGTACAACTCGCCTGTGATGCTTCTTGTACTGACTGGACAAAACAGATCCATGTGAAGAAGCTCAAGAGGCAGTTCTATGACTTCTTTGTCTGTTTGCTTTTCTTGTAGGTGACACAAAAATACGGGAGTTGGAAGTTCTTGACACTGACTCCTCATACTAGATCATTCTAGATCATGTGGTTCATCTTCCTTGGATTGATGTGCCCCATTCTCTTATGCCAGGATATAGAATCCTTCTCAGTAGCTTTTGACAAGAAGCACTGAACTTGATGATCCGTTATGGAGGCCTTCTATAGATCCAAGGCATAAAGTTCATTATATCTTGAGGCTGACATTAATACTTGTTCCTCTAGAATCACATAGTCCTTTTTCAGGACATAACACTTCTTATTGTCGAAAACCACCTAAATCCTTTGTCACATATTGGGAAACAGAAAGTAGATTATTCTAAAGTTGTTGAACGTAGTTTACCTTGTCAAACTTAACTTTCTGGTTCCCTACTTCCCCTTGAGCTGTGATGTACCCTCCTTTGTTTCCAGCAAAAGAAACATGACCTCCTTTGATTTGTTTGAAGTTTGATAGGAGCGCCTAGTTTCCTGTTATGTGCCTTGATGCTCCGCTATCTACAATCCAAGTGTTTGTTTCAGCATTATAGCGAACACCCTGCACATTCAATTGAAAACATTAGTTAAGGTGAGGGACCCAAGCCTTAACCGGCTTAGGTAACCCAGAGGCATCACAAAGCATAAATTCTACCCATTGTCCATTAAAGGGTGAGGGAAGATCATTTGTCTTATTGTTCTCATTTCCAGACATAGACTTTTCTTTCCATAAGCCAGCTTTGTGTAAGGCCTATTTGTGATAAACCGACGACTGGTTGATAGGTTGAACTTTAGGTTCACTGACTCTTTTTGGTGGAGTCATGGAGCATCTTTTGGAAAAGCTTGCTTTAGTGTCATAAAGTTCAATCCTTTTCTTTGGTGTCTGATAATAAGGGCAATAAGACGCTATGTGCCCATACTTTCCACATTTGTAGCATGATCTGCTTTCAACTTGACAATTTACTTGTATGTGACAGATGAGTGACTTTATTCAGTTTGGGTTTTGACACTTTTGATTTAGATGTTTTATCTTGTTTAACAAAGTTAATTATTTGGACATTTTTAACATCGTTTCCCTTTTGTTTATTTGGACTTAGACATGAACCACGTGATTGGTTAATTTGTTTAGTATTTCTTGGTTCAGAAATACACTTTGTTGAACCAGACTTTGTTTTAACCTTTTCAAATTGTTCGTCCAGATTAACACAAGGCATTTTACCTTTTGATTTTGAAGTGGCATCCTTTTGTTTAGTGACAGATTCATTTGGTTTACATGTGGAATCTGGATCACTTACAAGAGGCGTGGACACCACATGATCCTTGATTGGATTATTGTTTATTGGTTTACTTTTGGAATTCATCAAGGTCTCATGTGGTGGTGGTACCACTTTATATCCCAAACCCTCCCCATTTTTGCGCTCTCTCACTAAGTGTTGGACAATGTGAGAAGAACTTGTCCAACTATGCAGTTTTTGTTTTAATGAATTTACTTCTAGTTCCAAAACTACCTTTTGTTTCTTAATATCTTCTAGGGAGTTCAGATAGAACTTAATGTCTGTAAGTCCTTTACTAAGTTATCATTATGATCTAATAACCTAGTAAATTTCATATCAATGCTTTCCTGAAATTTATTACAATCAGAACAAGCATGATTGTTGAAAAGTTAAGTAGTAGTACTTACCTGAGAGGGTGTGGTTGAATCAGCCATCAAAGCAGTTTCTGATTCTTCTAGTTCTGGTGATTCTAGACTTGTTGAACTTGTCCCTTCTTCAGGCTGGTGATCAACTACAGTTGTTGTTTCATCAACATTTGACATCGCAAGCTCCACTACAATATCACCTTCACTTGCTGAGTCGTCATCTAGATCCTCGACACTAGCAATGTTGGATTCTCCCAAAGACACAAACCGGAAGCTCCAATCTTGTCCTTCATCATCATGAGTGGTCAATGCTTTAGGATCCTTGCTCGATGAAGTAGGGCTATTTGTGGGTTTATTTTGACGAGTGAAAGATAAGAATGGATTCCCATTTCCTGTCTTCTTGGGCTTCACACATTCATATTTGAAGTGCCCCTTTTCCCCACAGTTGAAGCAGGTAACTTTTGTCTTGTCAAACCCAAAAGTTGTGTCCTTAGTGGCAATCAGATTCTGTCTAGTCTTGTTGACAAATTTCTTTGCTCTCCGAACAGCACTTGCTAAGGCCCACATGATGTCCATTCTTTCTAACTCTGTCTCGTCTACCTGCTCGTAGTCCTCGTCTGCCAGATGCAGTTCCCTATTTTCCCAGCAACTAGCCCATCATAGGAGTGGACAACAGCTACTAAGAGATCCATGTGCTCTTTTGCTACCTGCACTATCACATTCCTGAGATTCTCGGTCTTCAGTTTTGTAACATTTGCTTCAGGTGCTATGTATTGGGTACTCGATGACCCTGACGTGTCAGATCCTGAAGTAGGAGCTTGTGATGGACCAGCTGAACTCGACACAAACACCGTTTGAAGTGGTGCTCCAAACGTTTTGGCTTGTGGAGTTGAGTTGTACAATGCCAGATTCTGATCATATGATGACTTTTGGGCCCTGTACTTCATCCTCAACTCTTCCTCTCGTAGTTTCAGAATGAAGTTGTTGATATCTAACTTCGCTAGCATATCATTCTGTCTGAGATTGGAAACAAACGAACTCCACTTCTCGGGCAACCCATCTGCAAAGTTTGAAACTTTGTCTTTCATTGAAGTAGTGACTCCATGAGTGTGCAACTCACTCATCAGGTGGTAGAAACGATTAATGACATCGTCCAAGCTCTCCTTTCCTATTGACGAGAAGTTGTCAAACTCCTTCAACGCTTTAGCCTTCAGAGCTTTTAACGATGCATTTCCCTCATACCTCTTTTCCAATGCATCCCAGAGCTTCTTAGCTTGCTTGTTCTCAAAAAATTGATGGAAGATGTCCTTAGGAATTGACTAAGTCAGCAACACATATACTTTTTTCTCGGCATTGTACATCACCTTTTGTCCATCAGTCATACCGCTTAAGGTCAGTTTGACTCCATCTGCACCTACAGGCATACTATATCCTGTCTCTATTGACTCCCACATATTCAAGTATATTTCAAATCTTTGCTTCCATTGTGGGTAATCATCTAACGTTAGAAGCTTAGGGGGTTTGTTATGATTTCCCACTTCATTTTCTAGAAGCAACAGATTTTGAATCCTAGAGTCCCTTCTGGTGGTGAACGCTGAATATTGATCTTCCATTTCTAATAACTTTGAACTTTGGAACAAAACTATTTAACTTGTGCGAATGAAGGTGTGCGATTGGACAGCTAATGCGATTGAACAATGCGAATGGCTCAAATGTGCGAATGAACGAATCCGGATGAATCAATCCTGCGAATGGACAGGTGCGGATGAACAATGCGAATAACAGTCCAGTCGTACGAATGGATGTCCGAATGAGTCCAATCGTGCGTATGAGGGATGCGTATGAATTCAGTCGTGTGATTGAGTCAATCGTGCGACTGAGGTTGCTGAATCTTGAAAATTCGAAGCTTTAAGGTATTTTGACGCAAAAACACGAATTTTTCAAGAACCCTAATTGCAGTGTGCTGGAAAAACGTTAACTTTACGATCTGGAAATGTCCAAAACAACGTTTGACATAAAAAGATTGCGTTTTTGCGTGAAAAACACAATTTTTATATCAAAATCGATTGAATCACACGTAAATCAAGAGCCTTAGCTCTGATACCACTTGTTAGAGGACCGTGTACTGGACAGAGTACTAACTAATCTACGTGTATACCGAATCAAATAGTTTGGAATTCTATTTGATTGGCGATCCAATCAGTGAGAACGTTAACCCGATCGGTATAAGATTAATCTAAACGTTAAGAACGAATAGCAATTGATCAAGAACGATCTATGAACTTGGACTGGCTTTCTTGGACGTTCTTGACGGCTAGGGTACGTGTATGAGTCGAATTCTTCAAAGTGTTACGTTTTTCCATGAATTAAGTGGTATTTATAGGTTAGGGTTACTCATTCGTGCGACTGAAGCATTCGCATGATTCAGTCGTGCGACTGAGTCATGCGGTTGATCCATTGGCACGACTGAGTATTCAGTTGTGCGACTAAGTCAATCTCATGTCACAATTGTGCGTCTGATTCAGTCTCCTGGTTTAGTCGTGTGACTGGTTCATTAGCATGTAGTTGTTCATGTGTATGGTCCATTAGCATGGGCCATTCGCATGAGAACTTCATATGACTAAGTTTGAATATGTTTCACAATCATTATTTGACTTAGACCTATTCAAACAACCACAAACCTATATAGTTAGTTCAATAAGCATTAATACACAATAATCAATGAAATATTAAACATTATAAGCATAAACCACACATTGTATTTCATTCAACCATCCAGTTACATATATGTAAGACATGAAAGACTTTTTACATTAAGCTCATAAACTAGGTACATATGTATCTACATTGAGAATGATGATGATGATGATGATGACAATGACGATGATGATGCCGATGACGATGTCGATGACGGCGGGGGCAACGGCGGCGACGATGATGACGACGATGATGATGATTATGATGATGATGATGATGATGATCATGATTGTTGGATCAAGAAGAAGGCTGGTGCAACCAAAATCAAATCACTTAGACTATTTTGGTGCATCTAATAAAAGACTTCCGAAGTTAAGTGTGGAACTTCCAAAGGAAATAGAGTTCTTCCAAAGACAAAGTGCAAGATTAACTTCCGAAGACAAACTCTAATTCCGAAGTTTAAGTGTTCACTTCCAAAGTTCAAGACTTAGAAGAAATAAAAGACAAAGAGTTCTGAAGTATGAAGAAAAGAAGAAGTCCACAAGCCTCGGAAGAAGTATCCTCTATAAATGGCTTCGGAAGATCTTGTTCTTCTGAAGCCAACCAACCTTCGAAAGACACTACTATGAACTAGTGGACATAAGTATGGTGTCTCTAATACACCGCTGCAGACATCTGATATACTGCATGGCCTTTTCTCAAAAGCCATATAGTTGATCATACTTTATTCCACTGTTCACCTATATTAGTTAGCATAGTTGCCAACTTTAGTTGGTAAAAAAGGTAAGTCATGGACATGTCATGACTACCATATCTGAGATAAGACATTATCTAAGATACTTTAAACTGTAGCTTTGTAGTATTTGCTTTAGTGAGAGGATTCCAGCCGGTATCAAAGTATATCTAGCTGTAGGTAGTATTTTATATAGTTTCTCATGTAACATGCTTGGAAGAGTCTAGTAATACTTTTGAGTTGAGAAGCAATATATGCAAGTACCTTGAAAATTATCTTCTTGTGTTCATCGTTACTTATTATATTATTATCAACTCCTAAGAGAGACTCTACTTCATCTGATCCGAGTGTAGTATAAGTGAGTTTAAGAGAAAAACCAAGTGTTAAGTGACATAAACCGATCTTACAATTGGTATCAAAGCTACTTAGGCTCTTGATTGTGAGATCTTACCACCCAAATCAACCTGTTTTCACTCCTCCTTACACAACACTCAAAATGGCCCTCAACAAGTCTGAAGTAGAGATGAGAACCATGACTTAAGCTCCCATCATTACCCCTAAAAACTTCAGGTCATGGAGCAGACACATGGAAGGCTTCATTAGGTATCAAGACAACAAGATGTGATAGTCCATTGTCAATGGCCCGTATAAACCCAAGGTGGCTGCACCTGGTGGAAACAGGGTCATGATAGAAAAGGCTATTGAAGACTACTCTGATGAGGACTGGAAGAAGATGGACACTGACAGCAATGCAATGACTATTCTTATGACTACAATACCAAAATCCATCATGGTGGCGTTTGAGCATTGCAAGTCAGCCAAAGAACTATTTGATGCACTTGCTCAAATGTACTCTAGCTCCAAGACTCCAAGAAGGACTCACTTAAGTAGCAGTTTGAGAACTTCACCTACATTGCTGTAGAGACTCTCAGCGAGCAATACTTCAGGTACATGGACCTCATTTCTTCCCTTCAGTCTATGGGAATTACTCCTGAACTTAGAGACCTCACAAGTAAGTTCATGAGTGCACTCCCTAATGAGTGGATGTTCTACTCTGTCTCTATCAAGAGAATAGAAAATTTGAACACCCTCACCATGACCGAACCCTATGGCATCCTTGATGGATACCGTTTGGAGATGGAGAGCAAGAGAGGCCATCCGACAAGCAGACCCCTGATTCTTCCTACTAGCAACGATTTGATGGTTGCTGAAGGCTCAGCACCCACACAACCTCAATAGTACCTGACATACACTTAGCAGCCATCCTGCTCATCCAGACCATACAACACATTTCCTGAGACTCCAAGGTCTCAACAGACTTAGCATAGTTCCTTTCAGGACAACTGTGCTTTAGTGATTTTCAGTACTGCTTTGATGATCTAGAGTGCTTCAGTCCAGATGATGTAGAATATGTGGACATAGTCCAACAAATGGCACTGTTAACCTACAGAGCAAAGAAGTTCTTCACGAGAACTGGAAGGCACTTTCCCCAGAACCTAACCAACAGCAAATCTGGGTTTGACAAAACCAAGGCCAAATGTTACAACTGTAACCAACTTGGTCAATTTGCAAGGGAATGCAAGGCTCCCAAGTCAAATTCGGGAACCCACAGGCCTCCACATGTAAGGCCCTGTTCCCGGGACGCTTACAGCCGGTAAATCAGTGCACATAAAACATACATTTTCATTTATCTTACATAAATATTGCAGCAGAAACATTCAAAAATGACATCTCATTTCATCATAAAAACTTTTGGAAAATAATACATCGTTAATCAGTTACAAAATACAGTGTTGCATTACATCACAAAAGCATTATATAAATGGATGCCATCCTAAAAGAGCTGAGTAGCCACCTCATGCCATCCTCAGCAATCATTACCTGCCAACTGGAAACACATCAAAGTCAGCGTTGCTGAGTGAGTTCTAGTTTTATAATAAAACCTACTTTTCTTTCGTTAAAACCATTCTTTACTTTCATGTGATCATACAACATACGTACACATAGATAATATCATTATTATCTTCTTTAATCTTTCAAGCTTTCATTCTTACTTCATTACCTGTTTCCTTCCTTTCAACCATAAACTTTACCCAACTATTCCTGGAACTGGACCTAGGTCAATCATAGACCAGATATAACAGCACGTCGCGCCTCTGGTCACGGTACCTAGGGTAGAGTTTAAGTGCACAATACCCTTCTATTCCTGGTGCTAGACCTAGGTCTATCATAGACCAGCTATAATGGTGCTCCGCACCTCTGATCACAACACCTAGGGTAGAGTTTAGGTGTACCACTGCTATATGCAATACCCAGCTATTCCTGGTACGGGACCTAGGTCTATCATAGACCTGCTATTACGGTGCATCGCACCTCTGGTCGCAGTACCTAGGGTATGCAGCTATGGGGCTATACAAATGGTCAATCACAAAGAAAGACCCCGATGTGCATCCTCCCGGGGTAGCGAACCCGCACACCGTTGGGCTAACACCTTTTAATGGCGTGTCCCGACATACTATGCTTGAAAGACTTTCTTTACTTTATCATTTATTAATGCATGCATTCTTACTTCATGTTCCTCTTTCATTAACTTTCGCTTTACGTTACATAATACTTTCATTTCATTAACATAACATGTAAAGCCACAGGAAAGATAAACATACATCATAATAAGGAACATATCATAGATAGTCATCAACATCATAGAGGGCAATGGCATACATACATAACATGCATAATCATGCAACATCATCATCATCATACCCAACATGCTCTCTAAGGCCTCAACAGTCATCTTACATGAACTTACGGGAACCTTTACGTCAAAACTTACATCTGCACTTTCCCCCGAAAGTTAGAAGTTAAACTACGCTTTTCCTCAGGTGCAACAGCCCTATTCGAGAGTATGGACACCCTTCAGTCGCATGACCTCCATGTGACTGAACATCATGCGAATGGACCAATGCGGATGAACACCAATGCTAATGAACACCCAATCGTGCGAATGAAACTAGTGCGGATGGACTCCATGCGGATGAGTCCCATGCAAATGGACCTAATGGGGATGGAACTAATGCGGATTAGCATTTATGCGACTCGGCTCTCAGTCGTGTGAATGAACCCTAATCGTGCGAATGAACCCTCAATCGCACCTCAATCAGCCGTATGGCCTCCATTCGGTTGCCTAGCCCTAGCTAGTTCCATTTGCAATTCATCCCGAACCCAATCTGCCATTTCCGACCTCCAAGCTCATCTAAACCAATCCTAAGCCCAAATCAACCATCCTAAACCTTAGGAATGCATACCACAACACTATTCAAGCACACACAAGCTCAAAAGCAAAACCCAAACAAATCATACACATACCCACACATACACAAACGGGTCAAACACACACACACACACACACACTCAAAACCTGATTTTTAGATGTGTTCCAGCCCCAAATCATTCAAAAACGTGTAAAATAGGGGTCCTAGAACTCACACAAACGACCAGAATGAGAAGAGCTTCGATTTGACCCGTTCCTTAATGATTTTGCTCAATTGAACCAACTCGAACCAACTTTTCTCCCTTTTCTCCTTTTCTCTCTTCTTTGGCTGATTTTGGTGGGTGTGGCGAGAGTGTAAGGGCTGCCCTCTCCCTTAAATACTCCCATTCCCCCAAATTTATCTTGTTGGCGAGTTTGGTCCCTCGACTTTGGACTTTATTTCTTTTTCTTCCTTCGTCGGTTTCAAAATAAATAAATAACCGGGCATTACAAGTCCACCCCCCTTAAATAGGTTTCGTCCTTGAAACCTGTTATTCCTTGAAAAAACATGGGTAATACAGTCTCATTTCTTCCTCAGTCTCCCACGTTGACTCGGATCCCTTCCTGTGCTTCCACTGTACACGCACAAGAGGAACTACTTTATTTCTCAGCCTTTTCTCTTTTCGATCGATGATTGCCACTGGTTGCTCCACATAATTGAGCCGTTCGTCTACTTCGATATCCTCCAGTGGAACAATCATTTCTTCATCCGCCAAGCACTTCCTCAGATGAGATACGTGAAATGTCGGGTGAATTCCACTTAACTCACCTGGTAACTCCAATTTATAGGCCACCTCTCCTGCTCGAGCAATGATTCGGAAAAGGCCTATGTAACTTGGGCTCAACTTGCCCCGATCTCTGAATCAGATTATTCCCTTTCAAGGGGAGACCTTCAACATAACCTGGTCACCCACCTGGAACTCAATCGGTTTGCGTCATTTATCAGCATACGACTTCTGTCTATCTTTGGCTGCCTTCATGAAGGCCTTGATCTTTTCAAGCTTCTCAGTCGTAGCCTCGATTACCTCAACGATCCCTAGTTCTTTCTGACCAATAACACCCCAACAGACGGGTGTTCTGCATCCCCTACCGTATAACATCTCATAAGGTGGCATACCAATGCTCGCATGATAACTGTTGTTGTATGAGAATTCAGCTAACGATAAGTGGTCATCCTAACTTCCTCCAAAATCAATAACACAAGCCCAAAGCATGTCCTCCAATGTCTGAATGGTCCTCTCTGACTGACCATCAGTCTGGGGATGATAAGCCGTGCTAATATGTAACCTCGTCCGCATGGCGTCGTGGAATTTCTTCCAGAATTTGGATGTAAACCGGGTGTCACAATGAGACATAATAGTCACCGGTACACCGTGACGGGTTACAATTTCCTTGATGAATAGATTAGCCAACCTCTTAGATGAATATGTCTCGCGGATTGGTAGGAAGTGAGCACTCTTCGTCAAGCGGTCAATGATCACCCATATAGCATCATATCCTTTCGGGGTACGCATCAGCTTCATAATAAAATCCATGTTGATGTGCTCCCACTTCCATTCCGGTATATCCAAAGGTTGGATCTTGCAATACGGCTTCTGATGCTCGGCCTTTTCCTGTAGACAAGTAAGGCAATTACTCACATACTCCATCACGTCGCGTTTCATACCCGGCCACCAATAATCCTTCTTATGTCTTGATACATCTTTGTGGCACCAGGATGAATGGAGTATCGAGTCTTGTGAGCATCATCCATGATGTTCACCCGTAGATCCCCAAAACAAGGAATCCACACCCGTCCCAATCAGGTTTTAACACCAAGTGTGTTCTCACCCAATTCTACGACTAGACCTCTCATTCTTTGAGAGTTAAGATGATCTTCTTTTAATACCTCATCTTGAAACTCTTTAACTTGCTTCATCACGTCTGAGGTCATGATCAACTGATAGGCTTTCACCCAAATCGGCTCGGGCCTCTCCTTTTGGCTAAGGGCATCAACCACCATGTTGGCTTTACCAGGATGGTAATGGGTCTCACAATCATAATCCATTATAAGTTCCAACCACCGCCTCTGCCTCATGTTCAGATCTTTCTGCTCGAAGAAGTACTTCAAGCTCTTGTGGTCAGTGAAAATGGTGCACTTCGTCCCGTAAAGATGGTGCCTCCAAATCTTTAGTGCAAAGACGACGGCTGCAAGCTCCAAGTCATGAGTAGGATAACTGACCTCATGAACCTTCAAATGCCGGGATGCATAAGCTATAACCTTCCCTCTTTGCATTAACACACACCCCAACCCCGAGTATGAAGCAGCAGAATAAACCACCAGATCTTCACTTCCATCGGGTAGAGACAGGACAAGAGCTTGAGTCAATCTCGCCTTCAATTCTTCAAACGCGTTCTGTTGAGCCTGACCCCATACAAACTTCACGTCCTTCCATGTCAACTTAGTCAGCAGAGAAGCAATCTTAGAAAAGTCTTGGATAAATCTTCTATAGTAGCCCGCCAAACCCAAGAAGCTACACATCTCGGATGGCATCTTTGGAGACTTCCATTGCATCACTGCCTCCACCTTTGCCGGGTCCACCAGAATCCCATCAGGATTTACCACATGACCTAGAACTGAACTTCACACAACCAGAATTCGCACTTAGAGAATTTGGCATACAACGTCTCCAAAACCTCCCGAATATGACCGGCGTGCTCAATCTCGCTCTTCAAATAAATCAGGATATCATCAATAAACAAAATCATTGATTTATCCAACATCGGCCGACACACTCGATTCATCAGATCCCAAAAGTAGCTGGCGCATTGGTCAAACCAAAAGACATTACAAGAAACTCGTAGTGACCATAACGTGTGCGAAAAGCTGTTTTAGGAACATCCTGCTCCTTCACCTTCAACTGATGGTAACCAGATTGAAGATCTATCCTTGAAAACCAATTGGCACCTTGAAGCTGATCGAACAAATCGTCTATTCTTGGTAAGGGGTATCGGTTCTTCACCGTCAGCTTGCTTAACTCACGGTAGTCAATGCACGTCCTCATGCTACCATCTTTCTTCTTCACAAATAGGACCGGAGCACCCCAAGGAGAGATACTCGGTCTAATAAACCCCTTATCAAGTAGCTCTTGCAACTGTCTCATCAACTCTTTCATCTCCGTCGGAGCCAACCGATACGGTGCCTTGGCAACAGGTTGGGCACCCGGTATCAGATCAATCTGAAACTTGATCTCTCTCTTAGGTGGCACTCCTGGTAAGTCTTCTGGAAACACATGTGGAAAGTCACACACAACCAGTACATTAGACAGTTGTGGTGCTGGCGTATCCACATCCTTTACATAAGCCAAGTTGGCGCTACATCCACGCCTCATACACTTTCCCGCCACTGCCATTGAGATTACTTTCGGGATTGTCGTGACCCGATCTCCATAAAAAGTTACCAAACTCCCGTTAGGCGCTATCAAACGAATCATCTTCTTGCGACACACAATGTTCGCCTCGGAGTCCGCTAACCAATCCATCCCAAGAACCAAATCGAAATCACCTAAGGTCATCACAAACGGTCTAACAGGAAACTTATGACCCTCAAGTTGCACATCACAGTTCTCCATCATCTCAGAAATCCTGGTAGACTTACCTATGGCAGTTTCTACATCGAAGGGCGCATCAACACATCTACTACTAACAGGCAGCTTAGCATAGAAAGCAGCAGAAATAAAACTTTTACCGGCACCCGAATCAAATAACACAGAAGCTAAAGTTTGGTTCACCAGAAATGTACCGGACATGACGTCAGGGTCCGTCCTAGCTTCCTCCTGTGTCATAGTGAATGCCCTGGCGCTCGCCCTTGGCCTTTCACTTCCCGTATTCTTCGCCCCGGAACTCTCAGCCCTCGACTTCTTGCAATCCTTACTTATGTGACCCTCTTCACCATAGTTAAAGCACCGGACCGTACGACAATCCTTGGCTATATGCCCCGCCTTCCCACATTTGAACCATCCGTTAAATCCCAACTTACATTCTCCCGCATGCTCCTTCCACACTTGCCACACCTTTTTGACCCTGCACTCGATGTGGCCACACGGTGGTCATCCACCCGTGCCTTCTTATTAGCCGTCGAGACATTACCCTGACCAAACCTCTTACCCTGCCAGTTTCAATCACCTCTACCCTTCCTGCCACCTTCAACCACCACCACCACCATAACCCTTTCATCATATAATCTCCCTGCCAAGTCCACTGCCGACCTAAACGTGCTCGGTCGGGCAGCAATTATGTGCCTGTGAATCTCCGCTGGCAAACCCTGAATATACCTCTTGATCTTTCGAGACAGAGGTGTCACCTGATCTGGCACCAGACGTGCCATGTCGTTGAATTTGGTGGTGTACTATTGGTGCGTCATCATTCCCACCTCCAGTTGTAGGAATTCCCTCAATACCTTGTCCATCTCCTGGTCAGGACAGAACTCCTCAATCACCAACTTTTTCAATTCAGATCATCTCATTCTCCCAATGGCCCTGCTATCCTCGGGTTGGACTATATTGTCCCACCAGCACAGAGCCGAGTCCACAAAAGAATGGGCCGCAAACTTTACCTTCTGGTCCTCCCGACATTCGCTGATATTTAAGACGGCCTCCATTTCTCTCACCCACCGATGAGCAGCAGCAGCAGTGCCACTTCCATGAAAAGTAGGGGGCTAGCATCGTTAAAATGCTCCATAATTACAGCCTCGTGTCACCTCCTGCACGGGCTCTTCTTCCTCCTCCTCTTCTTCATCATCCGAGAGAACCGTTTCAGGCTCCGATTGCTCCCGTCCTCCGGAGGACCTATTTCTCTCCTTTCTTTCCCCTTCCCGTATTTCCTTGATAACTTCAGTCACTACAGACGGTAAGATCGTCTGCATGACCTAATGAACTTCTTCTACAACAGCCTCCTTTTCGAGAGAACTGGAAGGCACTTTCCCCAGAACCCAACCAATAGCAAATCTAGGTTTGACAAAACCAAGGCCAAATGTTACAACTATAACCAACTTGGTCATTTTGCAAGGGAATGCAAGGCTCCCATGTCAAATCCGGGAACCCCACAAGCCTCCACATGTAAGGCCCCATTTCTGGGACGCTTACAGCTGGTAAATCATGCACATAAAACATATATTTTCATTTATCATACATAAATATTGCAGCAGAAACATTCAAAAATGACATCTCATTTCATCATAAAAACTTTTGCAAAATAATACATTGTTAATCAATTACAAAATACATTGTTGCATTACATCATAAAAGCATTATATAAATGGATGCCATCCTAAAAGAGCTGAGTAGCCACCTCGTGCCATCCTCAACAATCATTACCTGCCAACTGGAAACATCAAAGTCAGCGTTGCTGAGTGAGTTCTAGTTTTATAATAAAACATACTTTTCTTTTGTTAAAACCATTCTTTCCTTTCATGTGATCATACAACATACGTACACATAGATAAAATCATTATTATTTTCTTTAATCTTTCATGCTTTCATTCTTACTTCATTACCTCTTTCCTTCCCTTCAACCATAAACTTTACCCAGCTATTCCTGATACTGGACCTAGGTCTATCATAGACCAACTATAATGGCGCGTCGCACCTCTGGTCACAGTACCTAGGGTAGAGTTTAAGTGCACAATACCCTGCTATTCCTGGTGCTGGACCTAGGTCTATCGTAGGCCAGCTATAACGATGCTCCAGACCTCTGATCACAGCACCTAGGGTAGAGTTTAGGTGTACCACTGTTGTATGCAATACCTAGTTATTCCTGGTACTCGACCTAGGTCTATCATAGACCAGCTATAACGGTGCATCGCACCTCTGGTCGCAGTACCTAGGGTATGCAGCAATGGGGCTATACAAATGGTCAATCACAAAGAAAGGGCCCGATGTGCATCCTCCCGGGTAGCGAGCCGCACACCGTTGGGCTAACACCTTTTAATGGCGTGCCCCGACATACTATGCTTGCAAGACTTTCATTACTTTATCATTTATTAAGGCATGCATTCTTACTTCATGTTCCTCTTTCATTATCTTTCACTTTACATCACATAGTACTTTCATTTCATTAACATAACACGTAAAACCACAGGAAAGATAAACATACATCATAATAAGGAACATATCATAGACAGTCATCAACATCATAGAAGGCAATGGCATACATACATAACATGCATAATCATGCAACATCATCATCATCATGCCCAACATGCTCTCCAAGGCCTCAACACTCGTCTTACATGACTTACGGAACCTATACGTCAAAACTTACATCTGCACTTTTCCCCGAAGTCAGAAGTTAAACTACGCTTTTCCTCAGGTGCAACAACCGTATTCGAGAGTATGGACACCCTTCAGTCACATGGCCTCCATGTGACTGAACATCATGCGAATGGACCAATGCAGATGAACACCAATGCTGATGAACACCCAATCGTGCGAATGAAACTTTCTCTAGTTGGCGAGTTTGGTCCCTCGACATTGGACTTTATTTCTTTTTCTTGCTTCGTCGGCTTTAAAATAAATAAATAACCGGGCGTTACACCACACATCCCTCTACATTAAAGCCCACTAGAAAGTCAACAAAGATAGCTACAATGGCTCAAGAAGACTGGAGCTTTATAGTACATGATGTGACTCCGGCTCAAGTACTCATGGCAGGAACAAATGACAATAAGGTATATAAACATCTCTGTACTCCTGCATGTATTGCTAAGGTTAAACTATATTAGGACTACAATATGGATATTGAATCCGATATAGAGTCTCTAAATTTTTTAAAATCTGATTTTCAAAGGGATGAATGTGACTATCAAAGGAAAATTGAAGAGTTAGAGAAAATTGTGTCCTTGTTAAAACACGAACATACAAACTATAAGACTCAAATAAATGATTTGATATCCAAATTTTTTGAGGCTCAATCCCAGCTTGTCATTGCTGAGGCTCAAGCCAGGATGTATGCTAGTTCTGAGCAAAACTTCCAAGCTATTATCGCATCATCCTCCCACTCCAAAATTTGTTATCAAAATAAACAAGGGTTGGGACCAATGAAATTGCTCCACCACTCTTATGAGCCCATAAGACAACCTAGATGTGGTACTGAAGAGCAAGAGGTCCCATCCGTTGACCCATCCTTCACTTGAGTTAAAGAATGATGTAATAATAGAGGCCACCACAGGGAAGGAACATGTAAATCAACCCACTTATTCTAGTGATGATCAATCCTAACCACCAAAGCAAGAAGAAGCTGAGCTAAAGCAGCAAGAAGAACTGCCAAGAAAGTGCTGAGTCAAACTGATGATTGACCCAAAACAAAAGGGTGTATTCATCTTAGCTGGATTCTAGGTGGTAGGTAAATCTGATTCAGGAAAGGGGTGTAGTACCAACACTCATGTCCTACCAAAGGATCGTATGTTAAAGGGAAAGGTTGCTGATGAAGAGAAAAGGAACAAGAAATATCAATCCTTATGTTAGGATCAATGATCTACATTTGATTGATTTGAGAGTATAGCAGCGGAAAACAAACAATGAATTCGCCAATTCACAAGAACACAAAAGATATTCAAGGTAAGAACAAACGGTTATAGACAAGAGAATTCTGCAAAAGATATTTCATTCAATATTCACTTTTGTGGTAACAGAATGTCACACATACATTAGGTCAACACCTCTTATATAAGAGATGTGACGTCTGCTGATGTCACTTGATAGTGACATCTAACAGAATTTATTCTATCTACTGATAGTTAACACAACTACTGAAGATGTCAAAACAGCTGACATCTTCTTACAATATACTAAGTGTTAACTGTCACACCAACTACTGAAAAGAAACTACTGAAACTACAACGACTGAAGAACATGCTCTTCAGTCGTTTTACAAATACTGAAACAAAAAGAAAACTACTGAAAGGAAACCATCACAACAACTGAAGAGTACTTCTTCAGCTGTTGTAACAAACTCTGAAGGCTTTAGTACTTGTACTTGAACTTCAGCTGTTGTCATCAGTTGATGTCTTCAGTCTTTATACTTCAGCTATTGATCTTTAGTACTTTGTTCTTCAGCTGTTGATCTTCAGACTTTGGTCTTCAGCTATTGAAGTCTTCAGTACTTTAGTCTTCAGCTGTTGAAGTCTTTAGTACTTTAGTCTTCAGTTGTTGATCTTCAGACTTTGGTCTTCAGTTGTTGAAGTCTTCAGTACTTTAGTCTTTAGCTGTTGATCTTCAGACTTTGTTACAACAGCTGATCAAGTCTTCAGCAGTTGTTGCGATGTCTGTAGGACTTAGAGGTTTTTCTGATCAGGCTCATTGGTTCTTTTGGTCCAACAAACTCCCCCTGAACCATTGCAGCCAAACCTCTAAACTTATTGAATATGTCCCACTTATTATGGCAGAGGATTGGTATTTTTGTCTTCTAGATCAGCTCAGAAGTGACCCTTGTAAGCACAGGCCTGGGAAGAAGTCTCAATGATCTGTTTGGCAAAGTATGAATGGGAACTCTGTCTTGGGGAACTAGACACAGAGTTGTTACCCCATTCATGAGATCTACTTCCCCACTATGAGTCTGTATGACTCTCTTGTGTAGGCCTCAAGGAAGGTAATTTGTTCCTCCATGGTCAGCTCTTCAGCACCTCCTTCAAATAATGATTCAGGCCCATAGTACTCAGATAGGTATTTGACCTATTTTCCATTCTTTAGCTCCACAGTTGTTATTATTCTATAAGCAAATTCATCAGGGTGATTACCCTCTAGGAACAACTGGAGCTCATTCATTCTGACTTCTTCACGCCTCTTATATACTAACCCCTTTTTCACCATTTTATTTTCCAGCATCTTCTGTGGGGTTTGGTTAGCTTTATAAGCTTTCTTGAAGTCCTCTAGGATTTCCCAGGGTGATACTACAAAGACCAGTGAGATCACTTCATCTACAATCTTTTTCACCTGGCCAATGTATCTCTGTGGAATGTTTTTCTTGTGAATCCTATGAGACACCCTAGGATCAGGCCAAATCCTCACTCTCTCCTTTTGATATTGAAATGTATGCTTAAGAGTGTATAATCTGAGTGCATGCTTCTTCATGTTGATGATAGAAGATGTGGCTGCATATGCTTTGTCAACCCTTCTCAACAATTCCTCATCGTGTTATTTGTGAAGCTCTTCTTCTTCTAGCTTCACTTTCACAATTTGTCTTTGAGTTTCATGAGTAATTGTTGGAGAGTGACTTGTGGCCTTCGGCAACTGTATAACAGCTGAGAGTGGCAGCCTATCTTCATCTTCATCATCATCTTCTTCATCATCTTCTAGCCTCAATACCCTTCTCTTCTTCTTCTGGGGTACATCATCGGCTGTTGGTTTTGAGGGTAAAGGAGTTGGTTTGGTGGGTTGTTGTTTTGGTGGTTTTGGTGTGGGAATGTTGACAGGCTGTTCTAGCATTTTGAAGGTGAGTGTGGCTTTAGATTGCTTGGCTAGTTCAGTCCTGCTCCAGCACCAGCTTCATTCAAAGCTTCAATAACTAATCCTTTAGTGTATACTTCAGACGAACAGATCTTGGTGGTTATTGCCAAGATGTTGTCCCTGGACCAAGCCTTGATTTCGATCATGATCTTCCAAGATATTTTGCTATAAACCTGATCATGATCTCCAGCCTTTCTCTTCTAACACATCATAACTTGCCCATCTATTTGGATTTCTTCAATCTCTAATCTTCTGATCTCAGAGTCAAGTTTGTTAGTGTTATGGCCTTGCCTAAACAACTGATCAATGATGTTATCCATTGATCTGCTGTGTTCGGCATCAACCTCTTTTACCATCAGCTCCAAGGCAGTCTCCTTTTCATTCTTTCTTTTCTTTGATTTCTCCATGTCAGCTTCCTTCTCCTTCTCTTTTTCAGTCTCCATAGCCAACTCCTTCTCTTTTTCCACTTCTGTCACTTCTGTTTCTTTCTCTTTCTCTTTCCTCTCTGCACTCCTCTTTCTTTTTGCTTTCACTGACTGAATCTCCCCCTTTTTAGGTGCATTGGTTGCAAGGGTTTGATTGTCAGAAAGCTTTTTGCCCACAACTTCCTCTATCAAGGGTTGTATTACTGAGGAAAGCCTCTCATCAATGGTTTTGATCACTATATCAGTGATTATAGGTGTGATGAGAGGTATGGAATTTTGAAGGATAGCAGCTATTTGCTTAGGGGGGTTCTGTTCCTGAGAAATAGTGCCAGAAGCAGAGGCAGGTGGCTGAGTATTTGGGAGTGGCTCTGTGTTTGGGAGACCTTCAGATGAAGGTGCCATCTGTGGGGTTTGAGAGGCAGATGGTCTTTGATCCTCAAAAGTTTTGGCAAGCAGCTCTTTGAGTCTGCTCACCTCCTCTTCCAGGATGGTGTTTTGGGCTAACACATCGTAAAAGAAGCCCAGGTCATCATCAGTAGGTACTGAATCACCTGACCTCCTGATATAATCAGGATGAACATGCACTGAGTGTAGATCAGTTGTAGCATGTGCCCCTTTGTCTTGGAACTGGGGACTTCCTGCCTCAGGACTATGTCCTTCATCAGCAGTTGCCTCTGGTAAGGTCTTAGTGATGTTACCAACTACATCCTGATCATATGCCGAAGCAGGATAAGTGGCAGCCTCACCAGAAGTTCCAATCTCCTTTTCTACACTAGGAATGGAACATTGTAACCCCTATGCTATGGGTTATCAGATGCACTTTGATTCTCCCCCTCAATGGTAGAGGTATGCCCAGTTGTAATTGGTATCTGGGGAGGGGTGAGGAGTGCAACTGACTCAGCACTTGTGCAACAATTAATGTAGGACTTTGGGGGGCGGTTGCATGTGGTGATTGGGTAGAAGCAGATTGCACCCGGGGTGAATGGTGCGCTTCAATGGTAACCCTCTTAAGTGAGAGAGGTTCCAGCAATGTGGGTTTCCTAATATTGGTTGCAACTGGATCCTGTTGAGAGGATACCTGTGCGGCTTTGGCAGGTTGAGTCTTTGACACAACTGGGGGGTTAATACCAGTATGTGGTTCCTGTGTTTGTGGTACAGGGGCATCCTCAGGGGACGCATCTCCCTGAGTAGCCTTTTTTGGCTTTTTGGATTTGGGTTTGGTGGGGACTCTGGTTCTGGAGGTGGTGGCTGTGGGTTCCAACTGCGTGGGTTTTCGCAGTTTGGCAGCCTGTTTCAGTGTTTGGTCAGAGTTGTGCCTGGAGTATACTTCAGGCAATACAGCCCTTGCAGGGACTCCAAGGCCAACAAGTCCCTCAGCTTTCAGCTGATTCTCTATGATGGCCATAATGAACCGAGGATATAATATCCATCGATTAGAAAGAGGTTTTGAGGCCATATCCTTAAGTTCAAGAAAAATAATTTCAGAAAAGTTTAAGTCTTGTTGCTCAAGGATAGAGAATAATACATGCTGCCACCTGGTAGACATTTGATCCCAAGAGGATGTCTTAGGAGCTAAGCAAACATTAACCATGTGAAAGATAAGACATTTTGCATCATGGAAATGCTTCTTCAGGATGGTAGAGGCATTGAGGTTTCCCTGATATCCATGGTGGGCAAAGGATAAATCAGTTGTGCCCTTCGGATACCCAGCGGGGAAAGTGGCATCATCCAAGTTTAGGGTTTGGCGAATGATTTCCGGAGTGATGACCACTTGATGATTGTTGACGAATGACTGGAGAGAGTCGGTGTTGTTCTCCCCAGTTATAAAGGTGACGTTCGTCCAAAACTGGTGTAAGGATTCGGCATGAACGGTGGGATTGAGAAGGAAGGCCGTTTGGTAGGGAGATTGGACCATTAGATCAATGGCGTTATCGAACTTTGTCCAGAAGGGTGATTTTGTGAGGTAGGCAACACAGTTATGTCGAGGTTTGAGCTGCATGGTCGCCATTAATGAGAGAGAAGTTTTGGAGATTTGAATGTTAGTTTGGAAAGGATGAAGCGCTGAAGGATTAGGTATTGGGTATTTATAGGGTAAGGGTTAGAAAACGACTAAAGGGTTTGGTGTTAGTCTAATGTAGTTGTAAACGACTGATGACATGCTATTGCCCTTTCAGAAGTTGAAACAACTGAAGTCTTGGTTTTAGGCATCAACAGTTATAAAACTACTGAAAACCATGGTTTTGACTTCAGATGTTTGAAAACAACTGAAGACTTGGTTTTAGTCATCAGTAGTTGTGAAACTACTGAAAACCTTGGTTCGATCTTCAGGTGTTGTAAACAACTGATAACTTGGTATTAGTCATCAGTTTTGTGAAACTACTAAAGACATGGTTTTGTTATCAGTTGTTGTAAACAGCTGATGACTTGGTGTTAGGCATCAGTAGTTGTGAAACTACTGAAGACATGGTTTTGTCATCAGTTGTTTAGGATGAAATAGCAGTTGTAGAAACACTGATGAGAAAGTTCTCATCAGTAGTTTTCGTCAATTCATAGCCTTTCAGCTGTTTCATACTGTCCTCAACACTTACTCATCAGCCTTTTTGCTGTTTCATACTGCTGAAGCTACAGGAACATCAAGTTTAGCAGACTCAGGCAGTTGGTCACTAACTTGAATAGGTGAGTATTGATATTATCATCATCTCATCAATACCACCAGGTGGAAGACATGCTGCAGAAGATGATTTATCCACATGATCTGCAACAGCTGGAGGTTGATAAGGAACATATTGCAGTATGTCCAAATCAAACAACTCCACAGGGTTTTATGGAATCTTGTCCATTGGAGATTCATTAAACTTCACATGCAAAGTCTCTTCAACTATCTTTGTTCTGCAGTTGAAGACTCTGTATGCTTTGCAAGTAGATGAATAACCAACAAAATACCCTGCATCCACCTTAGGATCAAATTTTTGGAGTTGATCCTTTGTGTTGAGAATAAAACAGGGACACCCAAATGCTTTGAAAAATGAAATTATAGAAGCCAAGTGATGTAGAACTTCATATGGAGTCTTCATAAACCTCTGATTTACTAAGGCTCTATTCTGCACATAGCAAGCTGTGTTAACAACTTCAGCCTAAAAGGTCAGTGGCAAACCAGAGTCAGCCAACATAGACCTTGCAGCTTCAATTAGGGTCCTGTTCTTTCTCTCCACTACTCCATTTTGTTCTGGAGTCCTTGGGATGCTAAACTGCCTTTTGATTCCCTTTGAAAGATAAAATTCATCAAGTGTATGGTTTCTAAATTCAGTTCCATTGTCACTCCTTATACACTTGACTGAAAGGGAATACTGCTTCTCACATACAACACAAAGTTGATAATCTTCTGAGCAACCTCATCCTTTGAATGCGGAAAGAAAGTCCATACAAATCTTGAGTAATCATCCACAATTACCAGATAGTATTTCTTCTTTGCCATGCTCATCACTTTCACAGGACTCAATAGATCCATATGCAGTAATTGCAAGCAGGCAGTGGACTTAGGCACTTCAATAGGAGGGAATGAAACTTTGTGTTGTTTTCCTTTTAAACAAACAGTGCAGGTTTCATCACAGTGGAACTCCTTTATTGGTAACCTCTCACTAAACTATTGTGGATCAGGTGATTCATGTTTTTGAAATTAACATGTCCCAGCCTTCTGTGCCACAGTTTAGATTCCTGTGGAGAGGCCTTGGAAAATAGGCAAGGATGACCTCTGAGATTTATTTTCTTGGAAAGATCTAAGGCATACACTCTTCCTGTCCTGTTGGCCCTTAGGAGAGTGTGATCATCCAACACCTTATCAATCAAATTCAAAACATTGGATGACAGAATCCTACAGTTCTGACTGGTGAAAAGAGAACATGGCCTTTATCACACATTTGACTGACACTCAAGAGATTGTACTTGAGATTTTCCACACGATTAACATCATCAAACTTTATTTCTCCATTGGAGACAAAACCTTTTCCAATGATGTAACCCTTAGCATCATTGCCAAAAGAAACAAACCCCTTCTTTCCTTGAGAGTAGTCATGAAGAAGAGAGCTGTTCCCTGTCATATGCATAGATCCCCCACTGTCTACATACCAGATGTTACTTTGGCATGTTGAAGAACCCTGCAATCATAAACAATTAGTTAGTTTTTGAGACCCAAACCTTTTTGGTTTTGGGTCTATTCACATCAACAGATGGTAAACTAACAAACTTGTTATGAATAACAACCTGAGGGGATGGAGATGGTGAAGAAGAAGAATCCTTTGGCATGGATTTTCTTCTCTGTGGTTTCAACACAGGAGCATCTAATTGGTTGACTCTCCCCAATAGATGTTAAACCATCATAACAAGTTGTGTCTGATTTTGTGATAAAGCCTTCAGCTCATCAGACACATTAGTGCTTGAGTTTGATGGGTTCCTGTGTTGTACCATCTCTCTTGAGCAACCTCAGCTGTTACCTATTTAAGCCCTTTCTTTTTGGATTTCTTTTTGGATTTTGGGGTTACAGGTTTTGATGTTGCTCGTACAAATTTGATTTCAAACTCAGTTTTCATTTTATCCATTTCTCTTTAATGTTTTCATTATGTTTGAGTTTGGAGCCCTTTTTATACCAGCAATCATCAGTAAGATGATTGAATAAGCCACATATTTCGCATGGCATTTTCTTCATCTTAAGTTGATCATCTGCTGAAGAAGATGAAACTACTGAAGACTTGTTCTTCAGCAGTTAGCTATCAGTACTAGCAGTTTTCTTCCCTTTAGTACCTGCTTTCTTGATATCTACTTCAGTAGTTTTCCCACCTTCTCTACTTGCAGTTTTCTTTCCTTTAGTACATGTAGTAGTTTGGTCTTGTTCTCCAGGTATTATGACATTCTTTTTAGTACTTTTAGTACTTTGTGAAATATCACCTGGAGTGATCAACTTTATGATCATGTGAGTGTCAGCATTTGAACCATCAACATCAGCTAATAGGTTCTGAGAGGAATTAATGCTGGCTTCTACTTCTGATGGTGCTGTATCAGATAGTAGATCACATGATGAAAAGGATTGGTTATTGCTTTCACCATCAGATTCTACCTCTGCTCTGGGAGTAAAATCTGTAGGAGGAGCAGTGTGATTATAACCAATGCCAAAGTTCACATTGGAAGCAGATTGCTTACTAAGAAGCATTTCAAAACCCTTGCAAGAATTTACCCATCGATCACACTCTACCTGGGTAGTTGCAAGTGTTTCTTTGAGGTCTCTGTACTTCTCTAGAAGTATCTCTTCCCTAGCCTTATCATCAGTGATTTGGCATTTAAGTTTGTAAATCTCATCATTCTTATCATTAATCACAGACTCAAATTCAGCTTTGCTTTTGGAAATTGTTTGTTCTAGCTCAATGTTCTTGTTATTAAAGCTACATTTGCTTCTCTAATAGATGCAAATGCGGCTATGCATGTTTCAGAACATAGTTTGGCTTTTGCCTCAGAGGATACCTGTGATACCTGTGGTGTAGAGGCGTTAGAGGATGAAGTATCAGTAGACTCCAAAGCCATAAGAGCTAGATTTCCAAAAGGACTGTCACCACCATGTTGACCAGCACCAGAGAACAGTTGTTCATGACCAGACAAATCATCTGGTAAACTGCTCCAGTCAACAACTCTTAGGGTGAAAAAGCTATGTTGTTGAGGTTGAGTTTGTTGATGAGATTGGGAAGGTTGAGGTTTAGGTAATGCATGTGGTTGTTGTGCAATTGGAGCTTGAACCGGATTTGACTGAGGCATGTAATAGCAGGGAAAAGGATATGACATTGGACCCTGGGGGACAAAGTATGCAGGAGATACAGGGTGTGAATGATGACCAGAACCAGCAGGATGTTGCCCTCTGTTTTGTGGACTAGTGCTAGGAAAAGTCACAAAGGGTGCAAAAGAGTTAGATCCAGTTGATCTACACTCTCTTGCAAAGTGTCCAAGCCTTTGGCATTTGTGACACCTCAACTTACTTTTGTCAAAACCAATTTTGGTTTTGCCAGAGAGTCTAGGAAATTTCCTGCCAGTTCTCTTGTAGAACTTCTGAGATCTGATATTAACTAAGGCCATTTGGCTTAGAATATCCATCTCTTCTAAATCATCATCAGCAATTCCCTTCAGATCATCCATGAGGAAGCATAGATTGTCACTATTACTGCCACAATGACTATCAATACCAACAAATGCATGATCAGAATGTTTGAAGAGAAATCAATATGCTCATCATAATTGCTTTCAGATGCAGCATATTCTGACTCATGACCAACCAAGGCAGTGTTCCTGGTACAAAGTCATCAGTGAGCTTTCCTGATGATGACAGTTTCCTTTTCTACTCTATCTCTTTTTCAAATGTAAGCAGTTTCCATGAAGTTGGGTGAGATATAGGTTATCCAGATTTGCACTAGAGCGTAGGACAATAGTGTATGTGTCCCATCTCTCAGGCAGTGATTGAGGAATCTGTTATTCATCTGGCTGTTGGTGTATTCCTGTTTCCCCATTTTCAGCTCAGAGATCAAACAGGAAAAACGCTCAAACTGTTGAGTCAGTGTCTCACCCTTTCTATGAGAGAATGTCTCATATTGTTGGGCGAGGATTTCTCTGTTGTTTGCTAAGACCTCATCAGTTCCACCGAATTGTTCCTTCAGTGCATTCCAGAGGTCATGAGCAGTTTCATGATGCATAAGCCCTGAGTAGATTTCATTCGGCAGTGCCATGGCCAGAATTCCATGGGTTTTAGCATCAATCTCAAACAGTTTTCGATCTTCATCTGAGTATTGTTCCTTCTTCTTCAGAAACATTTGATTGGTTTCCAGATTGTTCACCATAGGCTTATGTGGTCCATGTACCACAGATGTCCAACACCTGAACTGTTAACAGACAAGTGATGAAGCATCCTTCGTTGCCATATGTTATACTCAGTCTTAACTAGCATAAGAGGCTTGGTTGAGGAACCGGTATTATGAGGGTCATTAGAAGGAGTAGTCATCTCAGATTCAACCAAATTCAATTAAGCTATAGCAGATTTAGAACAAAACACAACAAACCAAATTAAACCAAGAAAGATCTCAAAATGAATAAACGAAAGCGGCAGAAATTCAATAATCTATAATCGGTTCTTGCAAATGTGCTAATTCAATCAAACATAGATATCAAATAGCATTTTCAATGATCAACTGTTAGATCGATCAATGATTAACCTGCTCTGATACCATTTGTTAGGATCAGTGATCTACGTTTGATTGATTTGAGAGTATAGCAGCGGAAAACAAACAATGAATTAGCCAATTCACAAGAACACAAAAGATATTCAAGGTAAGAACAAACGGTATAGACAAAGAGAATTCTGCAAAAGATATTTCATTCAATATTCTCTTTTGTGGTAACAGAATGTCACACATACAATTAGGTCAACACCTCTTATATAGAGATGTGACGTCTGCTGATGTCACTTGATATTGACATCTAATAGAATTTATTCAAACTACTGATAGTTAACACAACTACTGAAGATGTCAAAACAACTGACATCTTCTTACAAAGATACTAAGTGTTAACTGTCACTACAACTACTGAAAAGAAACTACTGAAACTACAACGACCGAAGAACATGCTCTTCAGTCGTTTTACAAATACTGAAACAAAAAGAAAACTACTAAAAGGAAACCATCACAACAACTGAAGAGTGCTTCTTCAGCTGTTGTAACAAACTCTGAAGGCTTCAGTACTTGTACTTGAACTTCAGCTGTTGTCATAAGCTGATGTCTTCAGTCTTTGTACTTCAGCTGTTGAAGTCTTCAGTACATTAGTCTTCAGCTGTTGAAGTCTTTAGTACTTTAGTCTTCAGCTGTTGATCTTCAGACTTTGATCTTCAGCTGTTGAAGTCTTCAGTACTTTAGTCTTTAGCTGTTGATCTTCAGACTTTGTTACAATAGCTGATCAAGTCTTCAGCAGTTGTTGTGATGTCTGTAGGACTTAGAGGTTTTTTTGATCAGGCTCATTGGTTCTTTTGGTCCAACACCTTAGTTTCCCAGAAGACTAACATTGCATGCATAATGTGTGGTTTGCAAAACCACATGGCCAAAGATTATTATTACAATCCTTCTAGCACACATTATGAAAATAATGTTAAAAGAGAAGGAGTCAGGAAAGGTTTCTCATTTGGTCCCGAAGCAAGGTTGCTTTCGGAAGAAAATGCTTTTTCCGAAGGGAAAATGGCTTCGGAAGCTAAAGCTATTAAAAATCAAAAGAACAAAAGGGTTCCCTTGAAACCATCCTAGAAGAAGACTACTTTGGAAGAAAAGGTGGTGAAGGCTTCTTCCGAAAAGAAAGAAGCTTCGGAAGAATATCATGTTGCAAAAGCCTCAAATAACTCATCATCCATGATCAACCAAAAGATGGATTAAAAGATCAAGAAAGATGCTGCAACCCAAACCTCTTCTACAAAGACATCCACTGAACCCCCATGCTTAACCTTTGGTTCAATTATGTCACTATCATTGGAAGAACCCAAGACAAACAAGGCTTGGGTTTCCAATCAAAACTAATCATCTCATCTTATATGCAGGGACATCCATATGACAAGAATAATAATATTTGGATTGTGGATAGTGGATGCTCCAGGTACATGATAGGAAACAGATCTCTCCTTCAATAATTTCAATATTATGATGGAGGTCATGTCTAGTTTGGAGGTGAGGCAAAGGATATATTTCTGGAAGTGGAAGTATATCCAAAGAAAAGTTAAAAGTTGACAAAGTTTACTTTGTCAAACAGTTTGAACACAATCTGTTGAGTGTTTCTCAATTTTGTGATAAAAAGCATCAAATTCTCTTCACAGAACATGAGTGCATTATCCTCAAACCAGGGATGACAAAATTTCCGGAATAGGTTCTTCTTAGATCTCCCAAGAAAGGGAATATGTACAAGCTTGATATGAACAATGCTCCCCAATGGGTGAAGTATCATGCTTTCTTTCCAAAGTTGATGTTGATAAGTCAACATTATGGCATAAACGAATGTGTCATATAAATTTTAAGACAATGAATAAATTGACTAAAAATAACTTCGTACATGGTTTGCCTAAAAAGATTTTTTCTGCAAAGATAACTATATTGCATGTTCATCTTTATAAACATTAACATAATTACATTAATCCATATCTTTAAATCACACCACCAATTCATCATGGTTACATAAGTGGAATCTAATTAGGATGATATCTTTTATTCCCTGGTTTTAAATCCAAACGTTTAAAATCTTAGCTTACTTTCTTTCTATTATTGTTTATTTTTAAATCCTAAAAATCTTTCCAATGCAAATTATCATTTTCTTTAACAAAAACCAAATCTGATTGTCAAACATCAAGTTTGTTGAGTAGGCTAGGTGTGTCATGGATTGATACTCGGTTCTTACCAACACTATATTACCACACGACAGGTACTCTGCCTTTTGTGTGTGTGGTTTAGTATTTGTAATAACCAATTAAAACTGAATCTGTGCAAAAAATCTTTATCAAAACATATATATACTATCTGCACTGTATCAAGTTTATGGCGTCGTTGCCGGGGACACACGGCAGTTTGAAAGACAAACTAAATTTTTGACTATCTTGTATATAACTTGTTAATATTTTTTTAAACTTCATTTTTATTTTTAGGTAGTTTGCCCTAGTTATTTTAGTTACTTTTGCCTTATTCATTTTAAGCCTTAGTTAGTTTATGATTCTTTAAGCTAGTGTATGTCCGACTCGTCTAGTTCTGAACTTGTTCCGCCTCTTCCGGAACCGAACGAATTTTCCGTCAAAGATTGCACAAAAGATCACAAAAAGCAGCACCAGTCATTGAAGAAGACATTTTGGAAGGTACACCATCCGAAGAAGACATAGCTAAACAAGACGAGGAAATGAAGATGACACACTATGCCACACCGTCAATAGATGGTTATGAGTCTAGTGTTGTCCAACCAGCAGTAGCGGCCAACAATTTTGAGATTAAGTCTTGTATTATCTAACTCGTAGAAAACTCTGTTCAGTTCCATGGGTTACAAGATGAAGATCCTAATGCTCACATATCACGATTCCTTCGTATCTATGCTACCTTCAAAATCAATAAGTGTTAAGACGATGCCATTCGACTAAGACTTTTTCCATTTTCACTTCGAGGTCGAGCCATCAAGTGGCTTGATTCACTTCCGCCTAGTTCCATCACCACATGGGCGGAAATGGCTAAACAATTCCTTTTAAAATACTTTCACCAGATCGCACTGCCAAACTAAGAAGTAACATCACAAGTTTTTGCCAAGACGACGATGAATCATTACATGCAGCATGGGAGAGATATAAAAGTCTCCTTCGGAGATGCCCACATCACGGACTTGATCTATGGCTGCAATGTCAAACCTTTTCCGATGCAATCAGCGGAGCCCACAAGCAAGCGGTAGACCAAAGTGCGGGAGGAGATTTCGGAAGTGTCACGCCAACAAAAGCATACCAAGCCTTAGAAAGAGAAGCTAAGAAGAGCTTTGCTTACAATCCCTTAAGAACCAAACCTAGTTCTAAAGGTATTCATCAAGTAGACTCTGAAACCCTAATTGCAGCCCATTAGAAGCTCTAACCAAAAAATTCGAACAACTGCAAAACGAGCTAAGGAAAACTCCAACATGATGCAGCACACGTGGAAATTCACACAAGACCAACGAATGCCCACAAGGCATTATGATGGTTAAAGATGTTGACTACGTAAGAGGCCGGAGCAACTCATACAACAACAACTCAAATTGGAGAAGCACCTCGAATTCTAGAGATGCTGGTAATAACCAAAAATCATCTGGATTCAACTGAAGGCCACCTTACCAGCAACAGAAACCACCATACCAAGGTCCAAGCAGTAGTAACCAAGACCATGGAGCATCATCAATGGAAGACTTATTACAGCAGTTGTTGTTAACCACACAAGCCATAGATGAGTACATCGGAAATCTGATCGAAGAAATGAGGAGAGGTTCCAAAGAAATGAAGCTGACATCAAAAGTAACAAAGCATCATTGCAAACCATAGAGCACCAAGTAGGTCAAATAGCACAACAGCTATCTGAAAGACCTCAAGGAGCTTTGCCCAGCAACACTGTGACAAACCCTAATGCTCAAGTCAAAGCAATCACCACCAGGAGTGGCAAAACCATTCAAGGTGATGCACCCGCATTACAACCCATCCTTGAAGAAGTAGAAACTGAAACTCCAAGTAATGTGGGTGATAAGCAAAAGAAACCTATTGTTATTGAAGAATCAGCAAAGAAATACGTTCCACCGCCACCTTACGTTCCACCACCTCCATATCCAGGTCGTTCGAGACAACAAAGAATGGAAGCACAATACGGAAAATTCCTTGGGTTGTTCAAGAAACTCCATATCAATCTGCCTTTGGTGGAGGCCTTAGCACAAATGCCAAACTACGCTAAGTTTCTAAAAGGTGTCTTGTCAAACAAAAAGAAGCTGGAAGAGTTATCACATGTAGTTTTGAATGAGGAATGCTCTGCAGTTCTTCAAAACAAACTACCTCAAAAGATGACTGATCTAGGAAGTTTCACCATACCTTGCCTAATAGGAAATCTTTCTGTCAGTAATGCTTTAGCTGATTTAGGTGCAAGCATTAACTTTATGCCTTATGCGGTTTTTGAAAAATTAACCCTAGGAGAACCTAGACCTACCCGTATGAGCATCCAGTTAGCTGACCGTTCTGTAAATATCCGAGGGGCATCATTGAAAATCTCTTAGTTAAAATTGACAAATTTGTACTTCCTGTTGATTTTGTGATCCTTGACATGGATGAAGACAAAAATGTTCCACTTATCATAGGTCGACCTTTCTTAGCGACTGCTCGAGCCCTCATTGATGTTTGTATAGGCAAACTCACACTTAGAGTAGACGAGGAGGAAGTAACTTTTGATACAGGCCAATCCATGAAACACCCTCAACATCATGATGACTCACTCTATTAAGTTGATGCTTGCAATTTGATCATAAGCTGTCATTTGGAGAAAACTCTTCAAAATGAAGCTTGCAACACTCAATTAATAGAAGTCCAATCACCAAACCCATCTGTGAGAACCAAATCATCCCAGGACTTGAAGTTGATGAAACAACACTTCATCAGGAAGCATTCGAGATCATTAAGCAAGATCTAGAACCGAAAGCCAAACCTTCTATAGAAGACCTTCTGGAATTAGAGCTCAAAGAACTTCCATATCATCTCGAATACGCTTTTCTTGAAAACACAACTCAAATTCTTGTCATAATCTCATCCGCCTTATCAATTGATGAGAGGAACAAGTTGCTCAATGTGCTAAAGGCACACAAACAAGCAATTGCATGGAAAATCATGGACATCAAGGGAATCAATCCATCCTTTTGCACTCATAAAATAATGATGGAAGAGAACTTAAAATCCGTCATTCAACCTCAAAGACGTTTAAACCCGTGCATGCAAGAGGTGGTGAAGAAAGAAGTAATCAAACTGCTAGATGCTGGTTTGATTTACCCAATTCTGATTCACCTTGGGTCAGTCCCGTCCAAGTTGTTCCAAATAAAGGAGGAATGACTGTTGTAACTAATGAGAAGAATGAGCTTATTCCCACTTGTACAGTTACCGGATGGAGAGTTTGCATAGACTATCGCAAAATCAATGAAGCCACAAGGAAAGATCACTTCCCTTTTCCTTTCATCGACCAAATGCTTGAGCGATTATCTGGAAAAATGTTCTATTGTTTCCTAGATGGTTTCTTAGGTTATTTTCAAATCCCTATTGCTCCCGAAGATCAAGAGAATACAACATTCACCTATCCATATGGAACATTTGCTTATCGGCGAATGCCCTTTGGGTTGTGTAATGCTCCTGCTACATTTCAAAGATGCATGGTAGCAATTTTTCATCACATGATTGAACACTCAATGGAAGTTTTCATGGATGATTTCTCCATCTTTGGAAACTCATTTGAGCAATGTCTTGAAAATCTGGAAAAGATGCTGGTTAGATGTGAAGATTCTAACCTTGCTTTAAACTGGGAAAAGTGCTACTTCATGGTTATGGAAGGAATAGGTTAGGACACAAAATCTCTTGAGCAGGGCTTGAAGTCGATCAAGCCAAAGTCGACACTATTTCTAAACTTCCACATCCCACAACCATGAAAGATATCAGAAGTTTCCTAGGTCATGTAGGATTCTACCGTCGTTTCATCAAAGATTTCTCAAAAATCGCTCGACCAATGACTCGACTTCTCGAGAAAGGCGCTCAATTCGTATTTTCTG
Organism: Flaveria trinervia; assembly: GCA_025506515.1. Taxonomy (NCBI): domain Eukaryota; kingdom Viridiplantae; phylum Streptophyta; class Magnoliopsida; order Asterales; family Asteraceae; genus Flaveria; species Flaveria trinervia. The sequence continues at coordinate 77,147,853 of CM046448.1, forward strand.
ACGAATGCATTAGTGCATTCAAATTGCTTAAAGAGAGGCTGGTAACCACTCCAATCATGGTTTCCCCAGATTGGACGCTACCATTTGAACTCATGTGCGACGCAAGCAATTTCACCCAATTCATTATGCGAGCAAAACCCTAAACGAAGCACAAGAAAACTACACCATCACCAAAAAAGAACTTCTTGTTGTAGTTTTCGCATTTGACAAATTCCGTTCATATCTCATCCTTTCAAAAACAATTGTTTACATCGATCACGCAACCCTTCGTTATTTGTTCAACAAACAAGATGCATAGCCAAGATTGATTCGTTGGATCCTTCTGCTTCAAGAATTTGACATCAAAATTCGTGATAAGAAAGGAGCAAAAAATCTAGGAGATCATCTCTCGCGTCTTAAGGATTCAAGTCCTTCACAAACTGAGGAAGCCATAATAAGTGACAACTTTCCTCACAAATTCCTTATGCACATTCAATCCTCAATCGATGAACATCCTTGGTTTGCCGATTTTGCAAATTACTTAGCAAGCGGAATCCTTCTCAAAGGAATGACTTATCTGCAAAAGAAGAAGATCTTTACTGATATCAAACATTACTATTGGGAAGACCCGTATCTATTCAGAATCGATGCAGATCAACTCATTCGAAGATGCGTATACGGAAGAGAAGCAGAACAAATTCTAAGGCACTGTCATGAAGGACCCACCGGAGAACACCATGGAGCAACCTTAACAGCCAAAAAAGTAGTTGACTCTAGATTTTACTAGCCCACGATATTCAAAGATCCTCACAACATGGTACGCACCTATGATGCATGTCAAAGGGCAACCAATATCTCAACACGGGATGAGATGCCTCAGAAACCAGTTCAAGTATACGAGATATTTAATATATGGGGTATTGATTTCATGGGGCCATTCCAGTGTCATTTGGCAATCGTTACTTCTTGGTAGTAGTTGATTATGTTTTAAAATAGGCTGAAGCTCAAGCCCTGCCTACTAATGATGCCAGAAACATTATCAAATTTCCCAAGAAACTATTTTTTCGTTTTGGTGCCCCCAAAGCTCTAATTAGTGACCGAGGAACTCAATTCTGTAACAATCAGCTCGAACGAGCAATGGCGTGTTATGGAGTTCACCATCGCTTTACAACTGCTTACCATCCACAAGCGAATGGGCAAGCTGAAGTCACTAACTGAGGCATCAAACGAATCCTTGAGAAAACTGTAGGTCAAAACCACAAGGACTGGTATACCAAGTTAGATGATGCATTATGGCTTTTCGAACAGCCTATAAGATTCCTATCGGCACAACATCGTTTAAACTAGTTTATGGGAAGTCGTGTCATCTACCTATAGAACTAGAGCACAAGGCTTTTTGGCACTTAAAGCAGCAAACCTAGACCAAGACCATGCAGGAAAGAATCTGTTGGGATTCAATAATGGAATAAACTGAAGCTTACCAAATCATAATTACATCCAACTGAAGATCTCATTATACAAGTTCAGAGACCAAGTTGATTACAACAAAACAAGACAATTCAACATGATAAAGTTACATCAAGACAATTAGAAAGTCATAATTAGGTCATGTTGTAATATTAGTATAATAGACCCACTAGTGCATTTATGCATGTGTGGCTTTTGTATGTGTGTTTCTCATGGTGTAAATCACCATCAAAGGAGAAATCCTCTCCTTTGGGTGGGTTTGATTTCACCAGCCATCAATGATTCTCATTGTAACTTGTTTATCAACATCAATGAAATCATAACATTATTATCCATATCTTTGTTCTATGATTCACACACGTCCACCCATCTTAATTTTGATTTCTAGATCTGAACATGATGAATCCTAAGATCCAAGCTCAATGAATCTGAAATATTGATTTAGCAAAATGGTATCAGAGCAATTATGAAATAAAAAACTATGAATCTGATTAACCTATATTAAAGATTAAGTAATGTTGGTGCTCATATTTACAAATAACAAAACAACATAATCATGAATCACAAAATTCGAATAGGTCAAAATCAGGTGTACTGTTTTATATGATTTTAATTTTGACCTATGAAAGTCAAAATGTGATGAACATTGGTTTAATTAATAAAGTGATTCTAATGCATATGTCTTGAATGCAGATTATAATGGCAAATCTCTCATGGAGCAAGCTCCATAATGTCAGTTGTTTTCTCAACCCTGATGTACCAGAAGCAGAAGAATTGAGAGACATGATCAGATTCATTTCTACTACAAGGGTAGCTTATGCCATGACAATAAGACCCACCATATTTGAAAGATGCATCAGAAACTTTTGAGAGTCAGCTGAAGTTGTTGAGGATGATGGAATAAGATCACTGACGGGGAGAATTGACAGTGAGCATACACTGATTGTTACTGAAGAAAGTGTTAGAAGATGCTTGTGGTTTGGTGACGATGCTGAAGCACCATTGGAACTTGATGAAGATACCATAACCTCTTTCTTTGCAGAATTTGTAGGAATTCTCGGCTTTTAACGTATCATGTAACCGTAGGACCTTAGGAAATGTAATTTTCAATTTGGCTTGTGTTATTTAACTCTAGGACTATTTTCGTATTTTTCGGATGATTTTGAAGTGATAAAACAAATCGGGAAAATTACATAACGCGCGGAACTGAAAAACGGAACAACGGAACAACAAAAGACTGAAACCAAACACACACATGAACACGGCTCTGTGCTTAAGGAGGCACGCCCCCCGTGTTCGACAAAAAATGACACAAGCTGACATATTTAGCCTTTGTCTTGTTCCTCTTCAACTTTGCATGATAAATACCGACCTCAATTGCCTACAAAGTCGTATCCACTTTCATTTTCACCTTGTTTTCCATTTTTCTTTCATCTTTTCAAGATTTCTTTCAAGATTATTTGATGAAGAGGTTAGTATGCTAACTCCTTTGATTATGAAAGTCATTTACATGTAGTTAGGTGATTAAACCGAAATCCTAGCAATTATGTGTAAAGACTTGTTCTTAAACATTTTATGGAATAATGAATGCTTTCAATCTACTTGTTCATGTTTATTCTTGTAAGAAGATTATGTTATTAGTTTGTTTAGTTAGTTAATTAGTTTGTTTTCTTTCATTGCTAACAAGACTATCTTCATAATTCGTGGTGAAATCTTTGTTAATCATGCTCACCGTTTCTAAGTGGTATTAAACATAAAATATATTTTTGGGTATCTTGAATTATTAAGAAATGATTAAAATGTTAAATGTATAATCTTTGATTTTTAAAGCAAGAAAATGTTAAACCCATGCTAAATCAACGATTTACAAACACAACCACACATGCTCGAGTCAAGATTCCATGCCTTATCATGTTAACCGCACCCCCACGTTTCACAAAACGCACCCCCATGTTCAACAATTTTTTCCTTGGAAGATAAATTTTTAACTATTTTTGAACATGAGTTGAAACATTATGATGTTATGTCTTGAAAAACACATGGTTCTCACTACCATAATAAGACTATTCAAGAAATTTAATTGTATAGATTAACTTATTTTGAAATTTCAGGATCATGAATCATCCCTACTTACGTTTTGAAGGGAGCCGCGAGAAATGGTGTCATGATAGACTTCAAAGACTGCTACAAAGGGTCGAAAGATCCCACTTACAAGCAGATGATGAAACACTAGCGGCAGTCGGACAACTAGAAAGATACAATACACTATTAAGTGTTCGGTGGAAGCGTTTATTCTCACAAAATAGACCTTCCGTTTATGAACTAACTCTTGAATTTTTAGCATCTTTCAAATTTAGCATGAAAGACTCTGACCCTTGGGATAATAATGCAGTTTCATTCGGACTTGTTGGACATTGGCACCAAACATCCATTTGCCTTGTTCCGTGTCTATCTCGGATCTACACGGAACAAGAAATGGAGGAGGAAGCAATATCTGGAATGTCGGCGTACCATACCTTCCCGGACGAGGAAAGTAAAGACGCGGAAAGAGATGGAATGAGGAAAGCATTTTGGGAGCAGATTGGAACCGGAGGGTTCAACTCGAGTAAAACAAAAAGCAGTCATATACGAGACCCGCTGCTACGATACATTCATGAGTTACTTAGTCATTCCATAACAGCTCGTGGTCAAAGCGAGGGAGTTGTTAACTTGAGGGACTTGTTCATTTTATATTGTATGGTTAATCAGTTGCCATGTAATATTGGGTATTTGTTTTGTAATCTTTTTGCCAGGAATGTGATTGCAGGTGCTCCAACACCCGTGTTTAGAGGAAGCTGGATTTTGAACTTATACAAGAGCAATGGTTATAACACTGAGGGAACTGAAGGAGTGATGCCGGGACTGTTAGACTTGAGAATTTGCACAAGTATGTATATGGTGATAAGCCTACCAAATGGGCAGCCAAGATTCATGGATAAGAAGGGACAAATTTGGGATCCGGCAGACCCCGAAGAAATAATTATAGATCTCGACATGCCAATACAGCTGGAAGGAGCTGGAGCTGGATCTTCAAGTTCACGTACAAGGGAATTCCCAACCATGTTAGACCTTTACGAGTCAATACAAACAACCAGCGACCATGCAAGGCGATCATTTGAATATGGCCAATAAGCCTTCAACTGAGTCGAAAGTCTGCATTCCTGAGTCGATGACCTCAGCAACGATGTCACGTACATCAGGAACCTAACGTACAATGAGTGGGGGGATATCCCCCCACAAAGCCCTTGAAAACCGTATCATTTTCGGGGGACCCGACACAGTTGTTTTGTGCCAATCTATCTTTTTAATTTATGTCATTTTGTTTTTATTTTGTGTCTTTAAGATTTTAATGCTTTTAATAAATTGGTGGCATTTCAGGTGATATCGAGGATTCTAACAACGCGAGGCCAACCAAACACAAGTGAAAAATTCATCATTTTTAGGGAGTTATTTCATTACCCTTTCTCGATCTTGAATATGTTAATCACATTGAGGACAATGTGAATTTTAAGTGTGGGGATGGGAATAATACATTTGACTTTGCTAAACAGGTCCAAATTTAAAACTTTTAAGAAAAAATCACTTACCAAGTAATTTTTGTGACAAGAAGCCAAAAATTTAATATAATTTTTGATAAACCAAATTATAAATATACGTTTTCGGGAAATAAAGAAGTAAATTCATGACGTCCAAATAAAATTGAAAATGTTTTTTTGGTGATATCCTTAAAAGCAATAATCTAATCTAGTAAAATATTTAATCATGTAAAATGAAACACTTGTACCCAATTCCATCCATATGTGAGTTTATTTTTGAGCCTTAAACAACTTTTGCAAATTGCAATTCTACTTTCATTCAAGATTTAATTGAGGGTGTCATATGATACATGTGATTAGAACTTGCTTTGTGTATGCATTTCAAGACCTTAATTAGTATTTGTTGCACAAGAATGAGTTAGGCACTAGGTGACCTTAACCATTCGAGCCCCAACCATTCTCTTTAACTTTCCTTACTCGAACAACAACTTTAGCTAGTCCTGTTGAGCTTAAATGTTTTTATCTTTCAATCACCCGAGCTACCATGTCACTTAACAAAAAAAGCCTTCAACGAAACCCGTTTTCGTTAAAGACATGTTTTTGGCTTGTAAAAAAAATATATTGGTCTTTTACCGGCAGACCTTAAGAAACTGGAATGCATTCTTTTGATTTCAATTTGCTTTGTTGCCTTCATCACACAATACCGGGACTTCCCCCAGAAATCCGCGAACAAATTTTCAATCTCACGTTTGACGCAAGAAAGAAATGGCGAAAAAAGGAACAAGTTTTGCCATTTTGTGGAATTTCAAAAAGTGCTATAAAGAGACGGGCAAAAAGATATGAAAGATGCCCGAATTGTGGAAATTGGTCTCATAATGGAAAATGCAAAAAGAATCAAACTGAATCTAAATACGAATACATAGAACTAATACGATGGGGTGCTATTAGGCTTCAAGCCGAACAATCCTTGAGAAGGAAAGTTTTGTGTATCTTCGGGTAAAAGATGAAGTATCATACTTGAAAGCAAAATACGGTCTTGACAATCTGACCTTAAACGAGTCCTCAAGCTAGCATATCCCTTCTAGCTTGAAGTATTGTTTAGGGAACCTTTGTGCTTTCCTTGTAGTTTATGTTAGAAAAATAAGCCAAAACCGTCGTCTTTAGCAATTAGACACTTTTTCCAAATATTCCATACCTGAGCCCGAGCCAAATTACAACCCATCAAATACCTAATGATTTATGCAAGTAAATATCTAGGTAGGTGGAGATTTGACCCCTTAACAAGCATATGATTTCACACGTATTCATACTAGGCAATTGAGTGTATTAGTCATACTTAACATTGATTATGACTCCATATATTCAGCCGAGTGTGAGTGCATCTTGTAAGAAGTGTGGATTTTAGCATGATAATAATCTTTACTAACCTATTGCTTGCTAGGATATCATTTTACATGTGTGCTTAGAATATTTATATCTGGATGAAAATAATGTTTACTTGCGTATTTCTTGAAAGAGATGTTTATAATTTGTTTTATTTGGTTTTTGGTAGATTTGTCATTTTAAGTGATTTTTGCTTGAGGACAAGCAAAGTTAAGTGTGGGGCTGTTTGATGTGCTCCAAATTATACATAAAAATCCTATCAAAAGCACTTTATTTATTCCTTAATACCTTCCTTAAAATGATGAAAATATACTTAAAAATGTAAAATTGTGTTTTCAGGTGTTTAAAAGGGCAAGATGGACAAAAGAAGCATATTTAACAAGAAATTGAAGCGATCCGAGCTTTGGAGTCCAAGCATGGGGTGTTCCTCATTAAGCATGCCCCCATGCATTGCCAGAAACACACCCCCGTGCTAAATTAACACACCCCAGTGCTTGGACATCTGACAAGGACAAAAGTACTGTACCCTAAAAGAAGACACGGGGCCATGCCCCATAAGGCACGGGGCCATGCCCCACCTCCAACACGGGGTCGTGCCCCATTTAGAACGGGGTCGTGCCCGACACAACCTGTATGTACGAGCCGACCAACTTTCGTAAGCATTGTACTAGCACGGGGCCGTGCGTTTCAGGCACGGGGTCATGCTTAAACACTCCAGAAAGCCTATAAATACAAGCCTAAGTTCACCATTTTTGGAAAGCTTTGGTGGGAGAGTTACTCTGCAGAACTCTCTCGAGAATCAAGACTTCAAGGTCATTTGGAGGCTCGGGAGGTGCATACAACACTTGGAAGAAGCTTGGGATCATCTAAACGCCATCCATTGTGGATTATCGGTTTCATTGTTCCATTTCACCGATGATTACATATCTATCTTCTTTGTTATATGTTGTTATGTTCAAGCTCATTATGAACTAAACTCTTTTTATCATCCTAATCGGATGAAACCTATGTAGTTTTTGATGAACTAATGGTGTGATAAATATTATGTTAATGTTATGGTGGTATTGGGAAAACTATTGATGGGTAGCATCTACATTTGAACGAGAAGTTATAAATTTATGGTTTGTGATTGTGATCGTCATACAAAGTTGAAAAACTGTATGATTAACTTTCATTCGTGAAACCGGTCTTCATAATAAATCCATGGCTAATGAACTAGAAATGGTTATTGGAAATCATATCACTTTAATTTCTGATCATTTGTGGGTTCCCTTTTATTAGTTTAGAAACTTGAGTAATTGTTACAGTTTTCTAAAACTAATGGTATGTTAGGAAGGAACCTGATCAACTCTTTTTAACATTAAGTTATGTTTTCAGAAATCGTATGTCAAATAGGTCACAAAAGATTTACCTACATTACTAGGGCTTTGATCTGAGCAGTAAAACACATCCTGACAGGATCAAGTCACTACGACAATAAGATAGACGAGAAATCACGCCAGCTCATCTTTACAAACATTAACATAATTACATAATCCATATCTTTTTAAATCACACCACCAATTCATCACGGTTACACAAGTGGAATCTAATTAGAATGATAACTTTTATTCCCTGATTTTAAATTCAAACGCTTCAAATCTTAGTTTACTTTCTTTCTATTATTGTATATTTTTAAATCCTAAAAATCTTTCCAATTCAAAATATCATTTTCTTTAACAAAAACCAAATCTGATAGTCAAACATCAAGTTTGTTGAGTAGGCTAGGTGTGTCCACAGATTGATACTTGGTTCTTACCAACACTATATTATCCCACGACAGGTACACTGCCATTTGTGTGTGTGGTTTAGTATTAGTAATAACCAATTAAAACTGAATCTGTGCATGAATATTTATCAAAACATATATATACTATCTGCACTCCATCACCAGACAACTTGAAGTTGACTAACTAACTCTGCATTTTTGATGGTGCAAGTAGATAAGGCAACTTGGCCATGGGGTTCGCTCTTGGAATGAAGTCAATCTTAAAATCAACTTCACGTACAGGAGGTAGACCACTAAGATCATCGAGAAACATTTCCAGAAAGTATCGTACAATCAGAACTTCCTTAAGATCTTTCCCTTTCACTTTCATGTTGACTATGTAGGCCAAGAAAGCCATGTAATTCTTACTTAGACATGTTTAGGCTCGAGTACCCGACATAAGTTTGAGTCCTTTGGAGTATTTTTCACCAAACACTTTCAATGTATTCCCCAAGGTAAAGGAATTCAAATGAAATTCTCGAAACAAATGATCTTTGCATGATGTTTGGCTAACCAATCCATGCCGATGATGACATCAAAGCTTCCAAGTTTCATAGGAATAAGATCGATAGGAAAATCATGCTCATTTAGGTTCAAGATACAATCATGAGTAATGAGACAAATTCTCCAATCCATGGTCGTGACGAGTTCTCCATCGACGAGTTCAACGGTTAGAGGCTTTTCTAAATTCGTATGCGACTTAGCAAGTATAGGCTCAAATTCTAACGAGACAAAACTCTTATCAGCTCCCGAATCAAATAGACGTAAGCATAGGAATTATTAACAAGAAACATACCTGTTTACTTTTAAAGTTGTTTAACGATACAAGTAAGCAACAAAGGAGCTTAGATCATATAAGTTAAGGTTGGATTTGACATACCGTTCACCATATCGTCATTTGCTTGTGCTTGTTTTTTCATTGATGTTGAAAGCACGTCCTCGAGCTTGTAGAACATTACCCACAAGATGAGGGCATTGTGGGCAAAAATAGTCAGTTTCCCCATAATTGTAGCAAGAAACCAACCTAGCATTGTTGGTGCATGATGATCAGTAAGTGACCATTTTTCCCGCACAATGAGCAAATTAGACATGGGTTATTTACCACATGGTGATAGTTACAGATGTTGCATAATGGCTAAGGTCCAACATAGGTGTAACATCTTGTATATTTTCGTTTAATTTAAGTTAGCCAACACATTTCAATATCAGAAGGAAAAGGTGAGAGTATGGCCTGCCTGATCCTAGGGTGGCTCACATGATTGTAAAGAAAGACATTCCTTCGAGATACAGGGGCCAAGTAAAAAGGATCGTAGATGAAGAGATCACGTGGTCCTTGTAGTATCACCCTGGGAGATTGTAGAAATTTCAAGAAGGCCTATGAGACTAAAACACCACCCCAAAAGATGTTAGAGAACATAGTTATTAAAAAGGGGTTAGTCTACAAGAGCTTGAGAACTTCAAACAAAACGAGCTCAGTCTGTTACTTGAAGGGACTCATCCTGATGACTTTGCATACAGACATATTACAACAGTTCACCAAAAATGGCAAACAGCCAGTCAAAAAACATCTCAGAGCTGTATGGTCTGAAGGATTGTTTGATGGGAAGCGGATAACCTGACCATGGAATAACAATTAGTTTCTCAAAGCTACACCAAAATCCTCAATGCTTATACATGGGAAAGTGATCTCATGGATGGGGGAACAGCTCAGTTCCCAATTCCCCATACGAGCTCCCTCCATACATTGCCACCAATCATCAGAGACTCATTCCAGGCCAGTGCTTATATGTGTTCATCTTCTTCAACTGTCAAGAAGGAACAGACCAACCATTCCTACCAACAAAAATGGGACCTCAATAAAGTGAACGTTTTGGGCTGCATTGGTTCAATGGGATTTGTTGGACCACGAACCAATGAGCCGATCAAAAACCTTTAATCCCCACAGACCCACAACAACACTTAAGACCACAATAAGCTAAGACAACATCGCTTACAAGTCTGAACACAAGTGTCTAACAAAGTCTGAAGACACTTGCTTAAGACACAGTCTGAAGACAAGTGCTGAAGACAAAGTCTGAGACAAGTGCTGAAGACAAAGTCCTGGAAGACAATGTTTAAGACAAATTCCTAAAGACAAGTGCTGAAGACAAAGTGTGAAGACAATGCTGAAGCAAGTCTGAAGACAAGTGCTGAAGACAACTTCTGCAGACAAGTGCTAAAGACAAAGTCGAAGACAATGCTGAAAAAAGCTGAGACATTGCTGAAGACAAAGTCTGAAGACAAGTTCTGAGACAAAGTCTGAAGACAAGTGCTGAAGACAGTCTGAAGACAAGAGCTGAAGACAAGTCTGAAGACACAAGTGCTGAAGACAAAGTCTGAAGACACAATGCTGAAGACAAGTCTGAAGACAAGTGCTGAAGACAAAGTCTGAAGACAAGTGCTGAAGACAAAGTCTGAAGACAAGTGCTGAAGACAAAGTCTGAAGACAAGTGCTGAAGACAAAGTCTGAAGACAAGTGCTGAAGACAAAGTCTGAAGACACAAGTGCTGAAGACAAAGTCTGAAGACACAAGTGCTGAAGACCAAAGTATCAGACGTTGTCACAACAGCTGAAGAGGTCTTCTTCAGTAGTTGTGACGGTTCCTTTCAGTAGTTTTATGTTTTATCTGTTCAGTAGTTTGACACAACAGCTGAAGAATACTTCTTCAGTTGTTGTGCTCATCAGTAGTTTTATGTTTTTCAGTAGTTTTGTAAAACGACTGAAGAGCTTGTTCTTCAGTCGTTGTAGTTTCAGTAGTTTCTTATCAGTAGTTCATATTTTGTACTTAACACTCTGATATGTTCTCAGTAGTTGTGAACATTTCAGTAGTTTGTTAAGAGTTAGTTATTTTTGTAATAGATCTGCCAGTTGTCACTTTCCCGTGATAACAGCAGCGATTGCACTCTATATAAGGAGTGTCAACCTATTGTAATAGGTGAATGATTTGATCAGAATATTCGATATTATAGAAACATTCCTTGTTACAGAAATATATTCTCTCGTTATAACCGTATTTGTTCTTAATGCATACGAGTATCAAATTCTTGCTACAATTTGTCTAATTCTTGTTCTTATTCCGCTGCGTTACGCTCTATTACATCAAACTTGTGATCACTGATCCTGACAAATGGTATCAGAGCAGGTTAATCATTGATCGATCTAATAATTGATCATTGAAACTGCTATTCAAGATCCAAGTTTGATTGAATTAGCATTTTTTTTTTTTGCAAAACGGTTATAGAGATTGAATTTTCTGTGTTTCTGGTCATTCATCCTGAGATTTCTCTTGGTTTTCATTGAGTCTGTTGTGGTCTATGTAAAAACGTTTAAAAGCTTGAATTAAATTGTATTTGGACTGAAAATGACTACTCCTTCCAATGATCCTCACAATACTGGTTCCTCAACCAAGCCTCCAATGCTGGTTAGGAATGAGTATAACATATGGCAACGACGAATGCTCCATCACCTGTCTGTTAACAGCGCAGGTTGTTGGACATCAGTGGTACATGGTCCACACAAGCCTATGGTGAATAACCCGAAACCAATCAAATGGTTCCGAAGAGGAGGAGCAATACTCAGATGAGGATAAGAAATTGTTTGAGATTGATGCAAAAGCCCATGGAATTCTGGCCATGGCACTGCCAATGAAATCTATTCTGGGCTAATGCATCATGAAACTGCCCATGACCTCTGGAATGCCTTGAAAGAACAATTTGGAGGAACAGATGAGGTCTTGGCAAATAATAGAGAAATCCTTGCCCAACAATACGAGACATTCTCTCATAGAAAGGGTGAGACACTGACTCAACAGTTTGAGCGGTTCTCTTGTTTGATCTCTGAATTAAAAATGGTCAAACTTGAGTACACCAATCCAGATGAATAACAGATTTCTCAGATCACTGCCTGAGAGATGGGACACATATACTATTGTCCTACGCTCTAGTGCAAATTTGGACAAACTATCTCTCACCCAACTCCATGGGAAATTGCTCACATTTGAGAGAGAGATAGAACAGAAACGAAAACTGTCTTCATCTGGAAAGCTCACTGAAGACTTTGTACCAGGCAACACTGCCTTGGTTGGTCATGAGTTAGAATATGCTTCATCTGAATGCCAGTATGATGAGCATATTGATTTCTCCTCAAACACTTCTGATTCTGCGTTTGTGAGTGTTGATAGTCAGTTTACTGGGTGTAATAATGACAATCTATGCTTCATCATGGATGATCTCAAGGGGATTGCTGATGATGACTTAGAAGAGATGGATATTTTGAGCCAAATGGCCTTGATAAATATCAGATCTCAGAAGTTCTACAAAAGAACTGGAAGAAAGTTCCCAGGACTCTCTGGCAAAACCAAAGTTGGTTTTGACAAGAGTAAGTTGAAGTGTCACAAATGCCACAGGCTTGGACACTTTGCTAGAGAATGCAGATCATCTGGATCTAATTCCTCTGCACCTTTTGTGACTTTCCCTGGCAATAGTCAACAACACAGAGGGCAACATCCTGTCAATTCTAGTCATCATTCTCAACCACAATCTCCTGCATATTTTGTTCCTCAGGGTCAAATGCCATATCCTTACCCTTGTTATTACATGCCACAGTCAAATCAAGTTCAAGTTCCTATAGTACCACAACCTCATGCACTACCAGAACCTCAACCATCTCAATCTCATCAACCTCCTCAACCTCAACAACACAGCTTCTTCACCCCTGAGTTGTTGACTGGAGCAGTTTACCGGATGACATGTCTGGTCATGAACAACTGTTCACAGGTGCTGGTCAACATAGTGGTGACAGTCCTTTTGGGAATCTGGCTCTCATGGCCCTGGAGTCTACTGAGGGTTCCTGCTCAAATGCATCATCTTCACAGGTAACTCAGGTATCTTCAGAGGCTAAAGCCAAGTTATGTTCTGAATCATGCATTGCTGCCTTTGTCTCCATTAGAGAGGCAAATGTAGCATTAATAAATCAAAAACTTGAGTTTGAGAAAACCATTTCCAAAAGAAAAGCTGAGTTTGAGTCTGCTCTTAATAGTAAAAATGATGAGATTTATAAGCTTAAATGCCAATTAAATGATGAAAAGGCCAAGCTAGAGGTTATTCTGGAAGACCAGAGAAGTCTCAAAGAACCCTTGCAGTCACCCAGGTAGAGTGTGATCGATGGGTACAATCATGCAAAGTTTTGAAATGCTTCTTAGTAAGCAATCTGCTTCCAATGTGAAGTTTGGTATTGGTTATAATCACACTGCTCCTCCTACAGATTTTGCTTCAAGAGCAGAAGTGAAATCTGATGGAGAAAGCAATAACCAATCCACCTCATCATGTGATTCACTTTTTGATAGAGCATCATCAAAAGTTGAAGTCAGCACTAAGCCCTCTCAGAACCCATCAGCTGATGTTGATGGTTCCACTGCTGACACTCACATGATCAAAGAGATGATCAACTCAGGAGCTATTTCTGGAAGTCCTGAAAGGACTGGAGAGCAAGATTTAACACCTGAAGTTCAAACTCCAACTACTGTCAGCACTGAAGAGAAGAAAACTGTCAGTAGAAAGAGTTTGAAGACTACTAAAGAGGAAGTCAAGAAAGCAAATAATGCTTCCAAAGTACTGAAGAGCAAGTCTTCAGTAGTTTCATTCTCTTTAGTTGATGATCACATAAGATGAAGAAGAAACCATGTGAAGTATGTGGTTTGTTCAATCATCTTACAGATGATTGTTGGTACAAAAGGGGATCCAAACTCAAACATAAAGAGGAAAGTAAAGAGAAAATGGTTAAAATGAAAACTGAGTTTGAAGCCACATTTGTACCAGCAACATCAAATCCTGTAACCCTTAAGTCCAAAAGAAATCCAAAAAGGAAGGGTTAAACAGGTAACAGCTGAGATTGCTCAAAAGAAGAAGGTGCAACATAGGAACTTATCAAACTCCAATGCCAATGTGTCTGAAGAGCTGAAAGCCTTATCACAAAATCAGACACAGCTGGTTATGATGGTTCAACATCTATTGGAAGAGTTAACCAATTAGATGTTCCTATGTTGAAACCACAGAAAAGGAGGTCCAAGCCAAAGGATTCCTTTTCTTCACCAGTTTCTTCCTCTCAGGCTGTTGTTTCCAACAAACATGTTAGTTTACCATCTGTTGATGAGAACAGGCCCAAGACCAAAAGGTTTGGGTCTCAAAATCTAACTAATTTGTTGTATTTTGCAGGGTTCTTCAACATACCTCAGAGGCATCTGGTATGTAGACAGTGGAGGATCCATGCATATGACAGGAAACAGATCACTTCTTAATGACTACTCTCAAGGAAGGAAGGGGTTTGTGTCATTTGGCAATGATGCAAAGGTTACATCATCGGCAAAGGCTTTGTTTCCAATGGGGAAATAAAGTTTGATGATGTTAACCATGTGGAAAATCTCAAGTACAACCTCTTGAGTGTCAGTCAAATGTGTGACAAAGGCCATGTTGCTCTTTTCACCAGTCAGAACTGTCGGATTCTGTCATCCAAAGTTCTAAGTTTGATTGATAAGGTGTTGGATGAACACACTCTCCTAAAGGCCAACAGGACAGGAAGAGTGTATGCCTTAGATCTTTCCAAGAAAATAGATCTCAAAGGCCATCCTTGCCTATTTTCCAAGGCTTCCCCTCAAGAATCTATTCTATGGCATAGAAGGCTGGGTCATGTTAATCTCAAAAACATAAATCAGCTGATAAACCATGGTTTAGTAAGGGGACTGCCTATGAAGGAGTTCAAGTGTGAAGATAACTGCACTGCTTGTTTAAAAGGAAAACAGCACAAAGCTTCATTTCCCTCCATAGAAGAACCTAAGTCCACTGCCTGCTTACAGCTTCTTCACATGGATCTCTTTGGTCCTGTGAGTGATGAGTATGGCTAAGAAGAAATACTGTCTGGTAATTGTGGATGATTACTCCAGATTTGTATGGACTTTCTTCTTGCATTCAAAGGATGAGGCTGCGCAGTCCATTATGAACTTTGTGTTACACGTTGAGAAGCAGTATTCCCTACCAGTTAAGTGTGTGAGGAGTGACAATGGTACTGAATTCAGAAACCACACACTTGATGAGTTTTACTTATCAAAGGGAATCAAGAGGCAGTATAGCATCCCAAGAACTCCTGAGCAAAATGGAGTAGTGGAGAGAAAGAACAGGACCCTTATTGAAGCTGCAAGGTCCATGTTGGCTGATTCTGGACTGCCAATGACTTTTTGGGCTGAAGCTGTCAATACAGCTTGCTATGTACAGAATAGAGTTCTAGTAAATCAGAGGTTGATGAAGACTCCATATGAAGTTCTTCATCATTTGGCCCCTCTAATTTCATTCTTCAGAGCATTTGGGTGTCCTTGTTTCATTCTCAACACACGGGATCAACTCCAAAAATTTGATCCTAAGGTGGATGCAGGGTACTTTGTTGGTTATTCATCAACTTGCAAAGCATACAGAGTCTTCAACTGTAGAAAAAAGATGGTTGAAGAGACTCTACATGTTAAGTTTAATGAATCTCCAAAGGACAAGATTCCACAAAGCCCTGTGGAGATATTTGATTTGGACATACTGCAATATGTTCCTTATCAAACTCCTGTTGTTGCTCCTGTCAACAGTTCACCACCTGGTGGTTCTGCTGGTGCTGATGATGATGATGATAGCAGTACTCACCTCTTCAGGTTTAGTGATCAACTGCCTGATTCAGCTAGACCTGATGGTCCTGTAGCTCCAGTAGCACCATCCACAACAAATGCTGATGAGATTTCTTCAAATTCAACTTCCTTTGAATTACCATCCACTGATTGGTTTCAAGGAAATGATTCACCATCACCATCTGTTGCTGCTGAGCCTGCTACAAACACTTGCACAGATCTCATTGTGTATCAAGATCTGAAGAATCACCCTATGTCTCAAATCATTGGTGATATCACTGCTGGCGTATCAACAAGAAGTCAATTGTCAAATTTCTGCTTCTATGCTCTCTTCATCAGTCAGCAAGAGCCAAAGAATTATCACATTGCTTTAAAGGACAATGGATGGGTTGATGCCATGCAGCTTGAGCTTCTTCAGTTCAAGAAACAGCAAGTGTGGGAACTGGTTCCTCTACCTCCAGGTAAGTGTGCAATAGGCACTAAATGGGTGTTTAGGAACAAAACTGATGAAAATGGGCTTATTGTTAAGAACAAGGCCAGACTGGTTGTTCAGGGGTTTGCACAAGAAGAAGGTATTGATTATGATGAAACCTTTGCCCCTGTAGCCAGACTGGAAGCAATTCGATTGTTTTTAGCTTATGCTGCTTATCAAAACCTTAAAGTTTTTCAAATGGATGTCAAAAGTGCATTTTTGTATGGGAAAATTAAAGAAGAGGTTTATGTATGTCAACCACCAGGCTTTGAGGACAATAAACATCCTAATTGGGTGTATAAGCTTGATAAGGCTCTTTATGGGTTGAAACAAGCTCCTAGAGCCTGGTATGAGACATTATCAAACTTTCTTCTGGAAAATAATTTCACTAGAGGCTCCATAGATAAGACTTTATTCATTAAGAAAGCTGGGCAGCATAATCTACTTGTTCAAATTTATGTAGATGATATTATTTTTGCATCCTCTGATCCACAGTTGTGTGATGCCTTTACAAAGTTGATGCAACAGAAGTTTGAAATGAGTGCCATGGGAGAATTACAGTTCTTTCTGGGTTTGCAAATCAAACAAAAGGCTGATGGAATTTTCATTCATCAGTCCAAATACACAAAAGATCTTTTGGAAAAGTTTGATTTACAAAACTGTAAGCCCTGTTCTACCCCCATGTGCAGCACCACACAACTGGATACAGATCAGAAAGGTAAAGTGGTTGATGAAACACTTTACAGATGTATGATTGGGTCCTTGATGTATTTAACAGCTTCTAGACCAGATATTATGTTTGCTACATGTGTTTGTGCTAGATTTCAGGCTGCACCTAAGGAGTCTCATTTGATTGCAGTCAAGAGGATCTTTAGATATCTGCAAGGCACTCCATTTCTAGGTTTATGGTATTCTACTAGACATTCTGGTAAATTAGTTGCTTTTTCTGACAGTGACTATGTAGGGTGTAAGTTGACCAGGAAATCAACTTCTGGTGATGTCAATTCCTAGGCACTGCTTGATTTCTTGGCAGAGCAAGAAACAGAACCTCAGTTGCTACATCCAGCACTCTAGGACTAAACCATATTAAAATCAGACACCATTTTATTAGAGATTGTTTTGAAAAAGGTCTGATTGATCCAAAATTTGTTCCTAGTGCTGATGAGCTTGCAGACATTTTTACTAAGCCTTTGGATAGTTCAACTTTCCACAACCTGGTGTTAAGGCTTGGTATGCTGCAGCTAGAATAAGTGACAACTACTGATGATCTCAGCTCATAGTACCGATGATCATTAGTTATTATTGTCACATATAAGTACTGATGAGTTTTTTTACCCTCAGTAGTTTTATAACTACTGAAGGCTACATACCTCACCAGTACTGAAGTACTTTATCTGTTAAAACACTGATGTAGCTACAACAGCTGATGTAGTCACAACAGTTGATGCGCCACAACTACTGATGTCAGAAATGCAGATAGTACTGATGTCCTATGAAACACCTGAAAAGCAGATGAAAGTCTGATGAGTAAGTGTTGAGGACAGTGTGAAACAGCTGAAAAGCTATGAATTGACGAAAACAGCTGATGAGTAATTACTCTTCAGTTGTTTCTACAACTGCTGTTTCATTAAACAACTGAAGCCAAAACTATGTCTTCAGTAGTTTACAACTACTGAAGACTAACACCAAGTCTTCAGCTGTTTACAACAACTGCTGACAAAACCACTGTCTTCAGTAGTTTCACAACTACTGATGACTAATACCAAGTCTTCAGTTGTTTCATCACCTGAAGTCAAAACTGTCTTCAGTAGTTTTATAACTACTGATGACTAAATCAGAGACTTCAGCTGTTTCAACGTCTGACGGTAAACCAAGTCTTCAGTTGTTTTATAACACTGCTGATCACACCAATACGGTCAGTCTTTCAAACCTCTGAAAGTTAATACCACGTCATCAGTAGTTTCAACACTGATGACTCACACCAAAACCTTCAGTCGTTTTCTAACCCGACCCTTTAAATACCTTATCCCACCTTCAGAGTTTTTATCTTCTCTTCTCAAACCTAACGTTCAAAAACTCTCTACCCTCTCTTCATCAATGGCGACCATGCAACTAAAACCACGACACAACTGTGTCGCACATCTCACCAAATCGCCATACTGGACCAAGTTTCACAACGCCATTGATTTAATGGTTCAGTCACCCTACAAAACGGCTTTTCTGGTAAATCCCACCATATATGCCGAATCCCTTAACCAATTCTGGACAAACGTCACTCTGGTCTCTGAGGAGAATGACACAGAGTCTCTTCAATCGTTTGTCCATGGCCAAAAAGTGGTCATTACTCCAGACACTCTTCGCCAAACCCTTAATCTGGATGATGCCACTTTCCCAACTGGTTATCCAAAGGGCACAACAGATCAATCATTTGCCCACCATGGATACCAGGGTAACCTGAGTGCATCTACCATACTGAAGAAACATTTCCCGGATGCCGAACGTCTCATATTTCATATGGTAAATGTATGCCTTGCCTCCAAGACTTCATCATGGGATCAAATGTCCACAAGGTGGCAACAGGTAATGTACTCCATCCTTGAGCAACAACCTTTAAATTTTTCTGAAATACTATTTTTAGAGCTCAAGGATATGGCCCAAAAACAACTGCTAACCGTTGGATATTATATCCTCGGTTCATAATGGCGATAATTGAAAACCAGCTTCAAGCTGAGGGACTTGTTGGCCTGGGAGTCCCTGCTATGGCTGTACTGCCGGAAGTATACTCCCGGCACAACTCTGACCAATCACTCAAAATGGCTGCCAAGCTGCGCAAACCCACGCAGCTGGAACCCACAGCCACCACCTCCAAATCCAAAGTCCCCACCAAACCCACTAAAAAGAAGACAAAAAAGGCTACTCAGGGAAATGAGTCCCCTGAGATGCCCCTGCAACACAAACGCAGGCTATATCCACTGGTTATAACCCCCTAGTGGATACAAGGACTTCACCAGCCACAGCCGCTCAGGATTCCTCTCAAAAGGAGCCTGCAGCAACCACAGAAGGGGTACCCCAAATCTGGGATCTTCCTCATTTGAGGAGATTGCCATTGAAGAGCACCATTCTCCCCAGGTGCACACTGCTTTTACCCCATCTCCCCATGCAACCGCCCCCCAAAGTCCAACCATTATCATTGCAAACGTGCTGACTCAGCTGCATGCCTCTCCTCCTCCCCAACAACCACCAACAAAGGGGAGAACCACAGCTATTGAGGACGAGGATCACCATGCTTCTGACAACCCACAGCACCGGGGTTTACACGTTCTATCTCCTGGTGTGGATATGGAGATTAGAACATCTAGTGAGGCTGCCACCTCTTCTGAATCAGCACATGATCAGAATGAGGCTGGTAACATAGCTAAGACCTCACTAGAGGCAACAGCTGATGAAGGACATAGTCCTGAGGCTGGAAGTCCCCAGTTCCAAGAAAAAGGGGCACATGCTAAAACTGGTCTACACCCAGTGCATGTACATCCTGCTACAAGCAGGAGGTCAGGTGATTCAGCATCTGCTGATGATGACCTGGGCTTCTTTTATGATGTTCTGGCCCAGAACACAATTCTTGAGGAAGAAGTCAGTAGACTACAAAGACTACTTGACCAATTCTCTCACAAGCAAGTCCATCTGCCACCACATAAACCCACAGATGGCACCTTCACCTGAAGGTCTCCCACACTCAGCCACTCAAAACTTCCAAGCCACCAGCCTCTATTTCTGGCACTGCTTCTCAGGGACAGAACCCCTCTGAGCAAACAGTTGCTATCTTTCAGCAATCCCTACCTCTCATCACCCCAATGATCACAGACATTGTGATCAAAACCATGGATGAGAGGCTTCCCTCAATCATACAACCCCTGGTGGAGGAGATTGTGAGCACAAGGCTTTCTGCTACTCAAACCCTTGCAACCAATGCAACCAAAAAGGGGAGAGTCAGTCAGTGAAAGCAAAGAGGAAGAGCAAACTGAAAGAAAAGGAAACTGAGAAGGAAGAGGAGTCTGTGAAGGGAACCGAAAATGATCAAGTGGGTGAAAGTCACAAAGACTTTCATGTCACATATAAGAAGAGGAGGGTGAAGGAAAAGAGAAAGAACTCCAACTCGATGAGATGATCAAAATGGCAGATGCTACACATAGTAAATCAATGGATGCCATTATTGATCAACTGTATAGACAAGGGTTCGATACTGCACAGCTTGACTCAGAGATCAGGAGACTTGAAGTTGAAGAAATTAACTCAAGATGGGCAAGTTATGATGCATTAGAAAGAGAGAGACTAGAGATCATGATCAGATTCATTGCAAAATATCTTGGGAGATCATTGATCGAGATTAAATCATGGACCAGGGACAGTATCTTGGCCATAACCTCCAAGATCTGTTCGTCTGAAGCATACACTAAGGGTTTAGTAGTCGAAGCTTTGAATGAAGCAGGAGCAGGGAGCAGGACTGAGCTAGCCAAACACTCAAAAGCCACACTCACCTCTAAAATGCTAACTCAGCCTGTCAACATTCCCTCTCCAAAACAACCACAACCCCCAAAACCACTCCCTTACCCTCTAAACCAAAGCCGATGATGCACCCAAGAAGGAAGAGAAGGGTGTTGAGGCTAGAAGAAGAAGAAGAGGATGATGTGGAAGAAGATAGGCTGCCTCTGTCTGCAGTCCTAACATTGCCTAAAGCCAAACCCATGCCCATCACTCCCACCTCACAGATGGAAACTGTGAGAGTAAAGATTGAAGAAGAGCAGCAGCAAAGGCTTCATGACGATGAGATGTTGAAAAGCATCGACAAAACTTATGCTGCTTCTTCATCAATAATTAGTATGAAGAAAGAAGCTCTGAGGTTGTACACCCTTGCCAACACATTTCAATATCAGAAGGAAAAGGTGAGAGTATGGCCTGATCCTAGGGTGGCTCACAGGATTGTAAAGAAAGACATTCCTTCGAGATACAAGGGCCAAGTAAAAAGGATCGTAGATGAAGAGATCACAGTGGTCCTTGTAGTATCACCCTGGGAGATTGTAGAAGATTTCAAGAAGGCCTATGAGACTAAACAGCCACCCCAAAAGATGTTAGAGACAGAGTTATTAAAAAGGGGTTAGTCTACAAGAGGCTTGAGAACTTCAAACAAAATGCCCAGTCTGTTACTTGAAGGGACTCATCCTGATGAGTTTGCATACAGACAGATTACAACAGTTGAGCTCAAAAATGGCAAACAGGCCAAGTACATCTCAGAGCTGTATGGGCGTGAAGGATTGTTTGATGGTGAAGCTGAGAACCTGACCATGGAAGAACAAATTATGTTTCTCAGAGCATACACCAGAGAATCCTACAGGCTTATACATGGGAAGTGAGTCTCATGGATGGGGGAACAGCTCAGTGTCCAATTCCCCAATACAGAGCTCCCATCCATACATTGCCAACCAATCATCAGAGACTCATTCCCAGCCAGTGCTTATATGGGTCATCTTCTCAACTGATCAAGAAGGAAAAGACCAACCATTCTGCCAACAATAAGTGGGACCTCAATAAAGTTAAAGGTTTTGGCTGCATTGGTTCAGGGGGAGTTTGTTGGACCAAAAGAACAATGAGCCGGATCAAAAAACCTTTAAGTCCCACAGACGTCACAACAACTACTGAAGACCACAACAGCTGAAGACAACAGCTGATTACAAAGTCTGAACACAAGTGCTGAAGACAAAGTCTGAAGACAAGTGCTGAAGACAAAGTCTGAAGACAAGTGCTGAAGACAAAGTCTGAAGACAAGTGCTGAAGACAAAGTCTGAAGACAAGTGCTGAAGACAAAGTCTGAAGACAAGTGCTGAAGACAAAGTCTGAAGACAAGTGCTGAAGACAAAGTCTGAAGACATGCTGAGGACAAAGTCTGAAGACAGTGCTGAAGACAAAGTCTGAGACAAGTGCTGAAGACAAAGTCTGAAGACAAGTGCTGAAGACAAAGTCTGAAGACAAGTGCTGAAGACATGTCTGAAGACTCTAAGACAAAGTCTGAAGACAAGTGCTGAAGACAGTCTAAGACAAGTGCTGAGACAAAGTCTGAAGACCAGTGCTGAAGACAAAGTCTGAAGACACATTGCTGAAACAAAGTCTGAAGACACAAGTGCTGAATACAAAGTCTTAAGACAGTTGCTGAATACAAAGTCTGAGACAAGTGCTGAGACAAGTGCTGAATACAAAGTCGAAGACACAAGTGCTTAAGACAAAGTCTGAAGACACAAGTGCTGAAGACAAATCTGAAGACACAATTGCTGAAACAAAGTCCGAAGACACAAGTGCTGAAGACCAAGTATCAGACTTGTCCACACGCTGAAGAGGTCTTCTTCATTAGTTGTGACGATTTACCTTTCAGTAGTTTTATGTTTTATCTGTTCAGTAGTTTGACACAACAGCTGAAGAATACTTCTTCAGTTGTTGTGCTCATCATAGTTTATGTTTTTGTCAGTAGTTTGTGTACGACTGAGAGCTTGTTCTTCATTCATTGTAGTTTCAGTAGTTCTCTTATCAGTTGTTTCATCTATTTTGTACTTAACACTCTGATATGTTCTCAGTTTTGTGAACATCAGTAGTTTGTTAAGAGTTAGTTTTTTTTTGTAATAGATCTGCCAGTTGTCACTTTCCCTGATAACAGCAGCGATTGCACTCTATATAAGGAGTGTCAACCTATTGTAATAAGTAGAATGATTTGATCAGAAATATTCGATATCATAGAAACATTCCTTGTTACAGAAATATATCTCTCGTTATAACCGTATTTGTTCTTAATACATACGAGTATCAAATTTTCGCTACAATTTGTCTAATTCCTGTTCTTATTCCGCTGCGTTACGCTCTATTACATCAAACTTTGATCACTGATCCTGACAATGAGCATGGCCTGTCGTACGATTGAAGGATTCGGATGTGCCCAATCGCACGATTACCCACACGTATAGGACATATATGCGATTGGACCATCAGTATGACTCAAATCACACGATTGGACACCAAAAATGGGCGAAGCGCATGAATGAAGGTGACCGAATGACACAGTCACACGACTGACCTCTAGTCGTACGATTGAAGATGACCTACTATGCCAGTCGCACGAATAACTTGTACGACTGGGCTCAGTCGCACGACTGAAGGGAACCCTAGTATAAATAAGGGGTATTCGGTCGCAGTCACTCATCACCCCAAAATCGCCCTAAGTCGCACGATACGTCGTTACCCTGCCAAAATTTCGTTTTAGCCTATTATACCAGTAATTCTTGTGTACTGATGATTTCCACTGAATTTACAGGTATATTGTGGCTCAATACAATCATATTTCATTCAATTTGACTCCTAAATCGACAAGTTCGGCCCAAACCAAGAACCAAGACTTGTTTGACAAAATAACCTAACTAATTTGAGCAAACAATTGAAATTAAGGTTATTAGGTGTTAAGTATATGATTGCGAGCACATGAACCAAAATACGACATCTAATCATGAGAATTGGTCAAAATTTGAAATTGAATTGAATAGCGGTCTGTCATGCGAATGGACCGGTGGATGAACTTCAGTCGCACGACTCAGTAGTGCGAATGGCTAAACCACACGACTCAGTAGTGCGAATGGCTAAACCGCACGACTAGACCATGCGTATGAGTTCAGTTGCCCGACTGATGCACACAAATGAGTTTACATACGTATGAACTCAGTCGCATGACAATATGTATGAGGTAATTCACATGACTAGATCTCAGTCGCACTACTTATTCGCACGACTAGAACTCAGTCGCACAGTCTCATTCGCATGAGAGAACAGAAAGAATTTCAAGTCTAAGTGATTCAAGATATCATTCCTCAACGGATACTAACGTTTATATTCATTGTGTACAGATGATGAGTCGGTAGACTATGAGCACTAAGCACAACATTTGTGCTCATCTGGATCTGAATCTAAGAATGCTTTAGACTTTTCTGGCATTATCTCGTTCCTGAGGAGATCGAGGATCTCTTATGCCATATCTACTCCATGTACTCTGTATCGCTCTATTCAGCAGGCCTTCTGGGAAGGCGCAGTTGTCGATAGATCCTCAAAGCCTCATCGCATCAGGAGTTCTATTTTGGAGAGGCCATTGAGTTCACTGAGGATGATCTCAGGACGGTGCTGCAGTTTGGGGACGATGCTGACTGTCCCACTAGACTACACCCCCTTACTGTCCGAGGATGTTTCTTGCGAGCTAAGTACTCTGGGGACATCAATGCAGGGATGCTCAACAGGAGCAACCTGTGTCCCCAGTTCAAGTACCTAGCACATGTGCTGCTGAAGTGCATTGCGTCTCGGAAGGGAGGACTCGATGAGCTGTCTGATCAGATCCAAAACGCGTATACAACGTTGGTGTTGAACCATCCGTTCAGCTTCTCCGAGATGATCTTCACCTACTTGGTGGAGAACATTGAGGGGAAAGGGAAGCAGGGCTTCTGCATGTACCATCGATTCATGCAGCTGATTATTGACAAGAAGCTCCCTTCCTTGTGAAAGGAGAAGGAGGATGCTGTGACTCTCGAGGTGATGGACGACACTACTTTAGGTGGTATGATGGTCTACAGGGGGAAGTAGGTTAAGCCCCTTGTGAGGAGGTTGTTCAGGCATCTAGCCTGGGAGGATTACATGGCGCCAGCTAGACGTAAATGGCATCACGTTGATAGTGACTCTGAGGTAGAGCAGCTATAGCTCCCGAAGGATAATTCCGATGATGATGATAGCGGGGATGTTGGAGATGCAGGGCCCACTCAGCCAAGGGGTCCCACTGCTGATATCGCATCTCCAGCATCTGCCCCCACAAGAGATGGAGCTGAGACTGCTGGATTCCACCAGGATTTCATACCTGGTGAGGAGGAGGAGTCAGATGAGGAGCCTTTGACTCAGACTGTGGCCAGTAAAGTCGTTGCCACAAAACGAGGGCTCCGGGCGGTTGGTGAACGCCCCGGCGGGTCGGGAGAGGCTGATACTGATCCAACACATGCTCCCGATCAGCCAAGCCGTGTTCTAGGGGGAGCATCCTCTCGACAGGATCAAGGAAGAAGAGATTGGCTCAGCCCCACGACATGAATAAGAAGAAGAGACGAATCACCTTCATCACTCCCACCACCACTACTTCTACCACAACTACTCAACCCACTACCACCACCACAGCTACCACCACTACCATACCACCCATATCACCACCACACCTCCACCCTCCACTACTACAGCCCCATCTCCACCAGTTATACCACCCCTAATCTAGACCACAGCCACCACCACCACTAGCCACCATGATGCACCACCATCATATCCCTCATACACATCAGGATCACCTCTGCCTCCCATGGGGTAGAGGAACAGCTCTCAGCACTTAACCGTATGGTGCTAAGGCTGTTGGTGGCAGACGAAGAGACTGCTCAGCTGCGATAGCTAGTAGACCTTACTGCTACCCAAGCTCTGCAGATATCTCAGCAGGCACAACAGATGGATGCTCAACGTGCAGAGATGTCCCAACTCCAGGAGAAGCATGTCCTATCAACAAAAAGGATTGAGGAGTTGGAGACCACTAACAAGACCATCATGCTACGTCTAAAGGGATCCAAGGAAGAGCCTCTTAAGATCAAGGAAGAGGATGGGGATGATAGTGATGATGAGAGTGAGGATGAGGATGATGATGGTGATGATGATACTGATGCTGCTGGTGATGCTGGAGATGTTTTTGGTAATGATGATGACGATGACGACTCATCTGCTGCGGGTGCCATATCTGCCAGTGAAAGGAGGACTAAAAGAGCACAAGATCAAGGTGCCTCCACATCCGCCCCGTTAGAAGAAGAGCCGATGATCCAGGACAAGAGTAATGCTTAGATGTTTTTTTCTTGATATTTAAAATCATATGTATTTGGATCATGTATCAAGTTAATGTAATGAATGTTTATATTAAATGACAATGTTTCTGTCTTGATTATTAACTAATGACTACTGTGTTGAATGTCTAAATCAAGCAGATCCAAACTTTCAAAGAGGGGACTATGATATTGCTCCCCTCCAACAGGTCAAGACTCAACTCATATTGATTCTTGATCTGCAGGGTATTGTCAGGAGATTGGTAATGTATACTCCTGAAGAAGGAGAAATCATTCACAATCTCACTGACGAGCAACTAGTCGAAATGTTCAGCTGAATGCTGAAGGGATTGTGAAAGATGCTCTAACTGTGCATGTAGAAATGACGATGAGCTTCAGGATGTCGATGAGATTGAGATAGAAGATGTCACTGCTCAACACTATCCAGAGTACACTGACAGTGAGGGAATTGCCATTCCTAATCTGGGAGACAGTCTTCTTAGTGACACTTTTAAAACTCTGGACAGGATGGAGCAAGAGTCCGAAAAGGATAAAGATAAGGCCCAAGCCACAGATGCTGAAGTGAACATCAAAAAGGTAGAATGGGCAGCATGTTTCAAGGAGATAAGAGCCCAACATAACGTTTCAACGTCAACTGCCTACACCAAACTATATAAGGTCAAGAAACATCAAAAAGTGGTAGGCAGGATCATAGCGTGGGCATATTTTGAGGACCTCAATGTTTACGCGGTTAAATGTGATAAGGGAATTGAGTACTTCAAGTTTCCACACGACCTAAAGACTCTTCCAGGTTTTGAGCTTAACCAGTTAGCAAAATTGAAATTGCTATATGCTGACCCTCGTAAGATGTCAGGCTGGTTTGAAGCAGCTCTAAAGAGGGAGTACCACACCAGATGGGTCAACTTCAAACCTCAACAACCAATGAGGTACATCAGAAGATCTGAGGTGATGCCATAACTGGCAAACCAAAAGTAGTGTTGAAGTGGAGTCCACCACGTACAATGTCAAAGATCCCACTACGTGAGATGCCACAGGACTTCACTCCACACTTCAAATGGTGGTACTACGATTGGAGAACGGGAGAGGCCATGATAGTCTTGAACAGGAATGATACAATGGAAACCATTAGGGTGTTTGACCCGATGTAGCTCACCAACTTGTCAGCAAAAGATGTTTATACGGTATACATGTGGCCACTGTTCTACGACTCACAAGATATTGTACAAGCTTTACAATTCCAGAAAGTTATACGACTCTGTTTTGCTTTCCAGATAAGTACAGGAGTAACCAAAGAAGCTAAGTACAAGAAGTTTGTGTAAATTATGAAAGATGTTAGACAATAGATAGATCTAAGTCCAAGGGGGAGTTTGTTGATACATATATGTACCTAGATCCTGATCTCAATGTAATATGTCTTGAATGTTTTGCACTTATGTAATATTGGGTACTTAATGAAATGGGAATATTTGTTTGTGATTTGTCTTGTTTAATATTTCATTAATGAGTTGTTTAATGCATATTGACTTGATTATATAGGTTTTGGTTGATTGAATTAATATAAATAACATTATGATGTTTAATACATTCAAACTTAACAACATGAAGTTATCATGCGAATGGCCCATGCCAATGGACCATACGCATGAACAACTTCATGCGAATGACTCAGTCACACGACTGAACCAGGAGACTGGATCAGTCGTGTGATTGTCACATAAGATTGGCTCA
>CM046448.1:77185891-77193391 GCA_025506515.1 Flaveria trinervia
TGCAGCACCATGTTGATCATTAGTGTCTTTCTCAGTTGGGTGTTCCTCCCTCACAGGTTCAGAAGGAGAGGGAGTTTGACCCTGTCTTGGATCAGAAGATGAAGTTTGCTGAGGCTCAGCTGGAGGTTCTGGTTCAGGTGTCTCTGGTTGTTCAAACTTGACCTCCACTTCAGGTGGGACTTGACTTGGAAGAGAGTGCAAGTCAATGAGTTCACCACTTTTAATCTTCTGCTTGATCACCTTATATGCTCATCCATTGTAGATAGAGACATGGGACCAAGTCTCCTTCCGAGAATCCATATGACTTCAAGAAGCTCATCATTCTTTGTCTGTCAGCAGACTTCTTTGCATTCTTTTGAATGATGGCTCTTGACTTTGCAGCTTCTTCCCTTAGCTTCCTTTTGTTGTTTTTCTTTCTTTGACTAACTCAAGCTCAAGTTGCTTTAAGTACTCGAACTCAATGAAGTCATAGACAGGGAAGAAGTGTATTTGCCTGATAGAAGCCTGTGGCACTCAGGTAGTTTATCATTTTGATTCTATCCTCTTCTTTATCTACCTGAGGTTCTTGTTGAGCCACATCTTCCTGTGCAGGACTTTCTTGAACTGGAGAGAGAGTGGGAGTATGCTTGTGAAGTCTTTTCTGTCTCCTCTCCTCTTTGAATTGGAGAAGTAACCTTGCATCCTCTTTCTCCTTTATCTCTCTTGACACTTCCATGTCAGCCATTTCATTTAACTCTTCTAAGGGGAGGGAGATGATTTCATCAACATCATAGTTCCTGGTCTGTAAATAATTAATCCTGACTGCCCTTTGTTCATCATTTTGAATATTTGGTCTGGGGGCAGCCCTGATTGCAGCTGCATGAATTTTGATGACCCAGAAGAACTTTCTCCCCTTAGCCTCCTTTTCCTCTCTCTCTCTTCCTCCTCCTCATTTCCTCAGGAGTCATTATCTTTTCCCTTTGTCACCAACAGACCTTTGTGACTCAGGGTGGATTGAGGCTTGGCCTTCATTGCTTGGTGTAGCTTCCATGCTCTGGCCAGAGAGAGGCTGAGAAACACCTTCACCAGCAGGTGTCTCAGATGGAGTTTGGACCTCTGCAGCAGTTGTTGATGGTGAGACAAGGGTCTCAGGTTCTGCCACTGGCCTTCAGCCAAGGTTTCCCCTATGAAACTAATCTTAGGGTCCACCTCAGCATCCAGTTGACCGATGACATTGCCTGATTGCCTAAGTCTCCTTCTTAGAGAGACTCTGCAAGGATCCTGTCTTGGATTCTTTGAGCCACCTGTCAGCTTGTCTAGATTTGCTTGGATTGACAAGTGGCATGTTGACTAAATCCAGTCCTTCATAGAAGCTCAGGCTTTGGAACTGAAAGACTTCTTGTTGGCCTTGAACTCTGTGAAGTATGAGGGCTCTTCTGTCATCATCATACCTCCATCTGATGATGTAGTTGCCAGTTCCATGTGGTGGAGATGAGACAGCCCTTGGTATACCTTCCTCAAAGACTCCTGATGAGAGAGTCTATAGAGTCCACATTAATGTGAACTTGAGGAAGTTGCTGAGAATGCACAACAGCAAGTGAGGATGGTGAGTCCTCTATGTCCATTCTCTTTGAAGAACTCCCAGGTTCTGTGGTTGTGATAACTTTCTCCCCCTTTTTGGTAGCATCACCCACTTGCATAGGTGAGCTGGAGGATAATCAGTCACTTCCACAGGTTCTTGTGTTCCTGGTTGAGCTCTCCTTAAAGGTCTCTCAGCTAGTTTTTCCTGCAGATATGAAATCTGGAGTTGCTGATCATTGACCCTGTTTTGCAGGGTAGTCACCTGAGACTCCAACCTTAGAGACTAGATAGGTGCATGTTTGTGACAATTGTTGTACCTTTAGTCTCAAATTTCTCTCATCTTCATCAGAAGAATCACTGGGGGATGAGAGGATTGGACCAAAGTCCCTTCTCTCACCACCAGCTTGAGTTTCTTGGCTGTTGGTTTTCCTCTGCTCACTGGCGACCTTAGTTAAGATGCCAATGGCTGAGTTGCCATGGTTGAGGTCTTAATGATGTAATCACTTTCAAAAGTGAGAGCCTCTTCCATATGGACATCCTGAACAGGTTCAGATGTGTCCACCTCAGTAATAGGTGACTGATGAGGGATAGACTGAGGAGAGTCAGAGGTACTCATCTCTCTTTGAGTAGGGGAGGAGAATAGAGACTCATGGTACTCACTGAATCCTAAGTCTTCATCAGTGTAAAAGGATAGGTTGGGATTGGTTGGTTTAGATCCAAGGCTGGGGATGGTAGCTGTCCCCTGAAGGTTGTTCACTTGAGTGTTGAGACTCAGAGTGAAAGCTTACAGTTGTTGGGCTAATGAGCTCATCAGGTTGAGCTTGAGGAACCTCAGCCCTGATAGGTAAAGTAATGGGAGTGGTTTGCTCCTCAGGAGAAGTGGGAGCTCTGGAGTCCACTTCTTCCTGTAAGGTTGAGTATTTGGGGGCCTGCACAGACTCAATAGCCTGAGTAGGGTTTCGTTGGGATTTTCTTTTGTAGGTGATGAATATTGGAGGTTGTGAAGAGGGTAGGAGAGCAGTAGGTGTGGGTTCAACACTAGCTTGGACTGCTATGTTGTCACCTTGAGCAATGAGCTCTAACATTTTTGGGACTAGGCTGTTTCTACCCCTGAGAAGCCTACAGTTGGCTTCTTCATAATTTTAAAGATGCCGGGCTTCATCTGTCCCAGTTTAGAATATTGCCTGTTTCCCTCAACTGTGAGCCCAGTTCACAGTTAAGAATATGTTGAACATATCTAGGAAACATGTAATACTCTAAGGAGTCTAAGTTTGCAAGTAAATTAGTATAAACAAATTGTGAATACCTGAACTTGACCCCCTGAACCATCCCATGAACTATAAGGAGAGATCCTCAGGAATCTGGTCCCATCCACCATGCTTGTTTGATAAGCTGTGGATAACCACATGGAGCAGGTATTTCCACTGGGATGAGACCTTCCCTTTCCTGAAGGTCTTTACAGAGAATCTCCTTCATAGCCCATCTGCTCGAAGGAATGATTAACCGCTTCTTTGGGAAGAACACTTCACCTGCTTCATCATCCAGCTGAAGATGTCGGTTGATGATGGCCGGAGTGATGAAAATTGTTCTCCCCTACACTGTGGCAGACAGTGCCTTCTCCCCATCCATAATGACCTCTTGGCAGGTCTTCCAGAATTCAAGCAATGATCCTCATATAGAGGAGGATCAATGGTTAGGGAGGTGAAGTAGTGAGACAAAGACAAGAAACGGCAAACCTCTGAGAAATGAGGATCTTTGTCAGAGCATAACAGAGCAACCTGATTGTGTTGTCTGTGTAGCTGCATGGCAAAGTGAGGATCATTTCTGTGTGTAAGATCAGCCATTGTGAGGTAGCTTAGAGATGAAGAAAAAGTAAATTTCAGAGAGAAAGCTTTGGGTTTTAGGTATGGAAGAAAAGCAGATGATAGAAGAGGGGGGAAACCGTTGGGTTTATATGAGAGAGAAGGATTTCAGATAAAGTTTAATGAAAAAGGATAAACTTTGAAATCCGTATGTCGGTCCCCCTCTGAAAAAGTAGTTTACATTTTTGCTCAAAAAGTAGTTTTCTTGGAATTCTAAAAGCTTCCGAAGGAATTTGCCTTCGGAAGTTGTGATTGAAAAAGCTTCCGAAGCTAAAGTGACTTCGGAAGAATTTTCCTGAGAGTCTTAAAGATTTATGCTTCGGAAGAGAATAAACATTTGGATGCTTTGTATAAGAATGAGCAAAGCTTCCGAAAGTAAGTTTTTGCTTCGGAAGGAAAAAGTCCTTAAAAATGAATAAGTGTCTAAGTTAAGAATTTTAAGCTTCGGAAGATAAATTTTGACTTCTTCCGAAGGTAAAAATTCTTTAGACAGTCATTTATTTTGAAGACATATTTTTCTTCCGAAGGTAAAATGTTATCTTCCGAAGTATCAGAAAATTTTCAAGAATCTAAGGAAAGTCTTCAAAAAGAGTTTTCCATTCAAAGAAAACATGAGCTTATGAAAGTGATGAACTAGACAACTTAGGACACACATATTTTAAGAAGAAATAATTAGAATTAGTTTTAAGAAAAGTCTACTCAAAGTTAATCATCCCAATAGCTGATATCAAGTACTTAAATCTCTGTTCATCAGGATGATCAGGATCTACAAAACCAGGTGGTTGTTTGACATAAACCTCCTCATCAATCACTCCATATAAGAAAGCACACTTTACATCAAGTTGGTAGACCTTGAAGTTCTTGGATGCAGCAAATGCCAAGAATATCCTAACAACTTCTAGTCTAGCTACAGGAGCAAAGACATCAGTGTAGTCAATCTCTTCTTCTTGTGTGTATCCTTGAACAACTAGTCTTGCCTTGTTCTTGATGATGATTCCTCTATCATCCTTTTTATTCCTAAAAACCCATTTGGTTCCAATGGTAGTCTTCCCATGAGGAAGAGGACAAAGGTTCCAAACTTTCTGCCTTTGAATTGAAGCAGCTCCTGTTGCATAGCTTCAACCCAACTTCCATCCTTTAGAGCCTCCTCAACTTTCTTTGGCTCTAACTGGGATAGAAAACAAGAGTGAAGACAACATTTGCTTCATGGGTTTGCCCTCTTGTCTTTACCCCGGAGATAACATCTCCAATGATGTTTGTGGTAGGATGAGACTTGTGGATCCTTAGCTGAGGGATCACAGCAAGTTGCTGAGATAGATCCAAAATTGAGAAATTTAGATCTGGTCTTGAAGATTGATCCTCCACATTATCACACTTATCAAGATTAACTTGATCCAATGAGTGTGTGACATCATTGATGTTATCATCTATGGTATGGTTATTAGCATCAAGAGATTCTTGATCACTTTCACCATCACCATTGTTATCTTCTGCAATTGAGATGTCTTTATCTGGTTGAGAAGCCTCTGAACTGGAATTTGAAGGCATGCCAGATGTATCAGTTGGATTTGTCATTGTTGTGCTGATAGAAACCTCATTTCCTGAAGTAGTTTCAACTGGAGCTGAAGGTCTTCCTAGCTCAAATCTTGGATCAGGGTCACCTGTATTTAAATTTTCTGCAGATCCTGAAACATGCTCACAAGATTTATTAAAACAGTTGGTAACTAAATCAAGATCAAATAGCCAATCCGGACCAGAACCAGCCACACTGGGAGTGTGCTCATTGAAAGTCACATTGGCTGACTCCTCAATGATTCTAGTTCTGAGATTGTATACTCTATAAGCTTTAGCTTGAGAAGAGTATCCAATGAAGTGTCCATCATCTGATTTCTCAGCAAACTTGGCAACTTGATCTTTGGTATTCAAGATGGTGCAGGGACATCCAAATGACCTGAGAAAACCAATGAAAGGTTTCCTCTTGTGCCAAAGTTCATAAGAGTCTTACCATGTGTCTTAACTACTAAGACTCTGTTTTGCACATAGCAAGCAGTATTAACTGCCTCTGCCCAGAAGGTGATAGGCAGTTTAGAGTCAGACAACATAGTTCTTGCAGCTTCAATAAGTGTCATGTTTCTCCTCTCAGCAACTCCGTTTTGCTGAGGAGTCCTGGGAGCACTGTATTGTCTTGTAATACCTTTTTCATCACAAAATGTATCAAGGATTTGGTTCTTGAATTCAGTTCCTTGATCACATCTTATGGTTTTGACCTTGTGATCACATTGATTCTCATCTTTAAGATGAAATTCTTTAGAATCTCAGGAGTCTCATCTTTAGTTCTAAGAAAGAAAACCCAAGTGAATCTTGTAAAATCATCTGTGATCACTAGACAGTATAAGGTCCTTCCTAAACTCATTACACTGGTGGGGCCAAAGAGATCCATATGTAATAAGTGTAGGGGAGTAGTGATGGAGTTCTTTTCCTTAGGCTTGTGAGATACCTTGTGTTGCTTCCCTTTCAGGCATGCAACACAATGATCATCACTTGTAAACTCTTTCTTTGGCATTCCAGTTACCAGATCATGTTTGATTAATTTATTCATATTCTAAAGTTTACATGGCACATTCTTTTATGCCATAGGAAAGACTCATCACTATTTGCTTTAGATAGAAAGCATGAAACTTCTCCAGAGGGAGATGTTTCTTGCAAATCCATCTTGTACATGTTCCCTTTCCTGGGGGCTCTGAGCAGCATATGCTCATGAGGAATGACCACTCCAGGCTTGAGAACAATGCACTCATGCTCAGTGAAGAGCATGTTATGACTCTGATCACAAAATTGAGATACACTCAGAAGGTTGTACCCAAGCTCCTTAACAAAGTTTACCTTCTCAATGCTGAGCTTACCATTTGTGACCTTGCCCCTTCCATAAATGTAACCACCTTCATTTCCTCCAAAAGCAACTGGTCCTCCATCAGTTTTCTCAAAATTATGAAGTAAAGACCTATCGCCTGTCATGTGCCTGGAACAACCACTGTCAATTATCCAGACATTCTTGTTTGTCTTGAGCTGTTCCTGCACAAAGAAAATGATTAGTTACATTTGGAAACCCAAGCCTTACTTGTCTTGGGTTCAGTAAGTGTAATAGAAGGTAATGCAACAGTAATAGATCCTATGGTTGTACAGAGGGGATCTTCAGCTGTTGTTGATGGAGAAACCTCAGTCATTTGGTCTTTCTTAGACTTCCACACCACCTTTGGAGTCTTGGACTTGACCTTCAAAACCTTAGAAGCTTTTGGAGCTTCACAAGTTTTAATGACTGATACTTCGGAAGAATCTACAGTCACTGCAGTAGACTTTAGTACTTCGGAAGAACTCCTTTCTCCGAGACCAACTTTGCTTCCGAAGGTAATTTTCCATTTACCTTCTTCTTGATTTGGAGCTCCGAAGGAAACAGACTTTCCTTCCGAAGCTTGAGACTTCTTGAGATTCTTTGAAGTCTTTGTATTGGTCATGTGGATGGTACTTTTAGGATTGTATGGACAATCCTTGGCAATATGAGAAGTACTTTCACACACAACACACAGCATTTTCTTCTTCAAAGAAATCTCCTTTTGAGAGCAAGACTGGCCTTGGTCACATCCCTTTTGCACCTTCATCTTGGTAGATGCAGATACAGTTCCCTTGGGCTGTGAACTGTTCTTGAAATTTGATGGTCCAGGCTGTGCAGCAGTGGTACACAGCAGCTCAGTCTTCTTCTTTGTACTGAGATGATTTGAACATGAACCAGAACTCTTGGCTAAGAAGCTTTGGTGCATGTCTTCAGTCCTTATTGCTTTGAAACCTGCAGAGATGAACACTTGTTTCTGCTTAGCATCAAAGGTAGCCTTGATTTCTTGAGCCTTCTTTGCTTTCCTTTTGCTCTTCCTGATCAAGTTCTTTCTCTTGGACTTGGTCATCACAGTTAATTTCTTCTCCTCAGAAGGATAGTGGCCCTTGGAGGAATCCTCTTCATCACTCTTCTCAGAGGGATTCCTCACTATCACTTCTTCATCATCCTCACTTATTGGATCTATGAGAG
>CM046448.1:77198391-77200891 GCA_025506515.1 Flaveria trinervia
TCGGTGGTTGATTTGGCAGCCAGGCTGTATGGGAGCAGGGAGGTGGTGGTGACTAGGTGAACAAGAAAGGTGGTGGTGACCAGAACAGGAACAAAAACAGTTTGGATATGGTGGAGCTCCAAACAATAAGGTAGCGAAGTGGATGACCGGCATGTGATCACCCCGGTGCAGGGTCAAACAGATATGGTAAATGTGGGAAGGATCATTCAGGAGAATGCAAATGGGGATCTAACATCTGCTTCAACTGTGGGAAGCTTGGTCATATGGCAGAGAGTGTGGGGTCGTAAGGTGTTATAACTGTGAGGAAAACAACGATCTGAGCAGGGATTGCAAGAAGTCGTGGGCATAGAGTTCCAGGGCAGCGAAGAAGACCAGAACAAAGGTACAGAGGGTGTGCACCAGGGCATTCATGATGACTCAGGAAGAGCCTAGGACGGTCCTCGATTTCGTGTCAGGTAGTTTCTAGTAAACCAAACTCTTGTTTCTATGTTATTTGATTCTAGTGCTAGTAAGAGTTTTATTTCTGCTACTTTTTGTGCTAAATTTCTTGTTAGTAGTAAGAGTGTTGATAAGCCCTTTGATGTATGAACTCCGATAGGTAAGTCTACGAGGATTTCTGAGATAATAGGAAGTTGTGAGATAGAACTAGTGGGTCATAAGTTTCTGTTAGACCATTCATGATGACCTTAGGCGGGTTCGATGTAGTCCAAGGAATGGATTGGTTGGTGGACCACGAGGCGGACATTGTGCGCCACAAGAAGATGATTAAATTAACAGTTCCTGAAGGGAGTTCGGTGACGATTCACGGTGACCGAGTCACGACGATCCCGAAGGTGATTTCGATGACGGTAGCAGGAAAGTGCATGAGGCGTGGATGTAGTGCCTACTTGGCCTACGTGAAGGATGTGGATAAGTCAACACCACAAATTTCGATGTACAGGTTGTGTGTGACTTCCGGACGTGTTTCCAGAAGATTTACCAGGTGTGCCAGGCACGTGAGCTTGAATTTCATATTGATTTGATACCCGGTGTTGGACTTTGTAACAAGTTTATTAAAGAAAGTTTAAACTTCAAAAACGCAGCGGATATTAGGGTTTAAAGTATGGTTAACAATCTGAAAGTTTTACCATTTTAAACCATAAACAAAACCCAAGAACATGGATCATATATATATGTGTGAAATGAGAATGCTATCGAAACAAAAACAACAACCATAGGGTGTTCATAGAAACAACCTTTCAAGCACAAGATGGTAGATGGATGAGATGAACAACAACAAGAACAACAACAAGAACAATAACCACAACAACCACAACAACAACAACAACAACAACAACAACATAAACAACAACAGCAACAACAACAGCAACAACAACAGCAACAACAACAGCAACAACAACAGCAACGACAACAACCAACAACAAAAGAACAACAACAACACAGCAACAGCAACAGCAAGAACAACAACAGCAATAACAACAACAACAACAGCAACAACACCACCACCACACCACCAACAACAACAACAACAACAACAACAACAAGAAGAACAACAACAAGAACAACAAGAAGAGCAACAACAACAACAACAACAACACAACACCAGCAACAACACCAGCAACAACAACAGCAAAAACAACAGCAATAGCAACAACAACAACAACAACAAGAACAACAAAAATAACAACAACAACAACAACAACGATGACGACGACGATGACGACAACAACAACGACAAAAACGACAACAATGACAACACCGACAACACCACCAACACCAACAACAACACCAACAACACCAACAACACTATCAACACCAGCAATAGGAGCAACAGCAGCAGCAACACTAGCAACAGCAGCAGCGGCGACGGCGACGGCGACGGCGAAACAGCAACACCGAGAGCAACAACAACAGCAACAGCAACAGCAACAGCAACAGCAACAGCAACAGCAACAGCAACAGCAAAGCAACAGCAACAGCAACAGACACAGCAACAGCAACAGCAACAGCAACAGCAACAGCAACAGCAACAGCAACGCAACAGCAACAGCAACAGCAACAGCAACAGCAACAGCACAACAGCAACAGCACAGCAACAGCAAGAACAACAGCAACGCAACAGCAACAGCAACAACAACAGCAACAGCAACAGCAACAGCAACATCAACAACAACAACACCACCAACCACAACAAACACCACCAAAAACACCAACAACACCAACAACAACAACCACAACAACAAGAACAACAACAATAACGTCAACAACAACGACAACAACAACCACAACAACAACAACAACACGACAACAACAAGAACAACAAAAAGAACAACAACAACACAACAACAAGAACAACAACAATAACGTCAACAACAACGACAACAACAACCACAACAACAAAAACAACAACACGACAACAACAAGAACAACAAAAAGAACAACAACAACCACAACAACAACAACAACAACACGACAACAACAAGAACAACAAAAAGAACAA
>CM046448.1:77210891-77404790 GCA_025506515.1 Flaveria trinervia
GAAGATTAAGAGATAAATCCAAGGGTTGCCGGCAGATATCCGTAGGCACATGATCGCCGCCCGACCGAGCATGTTCAGGTCGGTGGTTGATTTGGCAGCCAGGCTGTATGTTGAGCAGGAGGTGGTGGTGACTAAGGTGAACAAGAAAGGTGGTGGTGACCAGAACAGGAACAATAAACAGTTTGGATGTGGTGGAGCTGCTCCAAACAATAAGGTAGCGAAGGTGGGTGACCGGCATGTGATCACCCCCGGTGCAGGGTCAAACAGATGTGGTAAATGTGGGAAGGATCATTCAGGAGAATGCAAATGGGGATCTAACATCTGCTTCAACTGTGGGAAGCTTGGTCATATGGGAAGAGAGTGTAGGGTCGTAAGGTGTTATAACTGTGAGGAAAACAACCATCTGAGCAGGGATTGCAAGAAGTCATGGGCATAGAGTTCCAAGGCAGCGAAGAAGACCAGAACAAAGGTACAGAGGGTGTGCACCAGGGCATTCATGACGACTCAGGAAGAGCCTAGGACGGTCCTCGATTTTGTGTCAGGTACGTTTCTAGTAAACCAAACTCTTGTTTCTATGTTATTTGATTCTAGTGCTATTAAGAGTTTTATTTCTGCTACTTTTTATGCTAAATTTCTTGTTAGTAGTAAGAGTGTTGATAAGCCCTTTGATGTATGAACTCCGATAGGTAAGTCTACGAGGATTTCTGAGATAATAGGAAGTTGTGAGATAGAACTAGAAGGTCATAAGTTTCTGTTAGACCATTCATGATGACCTTAGGCGGGTTGATGTAGTCCAAGGAATGGATTGGTTGGTGGACCACGAGGCGGACATTGTGCGCCACAAGAAGATGATTAATTAACAGTTCCTGAAGGGAGTTCGGTGACGATTCACGGTGACCGAGTCACGACGATCCCGAAGGTGATTTCGATGACGGTAGCAGGAAAGTGCATGAGGCGTGGATGTAGTGCCTACTTGGCCTACGTGAAGGATGTGGATAAGTCAACACCACAAATTTTCGATGTACAGGTTGTGTGTGACTTTCCGGACGTGTTTCCAGAAGATATACCCGGTGTGCCACCGGACCGTGAGCTTGAATTTCATATTGATTTGATACCCAATGTTGGACTTTGTAACTAGTTTATTAAAGAAAGTTTAAACTTCAAAAACGCAGCGGATATTAGGGTTTAAAGTATGGTTAACAATCTGAAAGTTTTACCATTTTAAACCATAAACAAAACCCAAGAACATGGATCATATATATATATGTGTGAAATAGAATGCTATCGAAACCAAAACAACAACCATAGGGTGTTCATAGAAACAACCTTTCAAGCACAAGATGTTGTAGATGGATGAGATGAAGATGATGATGTTCTTGAATGACTAGCCCCCAATAGAGAGAGCCTTAAGTTTTTATACCCATAAGCTCTTCCAAACACCTTGCTTCTTAAAAAAACGAAAGTTTTCAGCTTATTTAGTCTTGAATCTGAAATTTCAGCCTGTTTTGAGAGAGTTCTATGCTTGAGTGTGTGTGAGAGAGTGTGCTTGAGAGAGTGTGTGAGATGATGGAAGAGTGCAAGTGTAGTAAAAGCAAGACCAAGACTAAATTAGGTTCCCCATGCCCACTTGGGGCGGCCGAAAACCACTTTTAAAATGGGTTCCCCCCATCTTATTTTTCTTACAAAAGTGCACTCTTTTAAACCCTTGGTTTATAAAATTAAAACCTATTTTAATTTTATAACATTAACACACTTTTATTTGTTATTATTTAACCAACTTAAACAATTAAACAAATAATTTCTCACGAACAAATTATCCATATAATGTCGTTCTATCACAAAAGCAACATTTTAGAAAACCTATTTTCTAAATTGGTGTCAATATTTAATTGTATGATCACATCAACAAATAAATATTTATTGGTGTTTGTTTGGCTTGTTATTGGGTATGACCCGACTTGGATCTTAACATAGTAACCACATCAATCTTGCATGTGTCTAGGGCATATAAGATCCAACAATCTGCCACTTGCACAAGATTCATAGAAGATTGATGCAAGCAGTAAATACCGCCTAACATGGTTTACTACGTATGACAAAGTGCCATTCAATAACATCATCCCTTCAAGTACCTTACTCAAAATGTTTTAGGTGAATCAATCATCTATCCTTTTGTCACAGATGTCATGTTAAAACCTAGAGACACAAAGTGATCATTCTGTATTGATTTAACTTTATCAGGCCTTAGACATTTTACTTTCAATGAATAAGAGATACAAATCCCATCTTGACTACATACGTCTCTCACAGTTACCTTATATCATACCTGAACTCAGACTTATGTACTGCCATGTTCAGAACAGCGAAGAATTAAGTCAAAGTATAATATTGGTAAATATCAAGACCTAATATGTATCTTAGGTCAGAGGATACAAATGATATTCTCCTTTACTCAAAATTACTTATAATCAATTAGGAAGATTCCATGTAGTAATATTTGAGATGCAGCTTAGTCTAATATTGTATCCAACAAGTATGAACGACTACGGATGTTCTGAGTAAATGATTTACTCATGGATTTTAAACATGCAAAATAGAATTTCTGAGTAAATGATTTACTCATGGATTTAATATGAATGACTAGGGGGTCCTGAATGGAAGGGACCACCCCTAAATCAGCAATGGATTTTTTTAACCATGTAGCAACCTGAGCGGCTAATGAAACGGTGATGTATTCCGACTCTGTAGTTGACAATGCCACCATATCTTGCTTAGAGCTCTTCTAAGAGATTGCTCCTCCATTCAAGATGAAAATGTAACCTAATTGTGATCGTGAATCATCCCGATCAGTTTGGACACCCGCATCCATGTAACCCTTTACTACGAGTTCCTCCTCACCAGATCCATAGATTAGGACCATATCTTTGGTCCTCCTTAGGTACTTAAGTATGTTTTTAACAGCCATCCAATGACTGTTTCCAAGATTTTGTTTGTATCGGCTTGTCATGCTTAAAGGGCATGACACGTCCGGCCTAGCGCATATCATTGCATACATGATGGATCCTATGGCAGACGCATACAAGATTCTCTTCATTTTGTCTTGCTCATCCTTTGAGCTTGGACATTGAGTCTTACTCAATATCATTCCTCTTTGAATAGGCATGGTATCTTTCTTAGAGTTTTCATCTTGAACCTTTTCAAGATCTTGTCAATGTATGCACCTTTATTCCTAAAATATAGGCGGCTTCACCAAGATCCTTAATGGAGAAACAACTTCCAAGCTAGGTTTTTACAACCTATAAGGCTGGAATGTCATTTCCAAATAGTAAAATGTCATCGACATACAATACTAGGAAAGTGATGATGCTCCCACTAGCTTTCTTATATACACATGCTTCATCAGCAATTTTAATGAACCCAAATTTGATTATTTCTTCATCAAAATGGTGATTCTAACTTCTTGATGCATGTTTCAATCCATAAATTGATTTCTTTAACTTGCATACTTTGTTAGGATGTTTTTGATCGACAAAACCTTCAAGCTGAACCATATAGACATCGTCCTCAAGATATCCATTTAGAAAAGCGGTTTTGACATCCATTTTCAAATCTCATAATCATAATAAGCAGCTATGGCAAATAATATCCTAATAGACTTTAGCATTGCAACCGGTGAGAAAGTCTCATAATAATCAACCCTTTGAGTTTGAGTAAAACCTTTTGCTACAAGTCTAGCTTTATAAGTATCCAAGTTTCCATGT
This sequence comes from Flaveria trinervia, assembly GCA_025506515.1. Lineage (NCBI taxonomy): Eukaryota > Viridiplantae > Streptophyta > Magnoliopsida > Asterales > Asteraceae > Flaveria > Flaveria trinervia. Next base: position 77,214,653 of record CM046448.1, read on the forward strand.
ATATCAGTTTTCTTCTTGAAAACCCACTTACTTCCAACTATCTTGGAGTTAAGAGGTGGTTCAACCAAGTCCCATACTTGGTTGTCATACATGGATTGCATCTCAACGTTCATGGCTTCAAGCCATTTGTCATAATCTAAATTGGACATGCATCACGATAGGTGGTTGGTTCATCGGAATCTACCACATAGCATCCATCTACGAAAAATCGATATCTTTTAGGTGGATTACTAATTCTACCAGATCTGCGAATGTTTTGTGTATATTGATCAACCATTTGATCAATCTTAACATGCTCATGTTGAGTTCTAGTGTCAACCAAAAGTGTATCGGTTTGTGGTTCTTGATCCTCCTCAAGATCCATAGTTCTACTGCTAGTTCCTTCCGTAAGGAACTTAGCTTTTAAGAACTCGGCCTTCTTGGCAACAAACTCCTTTTGTTCCAATGGATCATAAAAATAATATCCCATAGAATCTCTAGGATATCCAATGAAGACACACTTAGTGGAACGGCTTTCTAACTTGTTTGAGGTGGGAGTTTTAACATAAGACTCACAACCCCATACCTTTAAATATGATAGTGATGGAACCCTTCCATGCCATATTTCAAAAGGTGTTGTTTCCATTTTCTTGGTTAGGGCCATATTCAAGATACGGGCCGCAGAGAGCAAATTGAAACCCCAAAATGATAGAGGCAATGAGCTTCTAGCCATCACAGATCGAACCATATCCAATAGAGTTCAATTTCTCCTCTCGGGCACACCATTGTGTTGTGGTGTTCCAGGTGGAGATAGTTGTGAGACAATACCACAACTTCTAAGATGATCTCTAAAAGCATCACTTAGGTATTCACCTCCTCTATCGGTGCGGAGAATTTTTATTTTCTTGTTGAGTTGATTTTCTACTTCATTTTGGAAGATTTTGAACATTTCAAAGACTTCATCTTTGTGTCTTAACAAGTACACATAACCATATCGACATAGTCGTCAGTAAAGGTAATGAAGTATCTTTCATGGTACCTAGTCATTGGCTTTATAGGACCATATACATCTGAATGTATGATGCCTAATAAATCTTTTGCCCTTTCGGATTTGCCACTAAAAGGTGCCTTAGTCATTTTTCCTTGTAAACAAGATTCACATACATCAAATGAATCATTCACATGCTTTTAAAAGATCGTTTTTTTGAAGTGTTGTATGCGCTTCTTGTTTATATGACCAAGAAGGCAATGCCGAAGATAGGTATCACTCAAATCCAATTTGAGTTTCTTAGTGGTGGTTTGGTACAATGAGCTATCATATAATGCGTTTTCACGAACCAATACTTAAATACCATTAATAGGAATAGCTTTAAAATAAAATGTCATTTAAAGAGACATGAATTTCATTTTCAATAAATGTAAAAATATAACCATATTGTCTTAATTGTGTAACATAAATAATGTTCCTAGTCAAACTAGGAGCATACAAATTATTGTTCAAAATTGCTTCCAAACCATTTGGAAGCTCAAGATGTAGTCCCCCCGGCCTTCAACATGAAATTTTGCCCCATTCCCCATGTAGAGGCTAACATCCCCTTTCTTGAAGTCCTTACTTCTTTTGAACCCCCTGCAATAAGTTATAAATGTGAGTTCCACATCCGGTATCCAATACCCATGTGTTAGAGGATATTAAATACAGATAAATATGAATCATGAAAATTGTACCTGAGGTTTGCTAGGCATCCCTCTTAGCTTGCAACTCTTTGAGATGGACTGGGAAATTTCTTGCCAATGTCCAATCTCCCCACACTTAAAGCATGGGTGATTCGAAGCAACCTTTTGCTTTTTCTCCGCTGGTTTTGGTAGTGGCGCTCTTACCACTCCATTTCCCTTTCCCCTAACATGCCCCTTACCCTTGGCAACATTTTCCTTGGGTGCGGGGTGAGGCCACTTCTTGTTCCCACCTTCATTGATGGTGAGAACGGGTAAAACCCTTTTACCATGGTTGCCTCGGCAGTTTTGAGCATAGAGTAAAGTTCACTTATGTTCTTGTCTGTAACACCTCAAATTTTAATATAATAGTTATAAATATGTGAAATTTGAAGTTTTTCTTTCATATATTGTCGAACGAGTAATTAACGAGTAAAATGACTAGTTAAAATGCTATGATTTTAAACTAATTTTGGTGTCATAAGATACCGTTTAAATGTATATAAATATAAAAATACATTATATTTAAACGTGTTCTGTTTTTAACAAAACTTAGGTCGACTTGTAGAGAAAAATAAGTTCGTCCTAATGACTTATTCGAAACTTTGTAAAACATTATATTTTAAAAGTTATATGAGAAAAACGAGTTAAACAGCTAAATTAATTATAATAATAAAATAATAAAATAATATTATATGAAACTTTAGAATCAATATCATGCATGGTACGTGTAATGCATATATTGATATACATTCATTCAACTGATACGTGTTATATGCCTGTTATATGTCTATATGTATACCATCATCAATAATTTCCTTTATATTCAAATTGAACTCAAACAAACTCTGTGTATGTTATACGATATTGGTCGGCGATCATATATTTTTAAAATCTCTTGTATTCTTATTCAGGTATGTAATTTAACTTCTAGTCTTTTACGTTTAAACTATAAGGTTTAAAAGTAGGATTTAGAGTTAATATCGTGTTGGGTGTTGAGTAGCCTAACATTGATTAGGCATGGACTGATCAACCATGCTTAAACAAGGTAATGTTATTCAAAACCAATCATGATCATTACTAGTAGTATTTTCTTTTCTAACTAGTTGCTAAGACTTATTTCAATTTTAATCAGGAAAGCAAGTCTGAAACTTTTTATCTGTCTCAATAATACTTAAAGACGAAGGTGAGTTATCATGTCCATTTTTAAAACTATAATAATATACTCGTTATGTCTGTACTGGTAATAATTATAATGCCTACATATATGCACAGGTCGGTAGGGGTATATAGGATCCTAATATATTTAATGGGGTGTGTCGAACTGGCTGAAAAGAGGATAGGGTTCCTCGTATGCATCAGGCACATGATCATACCTATTTGACGGCCGGGAGGGTCTGACAAAGCTGCTGCCGGTGGTTGTGGTAAAACTAAGAAAGGCACTATGCCTATGGACCCAAATATCACAACCCATGTTGTTTGCATGTCAAAGTTAATTTTATAAACTGTTATAAAATGTATAGCATGAGCTCACCAACATTAGCTGACGTCTTTTTGAGTATATGTATCACAGGTAACCCCTAAGGAAAACACTTAAAAGCTTCTTAAAGAAGAAAGGATCTAGAAAACCAAGAAGTTTTAATATAGTTTGTTTTTACATATTGTTGTAAAATAGTGGTGTAATAAGTTGATGTTATTATAGTTTGAAATAAAAACTCAGTTAGTTTCCACTGTAAGTTGTATCAATTGTAGACGCCGCCTGGGTCATGGGTGGGGTGTCACATTGTCCCACCCGTTCAAGTTATAATTCATGACAAAGTTGTCAAACCTTTTTGACAAAGAGTTGAGGATCAATCCATAGCTAACTCTATCGAGACGGGACAATTCAGCCTTTAGAGGCGGTCGATGTGGCTTTTCATCTTAAGTACATAAGATGAAATAGATTGGGTGTCATCCATACGACACACATGGAGTGCTCGAACCGTTTCGAAGCGCTCTACCCTTGCTTGTTGTTGGAACGTTTCCTTCAACTGGGTTATCATGTCATATGCTCCAAGATGTTCATACTCCTTTTAGAGATCCGGAGTCAAACTTGCCAACATGAGGCAAGACATCTGGACCGAGTCCTCAGTGTATTTCACCTAATTATTGTAGGCCTCCTCATCCTCCTCATTAGGTTGATCGGAAATCGGATCCTCTAAAATATATTATCGTTTCTCTTGCTTGAGAACAATTGTTAAGTTTCGAAACCAATCTATAAAGTTATTATCGTTTAGACGCTCCTTTTGGATATTGGTCCTCAGTGATAGTGAGTGAGCGGACGAGTTATCATTATTTTCATTTTTGTTGGTGGTCATCTACAAATTGAACAAAGTTCAAATTTTAGTATTTTCGATATTGTCATATTTTAATAATTAAAGCCCCTTTTAAGTGTCTTACACAATTTTAAAATTCTAGAATTTAACGTTACATTTAAATAGTGGTTAGGTGTGTTGGATTCTTTATGCCCAGACACATAGAACATTGATCTGGTTAGTACGTTATGATCCAAGTCGGGTCATACCCAATAACAAGCTTAGCAAACACCAAATAATATTTAATTGATGATATGATCATAATTAAATAAATACACCAACTTAGAAAATAGGTTTTCTAAATAAGTTTCATATGAGATTGAACAACTTATATGGATATTTTGTTCATGGATATTATTTGTAATGTTGTTTAATTTAGTTAAATAACATCAAATAATGAAAGTGTGCGTACATTATACAATTAAAAGGTTAATTATGTGTATATATCTATATTAATCTTTAGTTGAACAAAAGATTAATATATAAGGACCTTTTGAAAAAAAGGAAAAAGAAGGAGAACAACCCTAAAAGGGTTCGACCGCCCCATTGAGAGGCGCCTCTCCCTTGGGTGTTCTTTGAGGTCTTTGGCAAAAACACACACACACTTCATCTTTTCTTCTCACATACATATGCAAGAACAAAAAGGAAGAAAGAGGCTCTCCAATCTTGATGTGGATCTCGGTTGAAAAGGGTCTTCATCACCCTTTGGAGCTCGCTGAAAAGTGTTTTCAGCAGCCCCTTTTGGACGATTTTGGTGCTTCAAATCTTAGCAATCATCATGTTTGCTTAGAGGCTTGTGGGTATGGACACTTGAGGACTTCTACCCTTGAAGTCTTGGCCTTTCTTTTGACTCTTTTCTGACTTCTTATGTCGATTATCACAGCATCCAGAAAGATTTTATTATGGTATGATTATGTCATGATTTGGGTGTTCTTGCTTGTTTTGTATGCTAGTTCTTCACATAATAAAGATCCTTTTGTTTATGGGTTTGTTGATTTCACATGATAATATAATTTTTCAGAAAGTATAACATGTTTAAGTTGTATATTCCGCTGCATTTCATATGTTTAAATGGTTAGAAACCATGAACGTAACGATGCAATCCATGTATAACAACCAAGTTTAGGAATTGGTTGACCCTCCACTTAACTCCAAACCGGTTGGATACAAGTGGGTTTTTCAAGATGAAAACAGATATGCATGAAAACTTTAATACTTATATGTCAAGACTTATAGCATAAGGTTTCATCAAACTCAATTGGTTGATTATGATGAAACTCTTACGCCCGTGGCAATGCTAAAGTCGATTAGGATTTTATGTGCCATAACTACATTCTGAGTATGAGTTTTGGCAAATGGATGTCAAAGCCGCTTTTCTTAATGGACATCTAGAAGAGACTTTTCATGTAGTTAAGCATGATGGTTTTGTCGATCCACGACATCCTAATAAGTATACAAGTTAAAGTGATAAATCTATGGATTGAAACAAGCATCGAGAAGTTTGTGTATATATGAAAGTTAGTGGGAGCATAATTGTATTCCTAATGTTGTATGTTGATGACACACTACTATTGGAAGTGATATTCCAACCTGGAAGGTGTTGAAACCTACCTTGGAATATGTTTTTCATATAATCTCGTTTAAGCCGCCCATATTTTGGAATAAGGATCCATAAGGATAGATCGAGGTGGTTGATAGGGTTAAACCAAAGTGCATATATTGATAAAATATTGAAAAGGCTCAAGATGAAAAATTCTTAGAAAGGTATGGTACCTATTTAAAGAGGGACAATGTTGATCACGTCTCAATGTCCAAGCTCATAGGATGAGCAAAATCAAATGAAGGATATCCCATATGCATCTGCTATAGGATCCATCATTTGTGTGATGATATGCACTAGACCAGATGAGTCATGCTTATTAAGTATGACAAAGTAGATACCAATAGAAATAACCACTGGATGGCTGTTAAAAGTATATTGAAATACCTTAGTAGGATTAAGGATATGTTTCTAATATACGAATCTATTGAAGAGAAAGTCGTTGTAAAGGGTTACACGGATGCAGGCTTCAAAACTGATCGAGATGATTCTCGATCACAATCGGGGTATACTTCCATTATGAATGGAGGAGAAGTGTCCTTGAAAGGTTCAAAGCAGGACACGGTAGCATTGTTCACTACAAAAATCCGAATACATAGCCGCTTCATTGGCAGCTTGGGAAGCTGCATGGATAAATTTGTCCATTGCTTATCTAGGGGGTGGTCTCTACCATTCAAGACCCCCTAGAAATCTTTGGTAATTACGTGGGTGGGATTGCTCAAATCAAGGAACCCCGTACTCATCAAAAGACTAAGCACCTTGAGTGGAGATTCAACATCATAAGGGATGGAGTTGAAAAGGGTAAAGATATGTATTCGTAAAGTTCATAAAGATCAAAACATTGCTAATCCACTCACGAAGCTCCTTGTTGAGGGCAAAGTATGAGGGTCATACTTGTGCCTTAGGACTTCGATTTTCTGGTGATTAGAATTGATCTGTTTAGCATATAAAATATGGAACATTTGTAATATTTTTAACTCTTTTATATATTTGAGTTATGTTCCCTTTTAGCATGTTTATATCCATGAATATGTTTATTATTCTAAATGTCCGTAGTCGGTCATATTTATGGGAACAAATATGAATGTAAGACTATTATGAACATGGATTGGTAGATATTCATAAGGTATGAATATAGAGCAATTGGTTGCTACCAAGGTTCATAGATATTTGTGGGATGCAATATTGGACTGACCCGCGTCTCAAATTTTACTACATAGAATCTCTTTCATTGATCATAAGTAATTTTGAGTAAAGGCGAATATCATTTAGTATCCTCAGACCTGAGATGCATATTGGGTTTTGATATTCACCAAATGTTATACCTTGAGTTAGTTCTTCACTGTTCTGAAATAATGGACAATACATAAGGCTATGTTCAGGTGTGACACAAGGTGATTGTGAGAAACGTATGCAGTCAAGATGGGATTGTTCCTCTTATTCATTGAGAGCAAGGTGTCTAAGGCCTGATTAAGTTAAATCAACAAGGAATGATCATTCTATGTCCTTGGATTTAACATGACATCTGTAACAAAAGGATAGATGATCGATTCACCTAAATCCTTTCAAGTTTGGAACTTGAAAGGGATGATGTTATGAATGGCTTTTAAGTCATGCGTATAAGGGTAGTAAACCATTGTTAGGCGGTATTTACTGCTTGCATCAATATTCTACTTATCTTGTGCAAGTGGGAGATTGTTGGATTCTTTATGCCCAAGACACATAGAACATTGATGTGGTTAGTACGTTATGATCCAAGTCGGGTCATACCCAATAACAAGCTTAGCAAACACCAAATAATATTAATTGATGATATAATCATGCAATTAAATAAATACACCAACTTAGAAAATGGGTTTTCTAAATAAGTTGCATATGAGATTGAACAACTTATATGGATATTTTGTTCATGGATATTATTTGTAATGTTGTTTAATTTAGTTAAATAACATCAAATAATGAATGTGTGTGTACATTATATAATTAAAAGTTTAATTATGTGTATATCTCTATATTAATCTTTAGTTGAACAAAAGATTAATATATAAGGACCTTTTGAAAAAATACGAAAAAGAAGGAGAACAACCCTAAAAGGGTCGGCCGCCCCATGGAGAGGCGCCTCTCCCTTGGGTGTTCTTTGAGGTCTTTAGTAAAAACACACACACACTTCATCTTTTCTTCTCACAGACATATGCAAGAACAAAAAGGAAGAAAGAGGCTCTGCAATCTTGATGTGGATCTCGGTTGAAAAGGGTCTTCATCATCCTTTGGAGCTCGCTGAAAAGTGTTTTCAGCAGCCCCTTTTGGACGATTTTGGTGCTTCAAAGTCTAGCAATCATGATGTTTGCTTAGAGGCTTGTGGGTATGGACACTTCAGGACTTCTACCCTTGAAGTCTTGGCCTTTGTTTTGACTCTTTTCTGACTTCTTATGGTCGATTATCACAGCATCCAGAAAGGTTTTATTATGGTATGATTATGTCATGATTTGGGTGTTCTTGCTTGTTTTGTATGCTAGTTCTTCACATAATAAAAATCCTTTTGTTTATGGCTTTGTTGATTTCACATGATAATTGTAATTTTCAGAAAGTATAACATGTTTAAAGTTGTATATTCCGCTGCGTTTCATATGTTTAAATGGTTAAACAAGTTGTAAATGGTCATACAAACCCTAACAACGTGAACTTTATCCCATTATTTAAATTAACAAGGTAGTCAATGTTTTACAATTGCAACCCTATGCAACTTCTAGAGGTATGGGATCGACTTTAAAACATCATATGTATAGTCGGCATGTTTATCCTATCAACACCTTTGTAAACCATATTGTAGGTGATCCATTTAGTTAGGTGACCTTTATCCCACAAATATGGTATCACCACCTCAAATCAAAAGTTCCCTCAAAATGGTTAGGTGACCTTTATCCCATTAAGAGTTTCCAAGTGACTCAAGTGTTGTGCAAAAGGACGGTGTTTAACTTGTTTATAAAAGAAATTTTAAATTTTCATAATACTAGTTTAGAAAACTCTATGTACCTTATATTTGCATGCTTTCAAATACAAGGTACCCTGTGGTTCACTTTTTAATAAAACCCTTTTTACTAAAATCATTAATCCTATTAATAACCTTTTATTAACCACTTAATGATAAATAACCATCAATTTTTAGCTTGTTAAGTTTGTTATGGATATCCAAATATCAACCAACAATCATACAACAAACAACCAAACAAGCATAATCATACAAACATAAGTGCATAACCATAGCCACTAAGTTGAGCACACTTGTTTACCATCACAAGTGTTGTCATAAGGTCTTTCCTAAGGGTTAAAATGACACATCAAAATGTGTCCATGAACTCCCACTTGAATCCACATCCAAATGCTTCAAGTGTCCATGTCTTTTGTGTCCTTCTTTGGGTCTTCTTCTTGTGCATCTTCTTTTGCAAAATCATATCCTAATACAATTTTTTTCTAATAAAAGAAATGCACCTAATGTATTTATTACATAACCAAATGAATAAATAAATTACAACCCAAAATACAAACACAAATATTACAACCCTTACAAGAATCAAAGCCAACATGACAAACCACAATCAACCAAAACCAAAACAGATAAGGTCAAGGCTATGTTATGCACCAAAATATGAAACATATTCAACATCAAAGAACAACAATGAACCCCTTTCAATAACCTTAAAGTTCTGGCCAACATGAACTAAACTTTAGGGTTTTGTCCAAACAACACAATCAACCATTTGATCTTGATCTTTCAAGGTTTATACTAAAGCATGTAAGATTAAACCTTGAAACATAAAGGATTCATACATCGACAAGAAAACAGCCCCTAATGGGTTGAAAAACTCCATGAAAAATAACTTTTCAAGGACTTTTGAAGCATGTATTCCACATAACCGCTCTAGATGCCATTGTTGGGCTTTGTAACAAGTTTATCAAAGCAAGTTTAACCATTTAAACATCAAAAAACACAACAGATATTAGGGTTTAAAGTATGGTTAACCATTTGAAATTTTTACCATTTTAAACCATAAACAAAACCCAAGAACATGGATCATATATATATGTGAAATAAAATGCTATCAAAACCAAAACAACAACCATAGGGTGTTCATAAGAACAACCTTTCAAGCACAAGATATTGTAGATGGATGAGATAAAGATGATGATGTTCTTGAATGTCCAGACCCCAAGAGAGAGAGCCTCAAGTTTGTATACCCACAAGCTCTTCCAAACACCTTGCTTGTTAGGAAGCACAATACCAAAACTCTCTACCTATGATTCTTCAAAAAAAAAACAAAAAAATTCAGCTTGTTTTAGCCTTGAATCCAAAATTTTCAGCCTATTTTGAGAGAGTTCTATGCTTGAGTGTGTGTGAGAGAGTGTGTGAGATGATTGAAGATTGCAAATGTAGTAAAAGTCTTGCAAAGACCAAGACTAAAATAGTTTCCCAATGCCCATTTGGGGTGGCCAAAAACCACTTTTAAAATGGGTTCCCCCCATTTTATTTTTTTATAAAAGTACACTCTTTTAAACCCTTAGTTTAAAAAATCAAAACCTATTTTAATTTTATAACATTAACACACTTTTATTTGTTATTATTTAACCAACTTAAATAATGAAACAAATAATTTCTCATAAACAAATTATCCCTATAATGTTGTTCTATCACAAAAGCAACGTTTTAAAAAACCCATTTTCTAAATTGGTGTCAATATTTATTTGTATGATCTCATTAACAAATAAATATTTGTTGGTGTTTGTTCGGCTTGTTATTGGGTATGAACGGACTTCGATCATAACGTACTAACCACATCAATCTTGTATGTGTCTTGGGCATACAAGATCCAACACCCAGTGCTCAGCCTATAGCGAAGGCACCGTATTGGTTAGCTTCTTTCAAGATGAAGGAATTGTTGGAGCAACTGTAAGAGTTGCTCCATAAGGGGTTCATTAGACCAAGTATCTCTCCTTAGGGTGTTCTAGTCTTATTCGTGAAGAAGAAGGATGGTAGTATGAGCATATGCATTGACTACCGTGATTTGAACAAGCAGATGGTGAAGAATCGATATCCATTACTGAGAATTAATGACTTATTTGATCAGCTCCAAGGTGCCAGCTTGTTCTCAAGGATAGATCTTTGATCTAGTTACCATCAATTGGAGGTGAAGAAGCAGGATATTCTAAAACAGCTTTTCACACGCGTTATGGACACTACGAGTTCCTCGTTATGTCTTTTGGTTTAACCAATACGCCGGCTGCTTTTATGGACTTGATGAATCGAGTGTGTCAGTTGATGTTGGATAAATCAGTGATTGTGTTTATTGATGATATCCTGATTTATTCAAAAAGCAAGGAGGAGCATGTCAGTCACATTATAGAGGTGTTAGAGATGTTGAGAAATGAGAAGTTATATGCCAAGTTATCCAAGTGCGTGTTCTTGTTGCACGAAGTTCAGTTCTTAGGTCACATGGTGAATCCTGAAGGGATTATGGTAGACCTAACAAAGATGGAGGCGGTGATGCAATGGAAGTCTCCGAAGATGCCATCCGAGATCCATAGTTTCTTGGGTTTGGCGGGCTATTACAAAAGATTCATCCAAGACTTCTCTAAGATAGCTTCTCCACTGACCAAGTAGAACCGCAATAATGTGAAGTTTGTATAGGGTCTAGCTTAAGAGTGTGTTGATGAGTTAAATACGATGTTGACTCAAGCTCCAGTCTTATCATTACCTAAAGGAAGCGAGGACTTAGTGGATTATTTAGATGCTTCTTACATAGGGTTGGGTTGTGTGTTGATGCGGTGAGGAAAGGTTATACCTTATGCATCCCGATAGTTGAAAGTTCATGAGGTTAATTATCCTACTTATGACTTGGAGCTAGCAGCTATGGTCTTTGCATTAAAGATTTGGATGAATATGAGGCAGATGAGATGGTTGGAGCTCATAAAGAATTATTATTATGAGATCCATTACCATCTGGGCAAGGCCATCGTAGTGGTAGATGCCCTTAGCCAAAAAGAGAGAGGCAAGCCCAATCGGGTGAACGCTTATCAGTTAGTGATGACCTCTGATGTGATGAAGTAGGTCAAGGAGTGCCAAGACGAGGCGTTGAAGGAAGATCATCTTAACTCTAAAAGGATGAGTTGGTGAAAACACCCTCGGTGTTAGAATCCGATCTGGATGGATGTGGATTCCTTGTTATGGGTATTTACGTGGAAAGATAACAAATGAGGCTTAGAAAACTCGGTACTCCATTCATCCTGGTGCTACAAAAATGTATCAAGACATGAAGAAAGATTATTGGTGGCCGGGTATGAAGCGTGACGTAGTGGAGTACGTGAGTAAGTGCCTTACTTGCTTGCAAGTGAAGGCGGAGCATCAAAATCCGTAGGGGAAGATCCAACATTTGGATATACCTGAGTGGAAGTGGGAGCATATCACTATGGACTTTATCACGAAGTTACTGAGTACCGCGAAAGGTGTATAGGTGGTAGTTGATCGTTTGATGAAGAGTGCTCACTTCCTATCAATCTGTAAGATGTATTCCTCTGAGAGCATGCGAACCTATTCATCAAGGAGATTGTAAGTCGCCATGGTATACCGGTGTCTATTGTGTCTGAGCGTGACACCCGGTTTACATCTAAGTTTTGGAAGAAGTTCCATGATGTGATGGCGATGAGGTTACATATTAGCACAACTTATCATCCTCAAATGGATTGTCAGTCATAAAGGATGATTCAGACTCTAGAAGATATGCTTCGGGCATGCATCATCAATTTTGGAGGAAGTAGGGATGACCATTTACCGTTAGCTGAGTTCTCATACAACAATAGCTACCATGCCAGCATTGGCATGCCTCCTTATGAGATGCTATACGGTAGGAGATGTAGAACGCCCGCTTGTCAGGGTGATATTAGCCATAAAGAGTTGGGGAGCATTGTGGTGATTGAGGCTATGACTGAGAAGCTTGAAAAGATCAAAGCCTTTATTAAGGCAGCTAAGGATAGGCAAATCTCGTATGCTGATAAGAGACGTAGACCGATTGAGTTCCTGGTGGGTGATAGAGTCATGTTGAAAGTATCAACTTGGAAAGGTATTATTTGGTTCAGAAAGCGGGGCAAGTTGAGTCCAAGGTACATAGGGCCTTTTCGAATCATTGTGTGAGTAGGAAAGGTGTCCTATAGGTTGGAACTACCCGATGAGTTAAGTGGAATTCACCCAATCCCATGTATCTCATCTGCGCAAGTGTTTAGCTGATGAGAATATGGTTGTACCACTGGAAGATATCAAAGTTTATGAACGGATCAATTAAGTGGAGCGACCGGTGGCGATCATTGATCGTAAGGAGAAGAGGTTAAGGAATAAAGCGGTTCCCTTAGTGCGTGTACAGTGGAGCACAAGAAGAGATCTGAATCTACGTGGTAGAGTAAAGAGAGATGAGGAAACATTACCCACATATGTTTGAGAAATAACACATTTCAGAGATGAAACCTATATAAGAGGGGTGGGCTTCTAAAACCCGGGTATTTTTAAAGACGAGAAATAAAGAATACAAGTGTAGAAAAAGAAAGAAAACACAATTTAACCCAAGTAAAGGGGCTAAAGGTGTACAAAGTACAAATTTTTCTTATAATTTGTACAAAAGGTGGATGAGGCCGCCCACTCCATGTTACATAAACTTTCCATTCGGTTTTAAAGAGAGAGAAAGAGCAGAGTTTGAAATTTTGGAGAAGAGGAACAAGGAAACCAAATTCAAGGTAAGAATTTGGTGTTTTTGAATGTTCTTGGCCGGCCTATGCCTTGGTTATGTGCTTATGTGTGTTTGGGTGCGTGTTTTGGTGGGTTTCTAGGCCGTTGAATTCATAATGCAAATGGGTTTGAAGGAAGTAAAACTCAAAGGCTGCTAAGGTGAGTTCTAGAATCCCCTTTTTACATGTTTTTAACCGATTTTGAGGCTAGAAATGCATGTGTGAATGTTTTTATAAATGTGGGTTTTATACCCATAAGTGTGTGTATGTGTGAATGTGGGTGGGTTTCAATTTTGGGTGCTTTTGATGTTATGATGATGCCATGTTCATGTTATGATGCTTAGAATGTAAGAAATAAGCTTAGAACATGTTAGATTGATGAATAAGAACTGATTATGATGATTGCTAGTATGAGTTGGTTGCTCATGCACCTGAAACAGGCCCATGCACCCAACGGTCTAAACTGCATGAGTGTCCCATGTGCCTAAGACCCCGTGCACCCTAATAGTTTCCATGGGCCTAAGATAGGCTGAAATTTGGCTAAGTGTCCATGCGCCTAGAACAGCCCATGCGCCTAGGCACTCATGCGCCTACATAGTGCCCATGCACCTAGGATCTTGCAAGAATGACTAAATGTTGGGTCATGCGCCCCAATAATGCCCATGCACCTAAGACTTGGAATATTTTCTGAATTTTGGGAAAAACGTAAAGCGTATGCTTTGACTTGGGATGTTCTCGGGGGTGATGTAAGATGAATTTATGATGATGGATGATGTGTGATATGTCATGTATGATGATGTGCGATGATGTTATGCCTATGTGTTTTATGTTTCCTTATGTTCTTTAGTACGTATTATGACATGACTTTACATGGTGTGATTATGTTAATGAAGATAAAGTATTATCTTAACAAAGCGAAAGATTTAAGATAATGAAAGTGGAACATAATGAATGAATGAAAAGTCTTGTAAGTAAATGAAAGGAGGTTCACAAGTCATTGAGAGTTATTAGCTGAACTGTGTGTTTACAGCGTGCAATCTTGGGTAACCCTTATGGGTTCACACATAGGGGGAGTTAGTCTATGTGACTACTCCATACATGCGATATGGGCGATATAGGGTCCTTGTCGCTTAACCCTAGATGATATGACTTTGTGCTCAAGAGGGAGGTTAAGCATACGACGGGACCTATATAGAAGTGAAAAGATAATAAATGAATGAAAAGTGTGATAAGTACGAAACGTGCAATAAGTGTGAAACGAACGATGATGGAAGATAATAAATGTTACTTTGATGTACGTATGATGGAAGATAGTAAAGAAATTTTTTTAACGAATGAAAGAAAATATAATGATTTTATAAAACAAGAACTCACTCAGCAACAGTGACTTTTATGTGTTTCTAGTTGGCAAGTAGATGTTGCTGAGTATGGCACGGGGTGGCTACTTGGCTTATTTTAGATGTCATCCATTGTATTTTGTGATGATGTTTTTGCATTATAATACGAACAAACGTTGTTTTGTAATGATTAACAATGTTGTATTATTTTGCAAAAGTAATTATTGATATTATGAATTGAGTTATTTAAAAGGATTCTGATGAGATGTTTTAGTGAATATAAATGTATATTTAATGTTTTATGTGAATGATTGATCAGTTGTGAGCGTCCCGGGAACATCCCTTACAGTAAGTTTAAAAGTAGCAATTCAAGTCATCAGTTAAGAATAATGCAAGTTTATAGATAACATAATGTTACAATCAAACCTTGAGAAAGATATCTATCACAAGTTATAACGATTAGTTAAGTGTACTTGGTTCCCATGATGAACCAGTCATATGTCATCAGAAGCCAACAATAACCTACTTTAGCACCAAATAGGCTTGTCAGGCCCATAGATCTATGATGTCGCTAGGCCAGCAATAGTTAATGATTGTCAAAAAAAAATGTCTATCATATAAGTCTCATAATATTACACGTAACCATGACAAGTTTAAAGATCAATTGCTAGTGCATATACAAGTATCAAGACGTTTACAAGTGCAAGTTTATACATAACATGTTTTACCCCAAAAGGTGTGAAATAAGGTAAAAGAGAGGCATGAAAACTCACATGATATGTAAGATGAATCTTAAGAGAATAACAAGAAAATAAGTGTGCTCCAACAGTTTCTTGTCGATTCAACCAAAGGTTTTGGTGTCTTAGGATTAGTATAATGTAACACCCGGTTACTTTAAAGTCAAGAAAGAAGAATAAAGTGAAAGAAAAGAAAGAAAGGAAATAAAACCCAAGTCTAGGGGTAAAAAGTGTCCAAAAGGACAAAATGTTTGAAAAGTTGGTGATAAAGGTGGCATGGCCGCCCATCACCTTTTCTGCACACAAAATTGTCGGGTTTTAGAGAGAGAAGAAAAGAGAGCAGAAAACTCTCGGCTTTGAAGGAAGAACAAGAAAGAATTCGAATTCAAGGTAAGAATTCATGTTCTTATGGTGTTCTTAACTGGTTGTGTCCTCGGGTTTATGCTTATGTGTGTTTATATGTGTTTGGGTATGTTTTTAGTGGGTTTCTAGGCGGTTGAGTTCAATTTGCAAATGAGTTTGTAAGAAGCCATACTCAAGAGCTGCAAAGGTGAGTTGTAGGACCCCTCTTTTACCTGTTTTAACTGATTTTGGGGTTGGAAATGCATGAATGTATGTTTTCATTAAACTGGGTTTCGGACCCATGTGTTTGAATGTGTGAAGGATGATGTGATAATATGATGTGTGACTATGTTCATGCTTGATGATGTTTCTAAGACTTAGGATGTATGATTTAAGCTTAGATAATGATGAATGGTGATTGGAAATTGAAATCTGATGTTTAAGGCTCATATGTTAAGCCTTAGAATCACCATAAGTGTTGGAAAGTCAATGCAGATGAGTAATGGGAAGAAATGCGGATGAAGTAAGTCAATGCGGATGGGATAAGTCAATGCGGATGAACATTGACTAAGTCTGAGAAATGCGGATGAAGTAAGTCAATGCAGATGAGATAAGTCAATGCGGATGAAAGTCAATGCGGATGAAAGTCAATGCGGATGAACATTGACTAAGTCTGAGAAATGTGGATGAAGTAAGTCAATGCGGACGGGATAAGTCAATGCGGATGAGTAAGGCCAATGCAAATGACAAATGTGGATGAGTAAGGCCAATGCGGATCAAGTAAGGCCAATGCGGATGAACTATAGGAAATGCGGATGAACACTTAAACTTTTCTGACTTCCTGAGAAAAAGGCAAATGTAGGCTTTGACTTGAGATGTTTCCGGAGATGCATGTCAGTTGACTTTTGAGATCATAGATGTTAAGATGGGCATGTAGTGATGTGTGATTGATGCATATGCATGATGATGATGTATGAAGTTGCATGATTATGCATGTTGTGTATGTATGATGTAGCCCTATATGATAATGATGTTTGTGTATGTTATGTTCCTTATTATGATATATGTTTAACTTTCCTAGGACGTTACGTGTCATGTTAATGAATGAAGTGAAGTATTATGTAACGTAAAGTTAAAGATAAAGAAAAGAGGAACATAAAGTAAGAATGCATGCATTAATGAAAGATGAAAGTAAAGAAAGTCTTGCAAGCATAGTATTTCGGGACACACCATTAAAGGTGTTAGCCTAACGATGTGCGGGTTCGCTACCCCATGAGGAAGCACATTGAGGTCTTTTTTTGTGATTGACCATTTGTATAGCTCCATTGCTGCATGTCCTAGGTATTGTGATCAGAGGTGCGAGCACCACTATAGCTGGTCTTTGATAGACCTAGGTCCAGTACCAGGAATAACTGGGCATTGCACATAGCAATGGTATACCTAAACTCTACCCTAGGTGTTGTGATCAGAGGTGCGAGCATCATTATAGCTGGTCTTTGATAGACCTAGGTCCAGCACCAGGACTAGCCGGGTAAAGTTTGTGGTTGAGACGAGAAAAGATACAATGATGAACGAATGATGCAAATATCAATAATGATATTATCTATGTGTACGTACGATGTGTGATCACCTGTTAAAGAAATGAACGGTTTCATGAAAGTAAAGCATGTTTTATTTATAAAACTAGAACTCACTCAGCAAAGCTGACTTTTTATGCATTTTCCAGTTGGCATGTGAGCATTGCTGAGGATGGTACAGTGGCAGCTACTTGGCACTTTTGGATGGCATCCATTTGTATAACAATGATGTTTTTGTGATGTAATGCAAATCATGATATTCTGTAACAGTTAACTACGTTGTATTATTTTGCAAAAGCTGTCATTAATATATGAAATGGTTTTAAATTATTCCGCTGCGATGTTTTTCATAGACGTAAATGTATATTTTACGTTTTATGTGCGATGATTTACCTGATGTAATCGTCTCGAGACCGGGCCTTACATATCATATAATTAAAGACTATATATAAATTAGGGTTTCAATTAGATTCTTGGGGTTTTAATAATTAAATAAAATAATGTAATTGATTATGTTTTTATTCAATAAAAATGGAATAAATCAATAATTAAGATTGAGAACAATAATAATTTATTTGTGAAAGTAACTAAATTAATTTATAATAATTGATTTAATAAAAGTGCGAGAGGAAGTAGTTAATTTAATAACTATCTATAGCATGGTTAGGTGAATAATTAAATAAACAGTTAAATAATCATTTGCATAACTATATATATTTAAAGTATTTGTAGCATATATATTTAAAGTGTTTAAGATAGTCTAAGTTTTAGCCATAGTAGATATATAACATTTAAATCCTATAAGTGACTTAATAGTGTTTTAGTAATCCTTGTAAAGAAAGAAAAATAACTAAATTTAAGAATTATAAGTTCTAAAATCTTTAAAAAAAATAATTTAATAATTTCTTAAATGTTTTGGTAACAAATTAATTTTTATTTTGATTTACTAACATATTATATAGTTTATGAACTTTAAAATATATAAAAATTGCCTTAAAAAAGTATGTTGGAGGCTAGGTTCGAACCCCGAACCTCGGGAGTGAAGGGGTGGAGCTCTAACCGGTTGGGCTGAAGCCCAAATCTATAACTTTTATCCTAGGTTGATCACACTTGAATCAAATCATGAAATTATAGATCAAATATGATAATCACAATCAAAACCCCTTTGATTTCAAATAGATTGTCAAATGTATTTTCAAGTAATCCCCCAATCTATTGGTCATGCACCATTATCCTAATTCTAATTATGATTAGGCTATTAATAGTCTAGTCTAATATTCACTAATTGTCCTTAACCCCCTAGATTTAGGTGTAAGGCCCCGTTCTCGGGACGCTTACAGCTGGGTTCTCATCGCGCATAAAACATATAATTTCATTTGTATTTCATAAATCGCAGCGGAAAACTAAAACAATCTTTCATTTCCATGTAAATGCTTTTGCAAGTTAATACAACATTCTTTACAAAATAGCTTGTTCGCATTACAATGCAAAAACATTAATCAAAAGAATGCCATCCCAAAAGAGCTGAGTAGCTTCACGGTGTGCCATCCTCAGCAAACATTACCTGCCAACTGGAAAACATATAAAAAGTTAGCGTTGCTGAGTGAGTTCTAGTTTTATTACAAAACATACTTTACTTTCATATAAAACCCTTCGTTACTTTTACATGATCACACATCGTACGTACACATAGATAATATCATTATTATCTTCTTCATTCATTCATTCGTTCTTTATGACTTTACTTGCGCATCGGACATCACCCATACCAATACCATGTGCTACACCCCGGTTAGTCGTAGCTACCGGGCCGAATTCAATAAATGAACAGCTAAACGTATGCCACGGTACTATGAGTAACCATCAGTCTTAGCTACTGGGCCGAAGTCAATAAATGAACAGCTAAACGTATGCCATAGTACTAGGGGTGAGCGGTAGAGGTTCTACATTAAGGGCCAATCACAAAGAAGGACCCGTTATCCGATGCGTGCAAGACGTTTCATTCGTTCCTTAATACATGCATTCATCATCATGTTCCTCTTTCATTATCTTTCACTTTACGTTACATAATACTTCGTTTATTCATTAACATGACAAATAAGGCCACAAGAAAGATAACATACATCATATAAGGAACATAACACACACAATCATCATTATCATACGGGACAACACCACGCATACATAACAAGACCTAACATGCAACATCATCATCATCATCATCATGCCCAACATGCTTTCTAAGGCCTCAAGCGTCATCTTACAAACTCTATCGGAATCTTTACGTCAAAACTTACATCTGCACTTTCCCCCGAAAGTCAGAAGTCAATCTACACCTTCCTCGGGTACAACAGCCCTATTCGGGCGTATGGACACCCTTCAGTCGCATTGCCTCCATGCGACTGAACATCATGCGAATGAACTAATACGGATGAACACCTATGCGAATGAACACCCAGTCGTGCGAATGGACAATGCGGATGAACACCTATGCGACTGGACCTTTAGTCGTGCAAATGGACCTTCAGTCGTGCGAATGGACCTTTAGTCGCATGACCCCCATGCGACTGACCCTTCAATCGTGCGAATGAACCCCAATCGCACCCTAATCAGTCGTATGGCCTCCATTCGGCCTCCAGTAGGTCGCCTAGCCCTAACTGATGTAGAATGCAGTTCATCCCGACTGCAGCCGAGGGTTTTCGGCCTCCAAACTCATCTAAACCCATTTTAAGCCTAAATCGACCATCCTAAACCTGAGGAATACATACCATAACACCATAAAAGCACACGCACGCCTGGAAACATACACGAAACGCATCACACACATCACACCCAAGTGGGTCAAACACATACACATACAAAACGGGTTTTTATGCTTCCAGCCCCAAAATCGTTTGAAAACAAGTAAAAGTGGGGTTCTAGAACTCACATAAACGAGCACAACGTTAAGGGCTTCGATACGGCTTGCTTCACGACAATTTTGGCGACCCGAACCAACTCGAACCAACACTTTTCCTCTTTTTCTCTTCTTCTCTCTAAGAAATCTGAAATGTGGGGTGTGTGGGGAGAGTGGGCTACCCTCTCCCTACAAATATCACCACATTTCCCCAACTTTTCTTCGTTGGCGAGTTTGGTCCCTCGACTTTTGGACTTTATTTTCTTTTCTTTCTTCACCGGCTTCAAAATAATAAATATTCGGGTGTTACATTAGGCTAATTAATAGAAATTACATATAAAGTATAAAAATGACTCAAACAAAGTAAAATATATTTTGTTCACACAAAATATTTATTACAATAAACTCCTAGTCATCTAAATCTTCAACGTCTACTCTTGGTTCTTCATCTCGAACATGTCGGGTTTAACTTTTGCATTCACTTTGACCGTGACGTTGACTATTGTTGACTTTGACTATGTTGATAATATAGACTATGTTGTACAGCTCCAAAATTTCTCCCCCTTAGTCTATCATTATCAACGTCTTCAAATGAAATCAACACCGAAAGTCAATAGTAGACAAATCTTTAATTTGAATTTTTCTGAATCTGATTAGAAAGATTATTCAGCTTATAAGCTCCCTCTATTTATATGTTCCCTATTTTTGAGTACATCCTTTGTAAAGATATTGTAATAGCTTTCCCAAATCTCTAATCTTGAGTGCTTCAGAAGATGTAGGAGGAGGATTCCTAACTCGGTATCTTCTTCAAACTTAAGGAACAGGTTCTCTGATCAGGTACACTACTCAACTGATGATCGACCATCACTTACAGCAAAAATATGAAACACATTCAAAAACACAAATCATTTCATTTTAACAAAATAAACTCATGTTTATAATAGTGTGTGAAAAAAAAAAACGAACTCGTGTTCGTTTGTGTGCAATTTCTATGAAATGCATGAAAAATAATAAAATATAACAGCATAATATGGAAGATCTAAAATAATTTGAAATGAAAATTTATTATAATTTTTTATTTTTATTATATACATTTGTTATAACATTTTTTTATCTATATTTTTTTAATAACCAAGAACTGAATCGATGCTGAGATCACATCCTCAAGATATACTTTAGCACAAAGATGGATTTAATCATCGACAAGCAATGAGATCACACTGATAACCGAATTTAATTGTAGTCTTTGAATGATTTTGAAATTCTCAAACATATCAACAACGATTGTTGATATGTTTATCCACTTAAACCCATGCTCTATCTTTTTCAACAAGCAGCAAATGATTCATAAGGTTCGATCAAATACTTTAGAATGCTAGGATCCCATAATTATCTAGCAAAAACCCTCACCCAACCTCAAGATTTCTTAAAATTTGTTAAGATCTTTATAGAACAAGGCTTGTGCATTAGTGTGTAAATGATTGTCAATAGAATATTGCATTCTGTGATGGATTCATCGTTTAGATGATTTGACATAACTTAGACCAAATAGGTGAGAGCTCCAGGTCTATACTCATGTTTAACAAAGGAGATAACCATTTAATCATATGCCGATGAGAGCTCCAAGTTAGTACTATCGTACAGTAAAGGAGATCATCACTCCAGATCAGTAATTCCATACAGTAGAGGAGATAAGCACAAACACAAGACACATAAATACACCAAACATGGATCAAAGATATGACTTATATGATTTGTATCATGGTGGGTGCATAATGATTGCGTAAATCCAGACATCCTTAAGCATATATTTTAATTTAAAACATTATGTTGCTCTTTACTTTATTCTTCAGGCTGAGTCTACCAAGCATATTATTAAAGAATCTGTTTTTTTCTATTATTTCCAATTAAAAATCATATATGAATCAGATAACAACATCAGTTACTATCATTTCTCATTTTTAAACGCAAGTCATGCAAAAACAAGCATTTCAAGAAGATATACAATCATTTCCCAGTCATCTCGAATCAAGTTCTCAGTTCTCTTTTCATATTATTATTTAATTTTGATAACTCTCCTCCTAAATTTGTATTTTTGCAAGCCTATTTTTTTGTTTTTATTTTTTTTAATTTTTTATATATTTTTTAACTTTTTTTATTTTTAAAACTAAACAAAAATAGAAATTTACCAAAGAAGGTCTTCGAAACTACACTGATGTGAAGATAAGAAATGAATTTTCGAGAAATATACAGTTATGTGAAGTGAGAACCGTGATTGTGTAGATAAAAATCCAGATTGTGAATAAAATACCGTAACCTTAACCCGTTTGTTCTGCCTCAAATTTGAATTAGGAATAATCTCTGTTAGTAAACCGGATTACTAACAGCCCTCCTAAATTGTTCCAGTACTCATAAGTAGATTAGTATGAAAGGGTAACCAAGGCCATCGTAGTCCTAGAAGTTCCTTTTTTATCAAGTAACCTGCTTAGGCACACAACCGTTTACACAATCGGGGATTGTTGTATCCTTATTTTAATTTGCCAAATTTGTTTTGGTTTAAATAATTTGGATTTGAATGAATTAAATTTGGAAATCATTTTATGTTTAAGACTAGAAGGAAAAGAATTGGGTTTAAAACCTTTGGTCATTTTCATCTTTGAATCATGTGAAACCGGCTTCACATGAAAAGGTTTGGATGGAGGGTTTTTCATCCAACCATTCAAAGATGTGTGCTTTTTACCTCTTGATCCAGAGAAGCAACCCGTGTTGCCTTTACTGTCTGGTACATTCTTTGTAGACTTACATTCAAAGAAGCAATTCGTTTTGCCTTTACCATTCGAAGCAAGTCTTTGATGGCACTTCTTTACCACATGACCTTCTTTTCCACACTCAAAACAAGGCTTGAAGGGCTTTTGATGCTTAACTAACCCTTATGAAGCATTTGGAACTGGAGATTGTTGTGAGGTTGTTGCAGATTCTTGCTTGTTTTGGCGTTTGCTATGCTGAACAGGGAATGAGATCTTCACTGATTAACTGGGTTGTTTTGCAATTGGAGAAGAGATCCGTATTAGTCTTGATTCAACTTTTGGAAGCTTTGAAGACTTGAAAATGTCAGGAGATATCTTGATCTGTGAGGAACCAACACGCTCCTCTGTGATTGAATCATCATCTGGGCTTATCCAGTCTCGTATTCATAGATCTTTCTCCAACGGATCTTGATTGACACCTCCTATTGTGTCGACTTCGGTTATAGGATTCTGACTGCCTGATGATTTGACAACTTTTCCTTCTTTGACAAACCTGACAGGAACAAACGAAGGAATATTACCTGTTTTGAATTTGTTGAAGAAGGTTGGAGAAGCAACTGATATTGGTGTTGGAGCATTAAAAGTGGAAACGTCATTAATCTTCTTATCAGACCCCTACCTGAGGAATCCCAAACCTACATGAGAATCCTTCACTTGTCTAACCTCTTTAAGATTAACGCTGCTTAAACCAACATTTAAACTATTAGTTTAACAGCTTCAATTAAATCATTAGATGGATGAGGTTAAGGCATAGGATAGTAACAATGAGTGCTAGGAGGAGGATAGACGTATGGATTTTCATCACAACCCACTCCCGTTTTAATCCTAGCTCCCCTTTCTTTACATAGTAGCTCTTCCTGTTTCATTCTGAATATGGTCCATCTATCAAGCTTTGTTTTAAACTTTCTTGTTTCAAATTCAGCCAAGGTGACTCTTTCCTTTAAAAGATTAATTTCAGCATTTCTTTCAAGAAGAGTTTGTTTCAAATGATCATTTTCGTTTAAAGCTTCATTTAATTTTAAAAAATACTTGGCTTCATTCTTTTTAGGTTCTGCATTTATGGTGGTTAATTCCTTTTGGTTATCTAAAAGTAACCTATTAGCTTTATACACACCAAGTAGCCTAATTTTGCAAGCAGATGAACACATATCGTGAACTGTCTCGTATGTGTAGATATGTATGTACCTTGTTTATGGGCTTAATGTAAAATGTCTTTCACGTCTTACATATATGTAACAGAATGGTTTTAATGAAATACAATGTGTGGTTTACGCTTCTAATGTTTAAATATTTCATTGGTTATTGTGTGTTAATGCTTATTGAACTAACTATATAGGTTTGTGGTTATTTACATAGTTCTTAGTCAATAATGATTGAGACACGTGCTTAAACTTAACCGTGTGAAGTTTTCATGCGAATGGACCATGCTAATGGACCATACGCATGAACAACTTCATGCTAATGAACCAGTCGCATGACTGAACTAGGAGACTAGATCAGTCGCACGATTGTGACATGAGATTGACTCAATCGCATGACTGAAGCCTCAGTCGTGCGGATGGATCAACCGCATGCTTCAATCGCACGACGGAACCATGCAAATGGTTCAGTCGCACGAATGAGAAACCCTAAGCTATAAATACCACTTAATTCGTGGAAAAACATAAGAATTCAAATACCCACGCACTAGATCGTACCCTAGCCATCCAAAGACTCAAGAATACCTGTTCCAAGTTCATAGATCGCTGTAAATCGTCCTACTATCGTTATAAACGTTTAGTTACATTCTTGGATTGATTTTACACGTGTTCTCACTGATTGGATCGCCAATCAAATAGTATTCCGCATTATTTGAGTTGGTACACACGTAAATCAGCTAGTACTCCATACCGTACAAGGTCCCTAACAAGTGGTATTAGAGCCTTGGCACTTGATTTACGTGTGATTCAATCGATTTTGATATAAAAATCGTGTTTTTCACTCAAAAACACAATCTTTTTGTGTCAAACAGTGTTTTTGACGTCTTCAGGTCAAAAAGTTAACGTTTTTTCGGCATACGGCAATTAGGGTTCGTGAGAAATTAGTGTTTTTGTGTCAAAATACCTTAAACCTTCGAATTCCCAAAATTCAGCAGCCTTAGTCGCACGATTGATTGAATCGCACGACTGAATCCATCCGCATCCCTCATAAGCACGATTGGACTCAGTCATTCATCCATTCCTATGACTGAACTGCCCATTGGCATTGTTCATCCGCACCTGCCCATTCGCACGATTGAGTCATCCGCATTTGTTCATTCGCACGTCTAAGACAACCGCATTATTCAATCGCACAAAGTGTCCATTCGCACTCCTTTAGTAGCACAAGTACACCACCTTGTTCTACAGTCCAAAGTAGATAGTAATGGAGGATCAATATTCAACGTTCACCGCAGGGAGGGATTCAAGGATCCAGAATCTATTGCTTTTTGAAAATGAAGTGAGAAATCATAACGAGCCCCCTAAACTAATAACGTTAGATGATTACCCACAACGGAAGCAAAGATTCGAGATCTACTTAAATGGGGTAGATCCCAATATGTGGGAATCGATAGAGACGGGGTATAGCATGGCAGTAGGTGCAGATGGAGTCAAACTTACCTTTGGCGGCATGACTGATGGCCAAAAGGTAAAGTACATTGCTGAGAAGAAAGTATATGCATTGCTAACTCAGTCAATCCTAAGGACATCTTCCATCAATTTTCTGAGAACAAGCAAGCAAAGAAGCTTTGGGATGCATTGGAAAAACAGTATGACGGAACTTCCTCATTGAAAGCTTTAAAGGCTAAAGCGTTGAAGAAGGAGTTCGACAACTTCTCGTCGATGGGTAAGGAGAGCTTGAATGACCTCATCGATCGGTTCTACCACTTGATGAGTAAGTTGCACACTCATGGAGGTACGACGTCTATGGAAGACAAAGTTTCAAACTTTGCCGATGGGTTGCCAGAGAAGTGGGTCTCTTTTGTATCCAACCTCAGACAGATGGATATGCTAGCGAAGTTAGATATCAACGATTTCATTCTGAAGCTGAGAGAGGAAGAGTTGAGGATGAAGTACAGGGCTCAAAAGTCTTCATATGATCAGAACCCGTCACTGTACAACTCAACTCCACAAGCCAAAATGTCTGGAGCGCCACTTCAAACGGCATTCGTGTTGAGTTCAGCTGCTCCATCTCAAGCTACTTCTTCAGGATCTGACACGTCAGGGTCGTCTTGTACCTAATACGTAGCACCTGAAGCCAATGCTACAAAACTAAAGACCGAGAATCTCGGGAATGTGACAGTAGAGGTAGCTAAGGAGCATATGGACCTCTTAGCAGCTGTCCTTCATTCCTATGACGGACTAGTTGCTGGGAAATTGGGAACTGCCATCTGGCAGATGAGGACTACGAGCAGGTAGATGAGACAGAGCTGGAGAGAATGGACATCATGTGGGCCTTAGCAAGTGCTGTCTGGAGAGCTAAGAAGTTTGTCAAGAAGACCGGACAGAACCTGATTGCCACTAAGGACACAACTTTTGGTTTTGACAAAACCAAAGTTACCTGCTTTAATTGTGGAGAGAAGGGGCACTTCAAACGTGAATGTGTGAAGCCCAAGAAGATAGGAAATGGGAATCCATTCTCATCTTTCAATCGTCAGGCTAAATCCATAAGTAGTCCTACTTCGTCAAGCAAGGATCCTAAGGCCTTGACCGCTCAAAATGACAAAGGACAAGATTGGAGCTTTCGGTTTATGTCTCTGGGAGAATCCAACATCACTAGTGTTGAGGATTTAGATGATGACTCAGCAAGCAAAGGTGATATTGCAATGGAACTCGCGATGTCAAATAATGAAGAAACTGCAACAGTGGTTGATCACCTGCCTGAAGAAGGGACAAGTTCAACAAGTTCAAAATCACTAGAACAAGTAAACTCAGACTCTGCTTTGATGGCTGACTCAACTGCACCCTCTCAGGTAAGTACTACAGCTCAATTATTTAGTAATCATGCTTGCGTTGAATGTAGTAAATTTAGGGAAAGCATAGATTTGAAATTTGCTAGGTTATTAGATCATAATGATTGCTTAGTAAAGGACTTGCAACTTTGCACATAAGCAAATAGAATTTTAAAATTAAATGAGCATAGTTACAAAGAGAAAATAGATCTTTTAAATAAACAACATAGGGAAACTAAAGTTGTAGCTTTTAACCAAGCTAATGACATTAAGTTCTATCTAAACTCCCTAGAAGAAACAATGGAACAAAAAGCAGTTTTGGAAGTAGAAATAAATTCATTAAAACAAAAACTACATTGTCGGACAAGTTCTTCTCACATTATCTAACACTTAGTGAGAGAATGCAACAACGGGGAGGGATTGGGTTATAAAGTAGTTCCACCACCACATGAGACCTTGTTGAATGCCAAAAGTAAACCTATAAATAACAACCCAATCAAGGATCATGTGGTGTCCACTCCTCTTGTAAGTGATCTAGATTCCACATGTCAAACTATTGAAAAGGAGACCACTTCATAATCAAAGGGTAAAATGGCTATTTTTAATCTGGATGAACAAATTGAAAAGGTTAAGGTAAAGTCTGGTTCAACCACGTCTATAAATGAACCTAAAAAGACCAAACAAGATAACCAAACACATGCGTCATGTATAAGTCCAGATAAACAAAAGGGTAAAGATATTGAAAAGGTTCAAGCAGCAAATGTAGTTAAGCAAGTTAAAACCTCTAAACAACAAGTGTTCAAACCCAAACTGAATAACGTCACACGTGTGTCACACACTTCTCCACAGAAACAGTTACACCAACATGTCGAAAGTAGATCATGCTACAACTATGGAAAGTATGGACACATCACGTTTTACTGTCCTTATTATCAGAATCCAAGGAAAAGAGTTGAACTTTTTGACACTAAACAGAGCTCATCCAAAAGAATCTCCATGACTCCACCGAAAAGAGTCAGTGAACCTAAGGTTCAACCCATTAGCCAGTCGTCAGTTTATCACAAACATGCCTTACATAAAACTGGTTTATGGAAGAGAAATCCATCCTTGTATCTGATAATGAGAACAAGAAGACAACAGATCTCCCTTCACCCTTTAATGGAAAATGGGTAGATTTTATGATGTGTGATGCCTCTGGGACACCCAAGCCGGTTAAGGCTTGGGTCCCTAACCTTAACTAATGTTTTCAATTGAATGTGCAGGGTGTTCGCTATAGTGCTGAAACAAACACTTAGATTGTAGATAGCGGAGCATCCAGGCACATGACTGGGAACCGGGCACTCCTATCAAATGTCAAACAACTAAAAGGAGGTCTTGTTTCATTTACTAGAAACAAAGGAGGTTATATCACAGCTCAAGGGGAAGTGGAGAATCAGAAAGTGAAGTTTGACAAGGTAAACTATGTTCAACAACTTCAAAATAATTTGCTTTTGTTTCCCAAATATGTGACAAAGGATTTAAGGTAGTTTTCAACAATAAGAAGTGCTATGTCTTGGAAAAGGACTATGTGATCCCGGAGGACCAAGTCTTAATGTCAGCCTCAAGATATAATGACCTTTATGTCTTGGATCTATTAAAGGCCTCCACAACAGATCATCAAGTTCATTGCTTCTTGTCAAGAAGCTACTAAGAAGGATTCTATCTCCTGGCATAGGAGAATGGGGCACATCAATCCACGAAAGATGAACCACTTGATCCAGAATGATCTAGTGCGAGGAGCAAATGTTAAAAACTTCCAACTACTAGATTTTTGTGTCGCCTGCAAGAAAGGCAAACAGACTAAGAAGTCTCACAAGGCAAAGAAAGTTAATTCCATAGAACTGCCTCTTGAGCTTCTTCACAAGGATCTGTTTGGTCCAGTCAGTACAAGGAGCATCACTGGCGACTTGTACTGCTATATAGTTACAGATGACTACTCAAGATTCTCTTGGGTGTTGTTTCTGAAATCAAAATCAGAAATAGTTGAGTCATTCAAAGAGTTAGTAACTACACTAGAATCTCTCTACAAGCTAAAGGTCAGACAAATCCACTCAAACATTTGAACAGAGTTCAAGAATTAATGGATGGAGGCATTCTACAAAGAAAAGGGAATTGTACATCAGTTCACATCTGCCTACACTCCACAAATGAACAGAATTGCAAAAAGGAAGAACAGAAGCTTGATAGAGACTACCAGGACGATGCTAGAAGACTCGAAACTGCCTATCCAATTCTTGGTGGTTAAACGACATGGAAAAACGTGTTACGAGTTGTTACAACAACGTAAACCTAATCTGGAGTACCTCGAACCATTTGGAGCACCATGTACGTTGCTGAAGAAAACTCAGGAAGACAAGTTTAGCGAGAAGGTTGAAGAGGGAATCCTTCTAGGATACAACATACCCCGAATAAGAGAGTTTACAACAACTCAACGGGTCAAGTAGAAGTGTGGTGTAACGTGGACGTTTAGAGACACACCACCCCTCCTGCTAGAAAAGGACCCGCATTCTTTTTTGACTATGATGGATTCCTTAGGTCCTTCAACATTCCTCTCTCCACTTCTGATGATGAGTTAGCAACCAAAATGATGTATGATGTCTTAAACACACCAACACAAGACTCTACAACATCTAGTTCACAAGATGACTTGCCTAGTTAATCAGGGGGAGCACTCGAGGTAAGTGACTCCTCCTCTGACGATGAAGCCGTGGAGAATGATCAGAATGATTAGGTAGAACAGGTTCCTACTACTGCAAGTCGACAAGCATCCAACATTGATGCCTTTGAGTCTTCGGCACCTCACACACCTACTGCCTCAGATACGTAACCAAACGTTCATAATCTTGATTCTGAGATAGTTGTTCCCACTACTCCTGGATCACGCCTCAATGTCTATCATCCTCTGGACAATGTCATTGGGGATGTCAGATCAGGAGTGAGGATGAGAAATCAGCTATATTCAGCTGATTATGCCTCAGTAATGGAAAAGGGATACCTTCATGATGGTGCATATCATTGTGTTGTGTCTCAGTTTGAGCCAAAATACGTCAGTGAAGCCCTAAATGATGAGGCATGGGTGAGTGCCATGCAAGAAGAACTTCTTTAGTTCAAGAAGTTAGGTGTATGGACACTGGTGGATAAACCTAAAGGTGCTAAGGTCATTGGCACCAAATGGGTCTTGAAATGCAAGAAAGATGACCAAGGGGTCATAATCAGGAACAAGGCTCGACTTGTAGTTCAAGGATTTCGACAAGTCGAGGGAATTGATTACAAAGAAGTAGTTGCACCTGTGGCGAGAATGGAAGCCATTCGTATCTTCCTACCCTATGCCTCTTACATGAAAAATAAAGTCTATCAACTAGATGTAAAGAGTGCATTTCTTCATGGTGAAATCCGGGAAACATTGTATGTCAGTCAACCTGAAGGATTTGAGGATCCATATCATCGGGACAGAGTTTACAAACTGGATAAGGCTCTCTACGGGCTTCACCAAGCCCCGAGAGCATGGTATGAAAGACTCTCAATTCACCTTGTGAAACACGGATTTTGCAGAGGTGTAATTGACTGTACAGTGATCATCAAAAAAAGGATGGGGATCTATTGCTTGTTTAGATTTAGGTTGATGACATAATCTTCGGTTCCAAGAACGAAGACCTATGTAAAGAATTTGAAGCAATAATGAAGGTAGAATTTGAAATGAGTGCCATGGGAGAGATGAAGTTTGTTCTCGGGTTACAGGTGGATCAAACACCAAAGGGGATATTCTACATCAGACCAAGTATGTAGATGATATTCTCAGTCGGTTTGACATGGAGAATGCTTCCGCAGCTGGGACTCCACTTGCTACAAACCATGATGTAGCACCCGACGAAAATGGTGATCTAGTTGATGCCACCATGTACCAACGAATGATTGGATCCCTCACGTACCTCACTGCCTCAAGACCTGATATCATGTATGCGACATGTCTATGCTCCAGATATCAGGCAAAACCAAAAGTCAACCATCTTATTGGGGTTAAACAGATATTTCGTTATCTGAGGGTACACGAACACTAGGGTTGAGGTATCCTCATGACAATGACTTTGAGCTTACCACGTACAACAAATCGGATTATGGAAGCTGCAAAATGAACTACAAATCCACCTCAGCAGGTTGTCAATTCTTTGGGAGAAGATTAGTCACGTGGCAGATTAAGAAGTAGACATCAGTTGCTTTGTCAACTTATGAAGTTGAATATGTTGTTGCGGCAAGCTGCTGTTCTCCAATCATCTGGATCCAACAGCAGATGCAAGACTACGGTTTGAAATCTCTAACACTCCTATATTTGTTGATAGTTCTGCTGCCATAACCGTAACTAAAAATCATGTCCAACATCCTAAGACCAAACGCATCAGCATTAACTATCACTGTATACGTGATTGTTTTGAAAAGAATCTAATTGATGTTCTTAAAATAAATACAGATTTCCAACGCGCTGAACTCTACACAAAAGCCTTTGATAAACCACGTTTTCTATATCTGTTAGAGGTCAACGGCGTTAAAAAGAAAAGTGATGTCATTCCAGAAGATGAACACGTTTAGTCCGATGCGTCAAGTCCATTTTTCTTATGTTTTATTTTAGTATATTAGTTAGTTTTAGTGTTTTTATTTGTTTGCCTATTAAAATCCTAAGAAGCAAAACCAGTTTTGGTTTTAGAATTTTAGGGAGAGAATAGGTTAAGTTAATAAAAAAATGAATAAAGGGAGGAGGACAGTCAAGCTAAAAGAAATGAGATCATATCTGAGATATCGGTTCAACGACTATGTAAAATGATAGTACATAGGAACAAAGAATTTGGGACTTTAAAAGATTTAAATTGAATTAGATGCAAAATTCAAAGTATAAGTCTAAGAAGTCTAAGCAAAAATAAATGGAAAAATGATAGTAAAACTAGCTACTACTAAGGTAACACGAAGAAAGAAGACCTAGAGGTTGCTAGACCATTAGATGATGTGTCGATAGATTCAACACAATAGATAAGTAGACCTCGTTGGTGATCTCAAGATGAATCTAAGTTGTTCAACAAACTGTGGGTTATCATCTTATCCTTAGTTAACACAATCAACAGAGTTCCAATAAGGGGTGACGAGCAAAATAAACACCACAAATGTGTGCAGATGACCATAATATGAGCAAAGCACATGATGAAAAATGCAAAAAAGAAATCAAACTAATAACCTATGTTGTTGGTGCGATCCGTGCAAAAAGAATAAAATTGCTCAAACAAGAAGATATGTTGTGTGCCTCTCTGCTGTGCGGTGGCACTGACGTGGGGATAAGCATAACCTAGATATTCTAGAATTCATTGTTGTTTGCCGCCTCTCTGTTGTGCGGTGGCACTGACCTGAGGCTTGGATTCTCTTTGAAAGCCCTAAGAATAGTTTCTTCTTGTCAAAATACCCGTAGACCGCTCAAAAATCTCCTGAGGAATGTTGATTACCATATAAGCGTGGGATCCACAAATGCTTGTTGAAATAATTAAACTTAAACCATCACTAATCTGTGTCAAAATTCTATGTATGGATATAAGTGGACAAGTATACTGACAATCATCGTGGGGGCAAGTCTTGAAAATCCAAATCAATGTGTGCATCTTATAGTATCGGTATGATTTCCTAAACTTGCTAATGACTCTCGATGAAAACAAGAATCTAGCATCAAAAGATTTTCGTAACACGTCCTGAATGATTTGATTACCTGTATGATTCCATAGTGATTCGTCCTAGTTATGGTCAAATTAACTTGAAGCTGACTATTCTAGAAATAAATATATTAAATATCTATCTTAGGGTTTCCATCTCTCACAAAACCTACAAAAATATGTTTTACTTCTGTTATTCAGTTCTAGTAGTTTCATTTGTTTAATTTTGTCAGTTTAGTTGTTAAAAGTCGGACTATATATTGGAATTCTGTCTGGTATCTAATCACTTAAAAGAGTCACGTCTAAGGTGATCAAATGTTTCCAAGGTTAAAACGATCATGTCTGAGATGATCAAACACTCATAAAGTCTTATCAATAGTTAAAAGGGGCTTAGTGTTAAGTCATAAAGTAAAAATCATATGGATGAGCCATTCGCACGACTGGACCATAAATATGGACCAGCCATACGAATAGGCCATACAAATGAGCGCAATCGCACGACTAAGCCACACGTATGGCCCAGACGTGCGATTGGTTCATTGGCATGGAAGCTTCATACGATTGGATCATGAGAATGAACTAATCGCACAAATGGAAGCAACCGAATGGGGTTGTCGCATGACTGAAACCCAGTTGCACGACAGATGATGACCGATTGAGTCAGTCGCACGACTAAGTCTCAATCGCACGAACCAGCTGTGCAATTAGGTCCAGTCGCACGACTGAAAGAAACCCTAGTATAAATAGAGGGGAAATCGGTCAATAACCCTATTCACCCCCAATCGCTCATTTCTTCGCATGACTTACCGATACTCTACCCAAATTTCATCCGTTGTTCTTGGACTGTGATTATTACTTTCTAATGATTTCCAGTGACTCCACAGGTAATGTGCAACGATTTTTAGTCAAATGCTTAATCGATTATTCATCAAAAGATCAAAATTACGCCCTAAAATTTAACCGAGACTAACTGGACGAATAAACTAATAAAACCAAGTAAAATGTTAATATAAGATTATTAGGTGCTCTTTCGGGTGTTTGCGAGACTAATGATCTATTTCATGAAGTCTAACATTACGATTTACTCAAATTTGAATTTGAACGATCCAACAGTCTGTCATGCGAATTGGCGCCCTGATGAACCTCAATCGCACGACTGAGAATGGCGAATGGCTCAGTCACACGACTGAGATGGGTGAATTGGACAGTTGCATGACTGAACCATGCAATTGAGTTCAGTTGCACGACTGGTTCAACCGCTTGGGATAGCATACGACTAAGCCAAGTGGCATGCTCAGTCATACGTATGAGTTCAATCACACGACTAAACCTCTCACAAAGTGCATTCGCACAACAGAACAGAAAGATTCAAATTAAGAACTTCATATGGCTATTCTTTTACACATACTAACGTTTATCCATTTGGTGTAACAGATGATGAGTCGCTGGACCA
Organism: Flaveria trinervia; assembly: GCA_025506515.1. Taxonomy (NCBI): domain Eukaryota; kingdom Viridiplantae; phylum Streptophyta; class Magnoliopsida; order Asterales; family Asteraceae; genus Flaveria; species Flaveria trinervia. The sequence goes on from CM046448.1 coordinate 77,248,905, forward strand.
TGAGCACTAAACACAACATATGTGCTCACCTGGATCTCACCTCCAAGAATGCTGCAGATTTCTCGGGCATCATTACTTTTCTACGGAGGTCGAGGATCTTCTGTGCCATTTTGACACCGTGCACACCATACCGATCCCTCAACAGGCCTTCTGGGAATGCGTGCTTGTTGATAGGACCGCAGAGCCCCTCTGTATTAGGAGCTCTATCTTCGGTCATGCCATAGAGATCACAGAGGAGGATCTCTGGACAGTATTAGAGTTTGGAGATGATACAGATTGTCCGACCCACTTGCACCCATTGACAGTGCGCGGTTGCTTTCTACGAGCCAAGTACTCGGGGGACATCATCGCAGGTGTGCTCAACAAGAGCAACCTATGCCCCCAATTCAAGTACTTGGCACATGTACTGCTTAAGTGCATGGCCTCCAAGGAAGGAGGATTCGATGAGCTGTCGAACCAGATACATAACCCCTACGTGGCGTTGGTTCTGAACCATCCATTCAGCTTCTCCGGATGATCTTCACCTACTTGGTGGAGAACATCGAGGCTAAGGGGAAGGAGGATTGTGTATGTATCCTCGCTTCATGCAGATGATCATTGATCAGAAGCTCCCTCAACTACCTAAGGAGAAGGAGGACACTGTAGTACTTAAGGTGATGGATGACACCACGTCGGGCCAAATGAAGGTGTATAGGGGGAAGCAGGTTAAGCCCCCTGTGAGGAGATTGTTCGGGCACCTGGCCAGGAGGATTACGTGGCGCCCCAAAGTGGCGCCACGAGGACAGTGATTCTGATACAACGCAGATTGTACTCCCCACCGATGACTCAGGGGATGATGACAGCGGCGATGGTGGAGACACAGGCCCCACTCCATCTAGGGCGCCACTACTGACGTTACACCTCCACCACCTACTCATGGGGATGCTGACATACATGGTTTCCATAAGGATTTCCGTCCTGATGAGGAGGAGGAGAGTGATGATGAGTCGTTGACCAGAACGGTGGGCAGCAGGGTGGTTGCCACCGGACATGGGATAGAGGCGGTTGGAGGACGCCAAGCTGGGGAGACTACTAGAGATCTTACTTATACCCCAGACCAGCTCAACATCCTAGGGGGAGCATCCTCCTCAAGCAGTTTGAGGAAGAAGAGGATGGGTCAACCCCATGGGATGAAGCTAAAAAGATGGAGGTTCACGCTGATTCCTACCTCCACCACCACAGCCACCATATCTACCACCACCACAGCTACCACCACCACTACTACCACCTCACCCACCATCAATACAATAGCCACTCTACCACCTATCTCCACTACTTCCACCACCACAACATCCTACCAATCACCACCCACACATATACCACCACCCATATTCACCACAGCCACCACCACTACAACCAGCCACTAGCCTGGACCATCGTCCCACCAGCCATTCACTATAGGATCCTCCCTACCTTCTGTTGGGGTAGAGGATAAGCTGGCAGCACTGAACAGGATGGTGCTGAAGCTGTGGGCTGTTGACGAGGAAAGAGCTGCATAGATCAGATAGCTTGTGGAGCAGAACGCTACCCAAGCACAACAGATCGCTCAGCAGGCCCAACTAATAGAGGATCAGGCTTAGCAGATGGCAGTTCAAAGTCAAGAGATTTCCCAACTCCAAGAGCATAAAGTCCTATCCACTAAGAAGATTGAGAAGTTGGAGGATGCCAAAAGGACCATCATGCTCAAACTCAAAGGTACAAAGGATGAGCCTCTAAAGATACGTGAGGGTGATGATGATGGTGATGACGATGATGATGAGGATGATGATGATGAGGATGAGACCGAAGGAGGAGATGATAAAGGTGCAGGAAATGGAGAAAATGATGAAAACGAAGGTGATGCATTTGCATCGGGTGCCACATAAGCAAGAGAGAGGCGGACCAAGAAAAGTCAAGATCAGGGTGCCTCAACATCAACCCCGACTGCAGAAAAGCATTTGATTCAGGACAAACATAATGATTAGATATTTATGTAATTCTAAATCATGTGTAGTTGAATCATGTATTAAACTTGTGTACATAATGTTCATATTTATTTAATGTTTACTGTCTTGATTATTAACTAATGGTTGATGTGTTTATATGTTTAAGTCAAGTAGATCATTCATCTCAGCAAGATGAGTATGATGTTGCTCCCCTTCAGCAGATCAAGTCTCAACTCACAATGATACTTGATCTGAAAGGTATCGTCAGGAGGTCTGTGAGTTACACTCCTGAAGAAGGAGAATAATTCATGACCTTACGGATGAGCAACTGGCTAAGATGTTCTGACTGAATCCAGATGAGCTTATGAAGGATGCTCCTACTGTTGACAAGGATAGTGACGATGAGCTTAACGATGTGGATGAGATTGAGATTGAAGACGTCACAACACAACATTATCCAGAGTATGCTGACAACGAGGGAAATGTAGTCCCCAATCTGGGTGACACCTTGTCAGTGATACATTTGAAACACTAGATAAGATGGAGCAGGAGTTGGAGAAAAAGAAAGATCAAGCCCAAGCCTCGGACGCTGATGTCAACCGAAAAAGGGTGAATGGGCGCATGTTTTGTAGAGATCAGAGCCCAACGTAGTGCTCCAAAGTCTAGTGCCTACACCAAGCTTTACAAAGTAAAGAAGCATCTGAAGGCGTCAGGAAAAATGATAGCGTGGGCATATTTTGATGATCTGAATGTTTATGCTATAAAGAGAGAGAAAGGAATCGAGTACTTCAGATTCCCACATGATCTGAAGACTCTCCCCGGTTTAGAGCTTAACTAGCTGGCCAAATTAAAGTTGTTATATGCTGACCCTCGAAAGATTTCAGGCTGGTTTGAAGCTGCTTTGAAGAGAGAGTACCATACGGGTGGGTCAACTTCAAACCTCAACAACCAACGAGGTATATTAGAAGATCTGAAGTTGATGCCATTACTAGAACACAAAAATTGTGCTGAAGTGGAGTCCTCCGCGCACAATGTCGAGAATCCCTCTAAAGGAAATGCCTCAGGACTTCACTCCACACTTTAAATAGTGGTACTATGACTGGAGAATAGGTGAGGCAGTCATAGTTCTGAACAAAAAGGGAAATATGGAAACTATCTGGGTGTTTGACCCGATGTGGTTCACTAACTTGTCAACTGATGATGTTTACACCTTATACAAGTGGCCACTGTTCTATGACGCGTAAGACATTGTACAAGCCCTCCAGTTCCAAAACGTGATAATACTCTGCTTTGCATTCGAAATACATGCAGGAGTTACAAGGGAGGAAAAGTACAAGAAATATGAAGAGCTAATGAAGAATGTTAGACAATAGAGTAAACTAGGTCCAAGGGGGAGTTTGTAGATACATATGTACCTAGTTTATGGGCTTAAGGTAAAATGTCTTTCATGTCTTAAATATATGTAACAGAATGGGTTTAATGAAACACAATGTGTGGTTTATGCTTATAATGTTTAATATTTCATTGATTATTGTTTGTTAACGCTTATTGAACTACCTATATAGGTTTGTGGTTGTTTACATAGTTCTTAGTCAATAATGATTAAGAAACATGCTTAAACTTAACCGTGTGATGTTCTCATGCGAATGAACCATGCTAATGGACCATACGCATGAACAACTTCATGCTAATGAACCAGTCGCATGACTGAACTAGGAGACTGGATCAGTCGCACGATGGTGTCATCAGATTGACTCAGTCGCACGACTGAAGCCTCAGTCGTGCGGATGGATCAACCGCATGCTTCAATCGCACGACTAAACCATGCAAATGGTTCAGTCGCACGAATGAGAAACCCTAATCTATAAATACCACTTAATTCTTGGAAAAACATAAGAATTCAAATACCTACGCACTAAATCATACCCTAGCCGTCCAGAGACTCAAGAACACCTATTTCAAGTTCATAGATCGCTGTAAATCATCCTACTATCATTATTAACATTTAGTTACATTCTTGGCTTGATTTTACACGCGATCTCACTGATTGATCGCCAATCAAATAGGATTCTATACTCTTTGAGTTGGTACACACATAAATCAGTTAGTACTCTGTACCGTACACGGTCCCTAACAGTATGGAAGATCCATGATAACTCTTTCAATAGTAAGATCCTTCTCGCAGTTGCAAACTCTGGTATTTTGCTTCCATTCCTCTTCCTTCTCAGCATCACAAACTTCAACATTCAACTCAGCTCCATTTTTACCTATTGATGTCTGCTTAAGCTCCTCGTGTACCTCTTCAAGTCAAGGTTTCGGTAACTGTTGGAATTGGTGTCAGAATCTGATCTCTCTTCTGGTTTCTCTTTGGAGTTTGAAGTGATCTTTGGAGTTAGATATGTCGCTTCATAGTACTCCCGACGTTTGATATCCAACTCAATTTCCTTCAGTTTGTTGATCACCTCCATCAGTTTGTAATCTCGAAATCCTCTATTTCGTTTAATCGACTTGTCGTGTGAGCTCCATTCTGATGAGAGGCAATCAAGCAATCTCAAAACTTGTTCATGATTTCCCAATTAGGTATCAAACTTCTTCAGATTGTTTGCCACCAACAGAAAACGATCAACAAAATCGGACATCCTTTCATTCTTTAAAGCTGCAAAATTATCAAACCGACATTGTGCAATTGTTAGATTAATAGATTTGAAGGATTTAAACAGTTCTGCAAAAGCCATTCTTATTTTTATTTTATTTATTTCAATTAACCCCCCAAAAGTATTTTTTCCCAAAATTTGTAAAATAATTCTCCCGCGGAAAAATATTTTTTTTTAAATGTCACTCTACGCAATCTAAGCAACTGGGGTCAAGCTACCAGGTCAGCTTGTTTTTTATAAATCTTTTAAAATCAGTGAAAATTTCTTTATTAGGATGAAATCAATTAATCCAAACTAGTGGGAAAAAAAAGTCATCTTTGACTGTCTAGTTTCGCAGAAAAAATGATAATTCTGCCGAAATTGTAGTTTCGCAGAGCTAGTTTTGCCGTGAAATCTAGTTTCGCTGAGCCGACAGTAGTTTCACTGGAAATTTCGCCAACAGTTTTGCTAGCCAAATTCTTTAGACTTCTTAGTTTCGCCGACAATTTCGCACGAAACAAGCTTGAACTTTTGTTCAAAGATACTTTTGACAACAATTTTGCTTGTATTATGCACACAAGTACTGTTGAACTTTCGTTCAAGATCACTACTTTCACTGAGATGCTGAAATTACTACAAAGTGTAAACACGTGTGATTCCGCCGAAAAAGGCTGCAGTTTCGCTGGATGAAGATGTATTTCGCTGGATGAATTTGGAAGGCTTTTTCAACACGAAATCAATCTAAAGTCGCCTAAATCTCAATGGATTGAGATCTGAAGATTAACAAAGTTTTCCCAACCATAACAAGCAAACTTCAGTCAATTTCCATATCAATAACACTCAAATTTGATCCGGAATCGATGAAATATTAATATTGAACAAAAAAAATCAAAAACCTCAATTTCTCTCTCTAAAAATCTTCAAATCTTCAATAAATTTGATCCAAAATAGCTTTGATACAAAATTGTTAACCCAGGTTGATCACACTTGAATCAAATCATGAAGATTATAGATCAAAATATGATAATCACAATCAAAACTCCTTTGATCTTCAACTAGATTGCCAAATATATTTTCAAGTAATCCCTAATCTATTGGTCATGCAACCATCAACCTAATTCTAACTATAATTAGGCTATTTATAGTCTAGTCTAATATTCACTAATTGCACTTAACCCCCTAGACTTAGGCTAATTAATAGAAATTACATATAAAGTATAAAAATGACTCAAACAAAGTAAAATATATTTTGTTCACACAAAATATATTTGTTACAATAAAACTTCTAGTCATCTAAATCTTCAACATCTCGTCTCGGTTCTTCGTCTCGAATGTGTCGGGTTTGACTTTTGCGTTGACTTTGACCGTGACGTTGACTATTGTTGACTTTGACTGTGTTGATAATATAGACTATCTTGTACAGCTCCAACAAAACCCCCCTATCAAATATTTAAAAACATTAATTGCAAAAATCCCCCAAATCCATATAAACCCTAGAAATCGTTTGCCTTCAAATTGAACATCCAATCGATGTTTTTAACAAAATTAAACGTAGGGTTTTTTTTTAACTTGAAATGGAGTATGTGGATATATAGAATTACCCGAACTAAAGATGAATTCGATGAAAAAGCAAGAATCTAAGTCGTGACCACAAGAATCTACTTTCAACCGATTTTGTTGATAATAATCCAATTAAATGCGTTGAAGCTTCCTTAGGTGATGATAATGAGAAGCCCTAACCCAATTTCAGTCGAGATTGTCCTGAACATGGAACGTGACTATCTTGCAGGTCGGGAGAGAATGTTAAGATCGAATGTTACATGTTCATGTGTTTCGAATGAAATTGGGATTAGTAATAGTTTAGGAATAGTTAGACAATCGTTTAGGTTCATATTAATTAGATTATCATTAATTTTAATTAACGAACTGTTAGAAGATTCATGACGATCGATTACCGAGCTCAAACGACTCCAAAATCACCTTAAATTGGAATTAACGCGTATTAATAGGTTCAAAAACGGTTTCAGAAGGTGATTTCGGTTGGATAATTAAAAAATTTGAAGCTTTTGGGTGGTTTTGGGGTTCACCGGAGCCTTGCCGGTCAGCCGCCGAGAAAGCGGGGAGAGAGAAAGGGTGGGGGTTGGGTTTTGTAAATTTTGCACTTTAAGTCCCTATAGTTGCAAATGTTATTATTTTAAGTAAGAATTTATAATTAAATTTTCTAAATTAACAATAATGCCCCCCGAACTTAATTAAACTTAAAGTTTTTAACATTATTCAAACTTATTAATTATTTAAATTTATAAATTATTATTTCTGTTATTATTATTATTAAATAAATTATTTATTAACTTTTTAAAATCAATGTAAAACAAAAGATACAAGTATAAATGCACTCTCATAGTTTTATAAATGACATAAATGGTCCTTACAAGTACATGACGAAGCTAACATTTATTTAACGAAAATATGAAACGTTATAGTAAATTTATATGTGTATTACCTACACGTATTGAAATGGATAATTTGGGTTCAATCCTATACAAAAGGGATACTCGCTTCTTTATATGTGCATGTGAGCAATGAAAGCAAAGATATGAACAACATAAACATTACAAACTCTATACATACTTGGCCCTATATTATTCTCCAATCTCCATGCATTCTGTCTTCTTAGACCATAACCTATCCAAAAAGTAAATGCAAGTAACACAATTCATAGGAAAAACATATAAGCCACACATAATGTCCACTTAATTATACTCCCATTAGGCCACTCAAAATATAGCTCCATAGACCCAAAAAAGAAACTCTATAGCTCATTATAAGATAACCAAGAGCATGGTACATCATATTAGCATGCTTAGAGCCACTAAACCAATAATACCATCTAGTAACATAAATTTACAATAAACCTTTCCTAAAAATTTAAAAGCATTAAACAATACATCTCAACCATTCTATGCCTTTATAAAACCACTACTGACTAACATGATCAAACATCTCAAAAATAGTCTCCATTCAAAAGAATTGACTATCATTAACATAATGAGTTTAATAAATAAAATCATAGCTTTGGTCTCCATTATAATAATGTGAACCAAAATACCATGATGAATAAAAGGCTTTTACCCTATACAATTCAACTTCAAACAACCATGGGCTCACAACTATTTAGCACATATTTTCCATCCTATCTATTATCCTAAACATCTTACTCAAGTAATAACATAAACCTCTCGTATCTAAGCCTCTTTGTAAGGTTTCATATAAGGTTGATGCAATCCAAAACATCCAAAGTCTATCCTGCCTGCATGCATAGAAGTACTATGTAGAATGCTTTGGAAGTTTCATACTATGCCTTAGAATATATTCTAAGTGTGAAATCTCCCGAAGCCAAGATCAACATCTTCCGAAGGTAAACATGAAGTCTTCTAAAGCTTCAAAGACAAAGTCTTCCGAAGCCAACACATGAAGAAAGATTTCTTTCGAAGACTTTTGAGTACATGCTTTATCTAATGTATCTTTTACCAAAAAGCTGGACCACCATTCCGCTGCAACTCTGTTGAATCACCAACTTTCAGAAGTTGGTGAAATGTCCATGCTTTTGGTAACTCTATATTGAGGTCTTGAGTCTGTTACTTTCTACTTTATGTACTTTTATCGTTTTTGTAATATATTAGGATGTCAGCTATGGCATGTCATAGCCACTAGTCAAAAGGCAATCTGGCTTTTTATTCTACTTTGATTTTGTTGTTGTCTAGATCATGTACCCAGCTGGCCTTCAAATTATGGCTGGTTGTAGGATGTAGTATAAAGTATCTTAGGTCCCTTGTATCTTTCTTTATGCTTTGTAACACATTTAAGGAACTTAAGAGGAATATAAAACATTCTTGAAAACTCACTCTCCTTATTTTGTGTTATGTTGTAAGTGACCATCCCGTAAATGGTCCTGCAATTGGTATCAAAGCATTCCAGCTCTTGATAATAAGATCCCACCATCTTAATATCCCTCACACACACAAAATACTTAACATCTCAATGGCAGCTATCACTAAAGTTGATATGGAAACTGGAACCATGACAAAGTCCACACTGATCACTCCTGAAGACTTTGACACTTGATGCCAAAGAATGGAAGGTTTCATCAGGTCACAAGACTCCAGGATATGGGAATCTATTGTCTCAGGACCTTACATACCAAGCACCTCTTCAGCTTCTAGAGGTGGTATAATTCCAGAGGTTGTGGTTGATTACTCTAATGAAGACAGGAAGAGAGTAGAGATTGATCAGAAGGCCATGACAATCCTTCAAACTACTCTTCCAAACTCCATATACGTAGGTTTCATGAAATCCAAAACAGCTAAACAACTATGGCTTGGACTGAAACTGATGTATGAGGGGTCTACTGAAGCCAAGGAGAACAAGAAGCATCTCCTGAAGTAACAGTTTGAGAACTTCACCTTTAAAACAGGTGAAACCATGACTCAACAATACCTCATGTATGTTGAGATCATGGAGACTCTGGTGGATGTTGGCGTGACTCTTGAAAATGGTTGCCAAGCACAAACCAAACCAAAGTACAATGACAAAGCCACCCAGAATGAGAACTTCACCTTTATGTCCTCTCTTCCTAGGCAATGGACACATTACTGTGTTGTTATCAAGAGGACTAAGAACCTTAAAACTCTCACTCTGACTTAGTTGTATAGTATTCTCAGTGGATACCAGATGGAGATGAACATGCAAGGTTCATCTGGTAACTCTAGCAATCAATTGAGTTCAGCTGCATGTGATTGAAAGGGATAGCATAGAACCTCAACATCATCTTATATGATATCCTGACAATCACAAAAGGGTTCTTTCATCACCTTCCTTGAGACACCAAGAGAAAGCTACACTCAAAGAAGCCTATTCCAAGAGACAAGTTCTTCACATGCCTTTGTGTCTTCTGATGAAAGAATAAGCAACTTTCTTTTCACCCTTGAAGACCTAGACTATATTCATCTAGATGATCTGGAGTACATGGAAATAGTCTAGCAGATGACACTTCTCACTCTTAGAGCCAAGAAGTTCTACAAGAGGACAGGAGGAAGTTTCCAAGCAATGAAGCTAGTGGAGAGTTTGGGTTGGATAAAAGCGAAGTCAAGTGTTACAATTGTAACTAAATGGGCCACTTGGCAAGGGAGTGCAAGGAACCAAGTATAAATGGTGGCCAAGCACAAACAAGACCAAACTACATTGAGAAAGCCACCCAAAATGAGAAGCCAAGCAGCAAGTTGTAGTTGCTGTTGAAGAATGAGGCTTTGACTAGAGCTTTTAGGTAGAAGATATATCTCCAAACCAAGCATTGATGGCTGATGATGATGAAACAAAGGTATTGGAACATCTCTGTGCACCTGAATGTATTGCTAAAGTTAATAGATACATGTCCTACAACTTAGAGATGAGATCTGATCTTGAGTCCTTAAATATCTTAAAATTTGATTTCAAAAGAGCTGAAAATGCTTATAAACTAAAATAGAGGACTTAGAAAAAACCATTTTCATTCTTAAACATGAACACACCAACTATAGGACTTAGATCAAAGATCTTATAACCAAGTTGACTGAATGCTAGGCTGGGCTTATGATCAACAAAGCTAGGGCAAAAAATGTGTTCTTGAAGAAGAGACCTTCAAGAACATTATATCCTCATCCTTGCATACAAAAGTTTTTTATCAGAATAAGTAGGGACTTGGATCTTGTGAGATAGCTCTTCCACACATCATCTTGTCTGTAAGATCTCATAGGTGTGGAACTTGTGAAGATGAGATTCTTCTCATAGACCTTTTGACTGAAGAGGATGAAGAAATGATAGTGGAGAATGCCTTTGAGAAGAGTGAGAAAAGGATTCTAAGAAGAGTCACTATCCTTCTAAGGAGAGTAAGATGATTGGGATGACCAAGTCTATTAGAAAGAACTTGATCAGGAATATCAAAAGAAAAGCAAAAAAAGCTCAAAAGATCAAGACCACCTTAAACTCTAAGAAGAAACAAGTTTCATATCTGTAGGATTTGATGTGGTAAAGACTGAAGATACTAACTTGAACTCTAGTACCAGGAGTTCTAGTTTAGTATCAACTTATCTCAACAGCAAGAAGAAGGTTGATTAGTTATGTACCACTGCTGCATAACATTAACCATTCAACTCCAAAGGAAGTTCTCACCCTAAACTTCTATTGCATGTGCAAAGATAAAGATGGAGAAGGATAGTGATCATGTTCAGCCTTATTCACAGAAGAAAGCTCTTAGGAAGAATCCAAAAGGTACCTCTCATCTGGCTAAGGATGTCCTTACAATCTAAAAGGTACTCTCCAGATGATCAAGAAAGAGACTTCTAAGAGCTCCAAAAAGAAACAAGCTTCGGAAGGTAAATCTGTTTCCTTCGGAAGCTCCAAAATGAAGATGAAGGCTAGTGGAAAATTGCCTTTGGAAGAAAATTTGGTCTCAGAAGAAGGAATACTTCCGAAGCACTTCAGCATGTTTAAGTGTTAGCAAGATCTTCTGAAGGTCCATTCATCAAAACTTCCAAAGTTGGTAAAACTTTTGAAGTATTGAAGGTCAAGTCTAAGCTTCCAAAGGTGGTGTGGAAGACTAAGAAAGACCAAGTGATTATAAGTTCTACATAAACATCAGCAAAGGATCCTCAAAATATGACTATAGGATCTATTACTGTTGCATTACGTTCAGCTTCTCTTGATGAACCCAAAACAAATAAGACTTGGGTTTCCAAATGTAACTAACTATCTTTTTTATGTAGGAACAACTAAAGACAAACAAGAATGTATGGATCATTGATAGTGGTTGTTCGAGGCACATGACAGGCAATAGGGCACTACTCCAAAAGTTTGTAAAGATTGATGGAGGACTAGTTGCTTTTTGAGGATATGTTGGTGGTTACATTACTGGAAGGGGCAAGGTCACAAATGGTAAGCTCAACATTAAGAAGGTAAACTTTGTCAGGAGCTTGGATACAATCTATTAAGTGTATCCTAATTATGTGATCAGAATCATAACATGTTCTTTACTGAGCATGCGTGCACTATTATCAAGCTTAGAGTGGTCATTCCTCATGAGCATATCCTGCTCAGAGCCCCCAGGAAAAGGAACATGTACAAGATGGTCTTGCAAGAAACATCTCCCTTAGGAGAAGTTCAATGCTTTCTGTCTAAAAAAATAGTGATGAGTCTTTCCTCTAGCATAAAAGAATATGCCATGTAAACTTTAAAAACATGAATAAACTGATAAAGAATGATTGGTAACTGGAGTGCCAAAGCAAGAGTTTACAAGTGATGACCACAGTGTTGCATGCCTGAAAGGGAAGCAACACAAGGTATATCACAAGCCCAAGGAAAGAAACTCCATCACTACTCTCCTACACTTATTACATATGGATCTTTTTGGCCCCACTGGTGTATTGAGTCTAGGAAGGATCTCTTATTGTTTGGTGATCACAGATGATTTTATAAGATTCACTTAGGTCTTCTTTCTTAGACTAAGGATGAGACCCCTAAGATTCTGAAGAATTTCATCTTGAATATTCAGAACTAATATGATCATAACATCAAAACATAAGATGTGATCAAAGAACTAAATTCAAGAACCAAATCCTTGATGCATTTTGTGATGAAAAGGGTATTATAAGACAATACAGTGCTCCCAGTACTCCTTAACAAAATGGTGTTGTTGAGAGGAGAAACATGACACTAATTGAAGCTTCAAGAACTATGTTGTTTGACTCTAAACTGCCCATTACCTTCTGGGTAGAGGCAGTCAACACTGCCTGCTATGTGCATAATAGAGTTTTAGTGGTTAAGACACATGGTAAGACTCCCTATGAACTTTCACATAACAGGAAACCTTTCATTGGTTTTCTCAGGTCATTTGGATGTCCTTGCACCATCTTGAATACCAAATATCAAGTTGCCAACACTTTATTAGATACTCGTCCCAAGCTAAGACTAATAATATAATTTCATAACCAGAATAGTTGAAGAGTTAGCAAATGTGACCTTTAATGAACACACACCTAGTGTAAATGGTTTTGTTGCTGATTGGCTATTTGATCTTGATTTAGTTACCAATTTTTTTAAGAAATCTTGTGAGAATGTTACAGGATCTACAGATATCTTACCAATAGGTGATCTTGATCCAAGATTTGAGCTGAAAATACCTTCAAGCTATACAACTTTAGCTCTAGTTGTAACAAATCCTGTAAATAAAGTTTCTATGAGCATAACAATGACAAAATCAGCTGATACATCTGAGATGCCTTCAAATTCTTTCTTAGAGGCTAAACAACCAGATAAAGAAATTTCAAATGTAGAAGAAAATGGTGATGGTGACAGTGATCAAAAAATTCTAGATGCTGATAACCATCTCATATAAGACAACATCAATGATGTCACACACTCATTGGATCAAGTTTCACTTGATAAGTGTGCTACTGTGGTGGGAGAAACCTTAATGCCAGATCTAATTTCTCTAATTTGGATCTACCCCAACAACTTGTTATGATCCCTCAACTAAGGATCCATAAGTCTCATCCCACCTCAAACATCATTGGAGATGTTGATTCAGGGGTAAGAACAAGAGGAAAACCCATGATGCAAATATTTTTCTTCACTCTTGTTTCTTATCTTAGATAGAGCCTAAGAAGATTGATGAGGCTCTAAAGGATGGAAGTTGGGTTGAAACTATGCAAGAGGAGCTGCTTTAATTTAAAAGGAAAAGGTTTGGAACTTATGTCCTCTTCCTCATAGGAAGAATAAAATAGGAACCAAATGGGTTTTTAGGAATAAGAAGGATGATAGAGGACTTGTCATAAAAACAAGGCAAAACTAGTTGGTCAAGGGTACACACAAGAAGAAGGAATTGACTACACAGATGTCTTTGCTCATGTAGCAAGACTGGAAGCTGTTAGGATATTCTTAGATTTTCCTACATCCAAGAACTTCAAGGTCTACCAACTTGATGTCAAGTGTTCTTTTCTTTATAGGATAATTGATGAAGAGGTGTATGCCAAACAACCACCTGGTTTTGCAGATCCTAATCATCCTGATTATGTATGCAGGCTTGATAAAGCTCTATATGTGTTGCATTAAGCACCAAGAAAGTGGTATGAGACTATATCTCGGTATCTCTGCAAGCATAGATACAAAGTAAGTATTATAGATGGAACTTTCTTCATCAAAGGAACAAGAATGACTTGATGCTAGTTCAAGTTACATCATCTTTGGTTCAACTAATCCAAATGTTTGCAAAGACTTTAAGAACCTGATGAAGGACATATTTGAAAAGAGTTCCATGGGGAAACTCAATTTCTTTCTGGGAATTCAAGTGAAGCAAGTTGAAGATGGCATCTTCATAAGTCAGTCAAATTATGCTTACGACATACTTAAGAGGTTCAACATGACTAAATGTAAGGTTGCTAACACACCTATAGCAAGAAACCACCCGTTTAGGCCTGACCTTGAGGAGGAGTGTGTGGATGAACACCTTTTCAAGGCTATGATTGGGTCTCTTATGTACCACACAGCTAGTAGGCCGGATATCATGTTTGCCATATGTATGTGTGCAAAATATCAAGCCAACCCCAGATGTCACACCTTATCATTGTAAAGAGAATTTTAAGATATCTCAAAGGTGCCTTAACACTTGGCCTTTGGTATCTAAAGAATTCAGATTTCAATTTGTATACATATACAGATATTAACTATGGTGGATGCAATATAACTGCAAAGTCTACATTAGGGGGATGTCAGTTTCCTGGTGGAAGGGTAGTCTCATGGCAATGTAAGAACCAATCCTGTGTCTTTGCATTGACTGCTAAAGCTGAATACATTGCTGCTGCAAGCTGCTGTGCTCAAGTGCTTTGGATTTAGAATTAGATGCTAGACTATGGGTTAAACTTTAAGCAGACTCCTATTCACATAGACAACAATAGTGTCATCTCTGTCACAAAGAGTCCTATGCAGCACTCAAGAACAAAACATATCAATATTAGGTATCATTTGATTATAGATAATTTTGAGAAAGGATTAATCAAACTAGTCAAGGATAACACAAATGAAAAATATGCTAATCTGTTCATCAAAGCATTTGATGAACAGAGATTCAAATATCTTATATCAGCTATTGAATGATTAACTTTGAGTAGTTTTTTCTTAAAACTTAATCAAATCATATTTCTAAAAATTTGTATCCTTAATTTGTCTATATCTATCACCTTCATAAGCCCTTGTTTGATTCGGAAGTAAAATTCTTTTTGAATACTTTTCGTAGATTTTTTGAAAATTTCTCTTCAGAAGATATGTTTTTACTATTGGATTTTGTATGCCCAACACACATACAGATTGATGTGGTTAGTACGTTATGATCCAAGTCGTGTCATACCCAATAACAAGCTAAACAAACACCAATATATGTTTATTTGTTGATGAGATCATACAAATAAATATTGACACCTATTTAGAAAATTGGTTTTCTAGAACTTTGCTTTGTAAAAGAACAATGTTATATGGATAATTTGTTCATGAGAATTTTATTTGTTTCATTATTTAAGTTGGTTAAATAATGACAAATAAAAGTGTGTTAATGTTATAAAATTAAAATTGGTTTTAATTTTATAAACTTATAACTTTAAAAGAGTGTTTTTTATAAGTATTACAAAATGGGGGGAAACCCATTTTGCATTAAACTTTCGGCCGCTCTCTAAGGGCATGAATGGTTCTTTTGTCTTAGAGACTTGTGACTTATTCATTCAAGCACTCTTCCAAGAACACACACACACTCTCTCACACACACTTAAGCAAAGAAAAGCTCTCCACAAGGCTGCCATTTTCGGATTTTCAGCTCAAAGAAGGCTGAATTTTTCGGTTTTGAAGGTCCCTTGGTGTAGAACTTTGGTGTGAAGCTCCCTAACTAGATAAGTGTTTGAAGAGCTTATGGGTATTACAAGCTTGAGGTCTTCTCCTTTGAAGGCTAGCAGCTCAAGAACATCATCCCCTTCATCTTGATACATCTTCAACAACTCATACAAGAAAGGTTGTTTCTTTGTACTCCTTATGGTTGTTATTTTGTTTTGATAGCACACTATTTCACATATGTTTATTTGATCCTTGTTCTTGGGTTTTGTTTATGTTTGAAATGGTCAAAATTTTCAGATTACTAACCATATCTTTAAACCATATATCCGCTATGTTTTCAAGTTTAAATGGTTAAACTTAGTGTTTTACATGTGACAAAACCCATCAATGGTTTCAGAGCCGGTTATGTGGAATATGTGCTTCAAAAGATCTAGAAAAATTAGTTTTCATGGACCTTTTCAACCTATTAGGGGCTGCTTGGTTGTGGATGTATGAATCCCTTATATTTCAAGGTTTAATCTTGCATGCTTTGGTTTAAATCTTGAAAGATTTACATCAAATGGTTGATTGTGTTGTTTGGATAAACCTTAAAGTTTTAGTTTATGTTATCTGAAACTTTAGGGCTGAAATAAGGGGTTCATTGTTTTTCTTGGATGTTGAATATGTTTCTTATTTTGGTGCATAAAATAGCCTTGGCCTTGTGTGGTTGGTTTTGGTTGATTGTTGTATGCCATGTTGGTTTTGATCCTTGTAAGGGTTGTAATTTGTGTTTTTTATCTTGGGTTGTAATTTATTTATTCATTTGGTTATGTAATAAATAGATTAGGTGCATTTCTTTTATTAGAAAAATTGTATTAGGATATGATTTTGTAAAAGAAGATGCACAAGATGAAGACTCAAAGGACACAAAAGACATGGACACTTGAAGCATTTGGATGTGGATTCAAGTGGGAGTTCATGGACACATTTTGATGTGTCATCTTCACCCTTAGGAAAGACCTTATGACAACACTTGTGATGGCAAACAAGTGTGGTCAACATAGTGGCTATGGTTAGGCACCCATGTTTGTATGTTTATGCTTGTTTGGATGTTGTTGTTTGATTGTTTGGTTGATATTTGGATATGCATTACAAACTCATTAACAAACTTAACAAGCTGAAAATTTGATGGTTCTTTATCATTAAGTAATTAATAAAAGGTTATTAAAAGGATTAATGGTTTTAATAAAAGAGATTTTATTAAAAATGAACCATAGGGTACCTTGAATTTGAAAGCATGCAAATATAAGGTACATAGAGTTTTCTAAACTAAGATTATGAAAACTTTAAATTTCTTTTATAAACAAGTTTAACACCATCCTTTTGCACAACACTTGATTCATTTGGAAACTCTTAATGGGATAAAGGTCACCTAACCATTTTGAGGGAACTTGTGACTTGAGGTGGGGATACCATATTTGTGGGATAAAGGTCACCTAACCACTTATGTTGGAAAACTCACATGTGTGTGCAAGTAGGGTAACTTGATTTGCAAACCATGTTAAATGGATCACCTACAATATGGTTTACAAAGGTGTTGATGGGATAAACATGCCGACTATACATATGATGTTTAAAGTCGATCACATACCCTAGAAGTTGCAAAGGGTTGCAATTGTCAAAACGTTGACTACCTTGTTAATTTAAATAATGGGATAAGGTCACCTAACCACTATTTAAATGTAACATTGGATTCTAGATTTTAATATTGTGTAAGACACTTAAAAGGGGTTTTGATTATTAAAATATGAACAATATCGAAACTACTAAAATTGAACTTTGTTATATTTTGTAGATGGCCACCAACAATAATGATAACAATGAAATCCCGATCGCTCACTCACTATCACTAAGAACCATTTTCCAAAAGGAGCATCTAAACCATAACAACTTTATTGATTGGTTTCGAAACTTGAGAATTTTTCTCAAACAAGAGAAACGATCATACATATTAGATGATCTAATTCCCGATCAACCTAGTGAGGATGATGAGGAGGCCTATAATAATTTGGTGAAATACACTGAGGACTCGGTCCAAGTGTCTTGCCTTATGTTGGCAAGTATGACTCCAGATCTCCAAAAGGAGTATGAACATCACGGAGCGTACGACATGATAACCCAGTTGAAGGAAACGTTCCAACAACAAGCACGGGTTGAGCGCTTCGAAACGATTCGAGCAATCCATGCGTGTCGTATGGATGACACCCAATCAGTTTCATCTTATGTACTTAAGATGAAAACCCACATTGACCGCCTCGAAAGGCTGAATTGTCCCGTCTCCAAAGAGTTGGCTACGATTTGATCCTCAACTCCTTGTCAAAAAGGTTTGACAATTTTGTCATGAATTATAACATGAACGGGTGGGACAAGAACATAACTAAGCTTCACTCTATGCTCAAAACTGCCGAGACGGCCATGTGTAAAAGGGTTTTACCCGTTCTCACCATCAATGAAGGTGGGAACAAGAAGAGGCCTCACCCCACACCCAAGGCAAATGTCACAAAGGGTAAAGGGCACGTTAGGGGAAAGGGAAAGGGAGTGGTAAGAGCGCCACCACCAAAACCAGCGGAGAAAAAGCAAAATGTTGCTTCAAATGACCCATGCTTTAAGTGTGGGGAGATTGGACATTGGGCAAGAAATTGCCCAGTCCATCTCAAAGAGTTGCAAGCAAAGAGGGATGTCGGGCAAACCTCAGGTACAATTTTGATGATCCATATTGGTTTAAATTTAATATCCTCTAAGACATGGGTATTGGATACCATATGTGAAACTCATATTTGCAACTTATTGCAGGGGTTCAAAAGAAGTTAGGACTTCAAGAAAGGGGATATGAGCCTCTACATGGGGAATAGGGCAAAGGTTCAAGTTGAAGGCCGAGGGGACTACATCTTGAAGCTTCCAAATGGTTTGGAAGTAATTTTGAACAATATTTTGTATGCTCCTAGTTTGAATAGGAACATTATTTCTATTGCCCAATTAAGACAATATGGTTATGTTTTGTCATTTATTGAGAATGAAATTCATGTTTCTTTAAATGGCACGTTTTATTTTAAAGCTAATCCCATTAATGGTATTTATGAATTGGTTCATGAAAACACATTATATGATAGGTCATTGTACCAAACCACCACTAAGAAACTCAAATTGGATTTGAGTGATACCTATCTTTGGCATTGCCGTCTTGGTCATATAAACAATAAGCGCATACAAACACTTCAAAAGAACGGTCTTTTAAAAGCAAATAAATATGATTCATTCGATGCATGTGAATCTTGTTTACAAGGTAAAATGACTAAGGCACCTTTTAGTGGCAAGTCCGAACGGGCAAAAGATTTATTAGGTATCATACATTCGGATTTATGTGGTCCTTTAAAGCCAATGACTAGGTACCATGAAAGATACTTCATTACCTTTACCGATGACTATAGTCGATATGGTTATGTGTACTTGATAAGACACAAAGATGAAGCTTTTGAAATGTTCAAAATCTTCCAAAATGAAGTAGAAAATCAACTCAATAAGAAAATAAAAATTCTCCGCACCGATAGAGGAGGTGAATGCCTGAGTGATGCCTTTAGAGATCATCTTAGAAGTTATGGTATTGTCTCACAACTATCTGCACCTGGAACACCACAACATAATGGTGTGTCCGAGAGGAGAAGTCGAACTCTATTAGATATGGTTCGATCTATGATGGCTAGAAGCTCACTGCCTCTATCATTTTAGGGTTTCTCTTTGCTCTCTGCGGCCCGTATTTTGAATATGGCCCCAACCAAGAAAGTGGAAACGACACCTTTTGAAATATGGCATGGAAGGGTTCCATCACTGTCATATTTAAAGGTATGGGGTTGTGAGTCTTATGTTAAGACTCCCACCTCAAACAAGCTAGAAAGCCATTGCACTAAGTGTATCTTCATAGGATATCCCAAAGATTCTATGGGATATTATTTCTATGATCCATTGGAACCAAAGGAGTTTCTTGCCAAGAAGGCTGAGTTCTTAGAAGCTAAGTTCCTTACATAAGGAACTAGCAGTAGAACTGTGGATCTTGTGGAGGACCCAAAACCACACACTGATACATGTTTGGTTGATACTAGCACTCAACATTAAGATGTTGAAAATGATCAAGTGGTTGATCAAATTACACAGAACGTTCGCAAATCTGATAGAATAACTAATCCACCTGAAAGATGTGGATTTTTCGTAGATGGATGCTATGTGGTAGATTCAGATGAACCAACCACCTATCATGATGCAATATCCAATTTGGATTGTGACAAATGGCTTGAAGCCATGAACGTTGAGATGCAATCCATGTATGACAACCAAGTGTGGGACTTTGTTGAACCACCTCTTAACTCCAAGATAGTTGGAAGTAAGTGGGTTTTCAAGAAGAAAACCGATATGCATGGAAACTTGGATACTTATAAAGCTAGACTTGTTGCAAAAGGTTTCAGTCAAACTTAAGGGGTTGATTATGATGAGAATTTCTCACTAGTTACAATGCTAAAGTCTATTAGGATATTATTTACCATAGCTGCTCATTATGATTATGAGATTTGGCAAATGCATGTCAAAACCAATTTTCTAAATGGATATCTTGAGGAAGATGTCTATATGGTTCAGCCTGAAGGTTTTGTCAACTCAAAACATCCTGACAAAGTATGCAAGTTAAAGAAATCAATCTATGGATTGAAGCAAGCATCAAAAAGTTGGAATCACCGTTTTGATGAAGAAATAACCAAATTTGGGTTCTTCAAAAATGTTGATGAAGCATGTGTATATAAGAAGGCTAGTGGGAGCATCACCATTTTCTTAGTATTGTATGTCGATGACATCCTACTATTGGAAATGACATTCCAACCATGGAAGGTGTAAAAGCATGGCTTGGAAGCTGTTTCTCCATTAAGGATCTTGGTGAAGCCGCCTATATTTTAGGAATAAAGATCTATAGGGATAGATCAAGGCGGTTGATAGGTTTGAATCAAAGTGCATACATTGATAAGATCTTGAAAAGGTTTAAGATGGAAAACTCTAAGAAAGGTACTGTACCTATTTAAAGAGGAACGATATTGAGTAAGACTCAATGTCCAAGCTCAAAGGATGAGCAAGAAAAAATGAAGGGAATCCCGTATACGTCTGCTATAGGATCCATCATGTATGCAATGATATGCACTAGACCGGAAGTGTCATGCGCCTTGAGCATGACAAGCCGATACCAACAAAATCTAGGAAGCAGTCATTGGATGGCTGTTAAGAACATACTTAAGTACCTAAGGAGGACTAAAGATATGTTCCTAATCTATGGATCTGGTGAGGAGGAACTCGTAGTAAAGGGTTACACGGATGCGAGTTTCCAAACTGATCGTGAATGGAGGAGCTATCTCTTGGAAGAGTTCTAAGCAAGATGTGGTGGCACTATCAACTACAGAGTCAGAATACATTGCCGCCTCATTAGCAGCTCAGGAAGCTGCATGGTTAAAGAAGTTCATTGCCGACCTAGGGGTGGTCCCTTCCATTCAGGACCCCTTAGAAATTCTTTGTGATAACGAGGGTGTGATTGCCCAAATCAAGGAACCCCGTGCACATCAGAAGACTAGGCACATTGAACGAAGATTCAACTACATAAGGGATGAAGTTGAAAAGGGGAAGATATGTATTCGCAAAGTTCACATGGATCAAAACATTGCGGATCCACTCACGAAGCTTCTTGAAAAGGCGAAGCATGAAAGTCATGCTTGTGCCATGGGGCTTTAATATTCTAGTGACTGGATTTGATTTTTAATTTCCGTAATAAGATATTGTAACCCCTTATTACTTGAATGAATTATTCAGTTATAATGATTCAACTAATATTCCTATTTTGCATGTTTAAGATCCATGAGTAAATTATTTACTCAGAATGTCCGTAGCTGTTCATGCTTGTGGGAACGAGCATGAAGGTAAAGCTATTATGAACTTGGATTGGTAGATATTCATATGGATGAATATAGAGCAAAAGGTTGCTGCCAAAGTTCATAGATATTTATGGAATGCAAATATTAGACTGACCCACATCTCAAATATTACTACATGGAATCTTCCTGATTGATCATAAGTAAGTTTGAGTAAAGGCGAACATCATTTGGTATCCTCTGACCTGAGATACATATTGGGTCTTGATACTTACCGATTATTATACTTTGACTCAGCTCTTCGCTATTCTGAAACATGACAGTACATAAGTCTGATTTTAGGTATGATATAAGGTAATTGTGAGAGAGGTATGTTATCAAGATGGGATTTGTCCCTCTTATTCATTAAGAGTAAGATGTCTAAGGCCTGCTAAAGTTAAATTAATGGAGAATGACCATTCTGTGTCTCTCAGATTTAACATGAGATCTGCAACAAAAGGATAGATGATTGTTTCACCTAAAACCTTTCTAGTATGGTACTTGAAGAGGATGATGTTATTGAATGGCACTCAGTCATACGTATTAAGGGTAACAAACCGTTGTTAGGCGGTATTTACTGCTTGCATCAATCTTCTATGAATCTTGTGCAAGTGGGAGATTGTTGGATCTTGTATGCCCAAGACACATACAAGATTGATGTGGTTAGTACGTTATGATCGAAGTCGGGTCATACCCAATAACAAGCTAAACAAACACCAATATATGTTTATTTGTTGATAAGATCAAACAAATAAATATTGACACCTATTTAGAAAACTGGTTTTCTAGAACTTTGCTTTGTAAAAGAACAATGTTATATGGATAATTTGTTCATGAGAATTTTATTTGTTTCATTATTTAAGTAGGTTAAATAATGACAAATAAAAGTGTATTAATGTTATAAAATTAAAATAGGTTTTAATTTTATAAACTTACAACTTTAAAAGAGTGTTTTTTATAGAATTACAAAATGGGGGAAAACCCATTTTGCATAAAACTTTCGGCCGCCCTCTAAGGGCATGAATGGTCCTTTTGTCTTAGAGACTTGTGACTTATTCATTCAATACTCTTCCAAGAACATAGACACACTCTCTCTCTCTCTCACACACACTTAAGCAAAGAAAAGTTCTCCACGAGGCTGCCATTTTCGGATTTTCAGCTCAAAGAAGGCTGAATTTTTCGGTTTGAAGGTCCCTTGGTGTAGAACTTTGGTGTGAAGCTCCCTAACTAGCTAGGTGTGTGAAGAGCTTGTGGGTATTACAAGCTTGAGGTCTTCTCCTTTGAAGGCTAGCAGCTCAAGAACATCATCCCCTTCATCCCAACAGCCTCAACCCTTCACTCTGAGTCTCAACACTCAAGTGAATAACCTTCAAGGGAAAATTACCATCCCCAACCATTAGATCTTAACCAACCAATCCCCAGCCTTGACTTCTATGATGATGATGAATTGGGATTCAATGAGTACCATAAGTCTCTCTACTATTCTCCCACTCAAAGAGAGATAAGTGCTCCTGACTCTCCCCTATCTAGCTTACATCATCTACCTACCACTGAGGTGGATCTCCCTAACCCTGTTTAGGACGTCCATATGGAAGAGCTCACTTATGCAAGTGATTACATCATTAGGACCTCAACCATGGCAACTCAGCCCACTAACGCTCCATCTGAAGGTGTCAATGAGGAGAGGAACACCAGTAGCCAAGAACATGATGTTGGTGGTAAGACTGAGAACTTTGATCCAATTATCTTATCCCCCAATGAATCTTTTGATAAAAAAAGAAGGGAATTTGATACTAAGGGTGCAAAAACTATCAAAAACATGCACTTATTTAGTCTCTAAGGTTAGTCACTTGGAATCTTAGGTGACTACCTTACAAAATAAGGTTAATGATTAGCAACTTGAGATATCTTATCTCAATGAAAAACTAGCTGGGAGACCTTTAAAAGGGGCTCATCCAAGAACAAAAGAACTTGTGGATGTGATTGACCTAACTAATGACTCACCTATACAAGAGGGTGATGCTACTAAAAAGGTGGAGAAAGTCATTAAAATCATAGAACCTGGGAGTTCCTCACAGAGTATGGACACTAAGGACTCACCATCCTCACTTGCAGTTATTCATACTCAGCAACTTCCTTAAGTTCATATTGATGTTGACTCTATATACTCACTCATTCAAAGTCTTTTTTAGGAAGGCATACCAAGGGCTGTGTCATCTCCACCTCAAGGAACTTCCAACTAAATCATAGGGTGGAGGTATGATGCTAATAGAAGAGCCCTTATTCGTAAAGAGTTCAAGGGCAGTAAGAGGTCTTCAATTTTTAGACCTTGACAACTATGAAGGTCTTGACCTTATCAACATGCCACTTGTCAACCCAAGCTAATCTAGACAAGCTAATAAGTTGGCTCAAAGGATTCAAGACAGGATTACTAAAGAGTTCAGCCTCAAAAGGAGACAAAGGCAATCAAGCAATGTCATTGGTCAACTAGATGTTGAGGCAGACCATGAGATTAGCTTCAAAGGGAAAACCTTGATCGGAGGCCCATGATGGAACCTGAGAGCCCTGTCACACCTACAACTGCTTTAGAAATCCATTTCCTTGATGAGACACTTGCTGGTGAAGGTGTATCTCAAACTCTCTCTGGCAAGAGCATGTACGCTACTCCAAGCAATAAAGGCCAAAGCTCTATCTACCCTGAGTCACAAAGGTCTGTGAGTGATAAAGGAAAGGAAAATAACTCCTGAGGAGATTGAGGAAGAGGAGAGAGAGGAAAATGAAACTAGGGGGAGAAAGTTCCTCTGTAGGGTCTGTTGGCTTCATGGAAGCTGCAGTCAGGTTGCCCCCGGACCAAACACTCAAACTGATGAGTTAACAACAGTCAGGATTGCTTACTCACAGATCAGGAACTATAATATTGATAATATCATCTCCTTCCCCTTAGAAGAATTGAATGAACTGACTAACATGGAATTGTCAAGAGAGAGGAAGGAAGCAGAGGATGCAAGATTGGTTCTTCAGATCAAGGAAGAAAAGAGACTGAAAAGGCTCTACAAACATGTTCCTACTCTCTCACCAATTCGAGAAAGTCTTGTGCAGGAGACTATGGCTCCACAAGAACCTCAAGTAGACAAAGAAACTGATAGGATCAACATGATCAACTATCTGATTGCCACAGGTCTCTACTAGGCTGTTGCACTTCTTCCTTGTCCTTTGACTACATTGAGTTTGAGCATCTCAAGCAACTTGAACTTCAAGTGCTCAAAGAAAGAAAGGCAACAAAGAGAAAGATGGGGAAGAAGCAGCCAAGGCAAGAGCCATCCTCCAAAAGAGCCAAACAAAGTTTACTGATAGGTAATGGATGATGAGATTTTTGAAGCTATATGGATTCTTCGGAAGGAGACTTGGCCCAATGTCTCTATCCACTATGTATGAGCACATTAGCATGATCAGGTAGAAGATTAAAAGAGGAGAACTTGTTGACTTACACTCCCTACCAAGTCAGGTCCCTCAAGAAGTGGACGTAAAGGTTGAACCTTTTGAGACAACACAACCTACACCTCCTTCTGAGTCTCATCAAGCTTCGTCTTCTGATCCATATCAGGGTTAAGTCCCCACTCATCTGAACTTGTGATAGTGGAAGACCCAACTAACAAAGACAAGGAAGATCAATAAGATGTTACAGGACATTCTTCTTAGTTAAAGAGTTTAAAGAGGTGAAAAGGATGGCTTCTAAACCAAAGTCTAAGAAGAAGAAGAAAAAGGCATCCATCTCCAAACCTCATGATAAGTCAGAACATCCTAAGGATGTGCAACCAGAGGAAGTTCCACCATCTCCAATCCAAGTACCTCCTCTAGTATCAGGAATGTTAGGATCAGTGATCTACGTTTGATTGATTAGAGAGTATTGCTGCGGAAATCAAACAATGAATTAAACAATTCACAAGAATACAGTTGATATTCAAAGTAATAACAAACGATTATAGAAAGAATTCTGCAAATCAAAGATTTCATTCAATACGTGCTTTCGTGGTGGCAAAATGTCACCCATACAATCAGGTCAATCATCCCTTATATAGGAATGTCATGGTGGAACATTCCTTATATAAGAGATGTGACGTCTGCTGATGTCATTTGATAGTGACATCTAACAGAATTATTCAAAGTACTGAAAGTTAACACAACTACTGAAGATGTCAAAACAGCTGACATCTTCTTACAAAAATACTAAGTGTTAACTGTCACTACAACTACTGAAAAGAAACTACTGAAACTACAACGACTGAAGAACATGCTCTTCAGTCGTTTTACAAATACGGAAACAAAAAGAAACTACTGAAAGGAAACCATCACAACAACTGAAGAATGCTTCTTCAGCTGTTGTAACAAACTCTGAAGGCTTCAGTTCTTATACTTGAACTTCAGCTGTTGTCATCAGCTGATGTCTTCAGTCTTTGTACTTCAGCTGTTGATCTTCAGCACTTTGTTCTTCAGTTGTTGATCTTCAGACTTTGGTCTTCAGCTGTTGAAGTCTTCAGTACTTTAGTCTTCAGCTGTTGAAGTGTTCAGTACTTTAGTCTTCAGCTGTTGAAGTCTTCAGTACTTTAGTCTTCAGCTGTTGATCTTCAGACTTTGGTCTTCAGCTGTTGAAGTCTTCAGTACTTTAGTCTTCAGCTGTTGAAGTCTTTAGACTTTGTCAAACAGCTGATCAAGTCTTCAGTAGTTGTTGTGATGTCTATGGGACTTAGAGGTTTTTCTGATCAGGCTTATTGGTTCTTTTGGTCCAACATACTACCCCTGAACCAATGCAGCCAAAACCTCTAAACTTATTGAAGATGTCCCACTTATTATGGCAGAAAGATTTGGTCTTTTTGTCTTCTAGATCAGCTTAGAAGTGACCCATATAAGCACAGGCCTGGGAACAAGTCTCAATGATCTGTTTGGCAAAGGATGAATGGGAACTCTGTCTTGGGAAACTGGACACAGAGCTGTTACCCCATCCATGAGATCTACTTCCCAACAATGAGTCTGTATGACTCCCTTGTATAGGCCTCAAGGAAGGTTATCTGTTCCTCCATGGTAAGCTCTTCAGCTCCTCCTTCAAAAAGTGATTTGGCCCATAATATTCAGATAGGTATTTGACCTATTTCCCATTTTTGAGTTCCATAGTTGTTATTACTCTATAAGCAAATTCATCTAGGTGATTACCCTCTAAGAACAACTGGAGATCATTCTTTCTAACTTCCTCAAGCCTCTTATATACTAACCCCTTTTTCACCATTTTATTTTCCAGCATCTTTTGTGGGGTCAGGTTAGCTTTATAGGCTTTCTTGAAGTCATCTAGGATTTCCCAGGGTGATACTACAAAGACCAGTGAGATCACTTCATCTACAATCTTCCTCACTTGGCCAATGTATCTTTGTGGAATGTTTTTCTTGTGAATCCTATGAGACACCCTGGGATCAAGCCAAATCCTCACTCTCTCCTGTTGATATTGAAATGTATGTTTAAGAGTGTATAATCAGAGAGCATGCTTCTTCATGTTGATGATTGAAGATGTGGCAGCATATGCTTTGTCAACCCTCCTCAACAATTCCTCATCATGTTGTTTGTGAAGCTCTTCTTCTTCTAGCTTCACTTTCACAATTTGTCTTTGAGTTTCAGGAGTAATTGTTGGAGAGTGACTTATGGCCTTAGGCAACTGTATAACAGCTGAAAGTGGCAGCCTATCTTCATCTTCATCATTATCTTCGTCATCTTCTTCTAGCCTCAGTACCCTTCTCTTCCTCTTCTGGGGTACTTCATCGGCTACTGGTTTTGTGGGTAAGGGAATTGGTTTAGTGGGTTGTGGTTGTGGTGGTTTCGGTGTGGGAATGTTGACAGGCTGTTCTAGCATTCTGGATGTGAGGTCGGCTTTAGATTGCTTGACTAGTTCAGTCCTGCTCCCAGCAACGGCTTCATTTAAGGCTTCAATAACCAATCCTTTGGTGTATACTTCAGACGAACAGATCTTGGTGGTTATTGCCAAGATGCTATCCCTGGACCATGCCTTGATCTCAATCAATGATCTACCCAGATATTTCGCTATGAACCTGATCATGATTTCTAGCCTTTCCCTTTCCAACATATCATAACTTGCCCATCTAGCTTGGATTTCTTCAATCTCTAGTCTTCTGATTTCTAAGTCAAGTTTTTCAGCGTCGTGACCTTGCCTAAACAACTGATCAATGATGTTATCCATTGATCGGTTGTGTTCGGCATCAGCCTTCTTCACCATTGTCTCCAAGTCAGTCTCCTTCTCATTCTTCCTTTTCTTGTATGTGACATGGAAGTCTTTAGTACTTTCAGTCACCTTCTCCATGTCAGCATCCTTCACCTTCTCCTTCTTAGTTTCTTTCCTATCTGCAATCCTCTTTCTTTTTGCTTTCACTGACTGAATCTCCCCCTTTTGGTTGCATTGGTTGCAAGGGTTGATTGTCAGAAAGCCTTTTGCTCACAGCATCCTCTATCAAGGGTTGTATAACTGAGGGAAGCCTCTCATCAAGGGTTTTAAGCACCATATCAGTGATAGTTGAGGTGATGAGAGGTAAGGAATGTTGAAAGATAGCAGCTATTTGCTCAGGGGGTTCTGTCCCTGAGAAATAGTGCCAGAAGCAGAGGCAGGTGGCTAAGTTTTTTGGAGTGGCTCAGTGTATGGGAGACCTTCAGAGGAAGGTGCCATCTGTGGGTTTTGAGGGGTAGAGGTCTTTGATCCTGAGAAATTTTGGCAAGCAGCTCTTTGAGTCTGCTCACCTCATCCTCGAGGATGGTGTTTTGGGCTAAAACATCATAAAAGAAGCCCAGGTCATCATCAGTGTTTACTGAATCACCTGACCTCCTGATAGAATCAGGATGAACATGCTCTGAGTGTAGATCAGTACTAGCATATGCCCCTTGGTCATGGTACTGGGGACTTCCTGCCTCAGGACCATGTCCTTCATCAGCAGTTGCCTCCGGTGAGGTCTTATGAATGTTACCAACTTCAGCCTGATCATATGCTGAAGCAGGAGAAGTGGCAGCCTCACCAGAAATTCGAATCTCCGTTTCTACACCTGGAGATTGAATATGGTAACCCCTGTGCTGTGGGGTGTGAGAAGCACTTTGGTCCTCCCCCTTAATGGTTGGGGCTATCCCAGTTGTGATTGGTATCTAGGGAGGAGGTGAGGAGTGCAACTGAGTCAGCACTTTGGCAATTATGATGGTAGGACTTTGGGGGGCGGTTGTAGTGGGAGAGGGTGTGAAGGCAGTATGCACCCGGGGAGAGTGGTGCGTTTCAATGGCAACCTCCTCAAGTGAGGAAGGTTCCAGATGTATAGGTGCCCCAGAGGTGGTTGCTACAGGCTCCTGTTGAGAGGAAACCTGAGCGATTGAGGGTGAGTGAGTACGTGTATCTACTGGGGGGTTATGACCAGTAGATATAACCTGCGTTTATGTTGTAGGGGCATCCTCAGGGGACTCATTTCCCTGAGTATCCTTTTTGGCTTTC
Source organism: Flaveria trinervia (assembly GCA_025506515.1). NCBI lineage: Eukaryota > Viridiplantae > Streptophyta > Magnoliopsida > Asterales > Asteraceae > Flaveria > Flaveria trinervia. Next base: position 77,277,907 of record CM046448.1, read on the forward strand.
TTGTGTTTGGTTTGGTGGGGACAATGGATTTGGAGGTGGTGGCTGTGGGTTCCAGCTGCGTGGGTTTTCGTAGTTTGGCAGCCAGTTTGAGTAACTGGTCTGAGTTGTGCCTGGAGTATACTTCAGGAAATACAGCCGTGGCAGGGACTCCAAGGCCAACAAGTCCCTCAGCTTTCAGCTGGTTTACTATAATGGCCATTAGGAACCGAGGATATAATATCCATCGGTTAGCTATAGGCTTGGAGGCCATATCCTTGAGTTCAAGAAATAATATTTCAGAAAAATTTAAGTTTGTTGGTCAAGGATAGAGAATAATACCTGCTGCCACCTCGTCGACATTTGATCCCAAGAAGAAGTCTTAGGAGCTAAGCATACATTCACCATATGAAAAATTAGTCATTCCGCATCATGGAAATGTTTCTTCAGGATGGTAGAGGCACTAAGGTTACCCTGGTATCCATGTTGGGCAAATGATAGATCAGTGGTGCCCTTTGGATACCCAGTGGGGAAAGTGGCATCATCCAGTTGTAGGGTTTGGCGAAGGATTTCTGGAGTGATGACCACCTGACGATTGTTGACGAGCGACTGGAGAGAGTCGGTGTCATTCTCCCCAGTGATGAGGGTGACGTTCGTCCAGAACTGATGGAGGGATTCGGCATGAATGGTAGGATTTAGAAGAAAAGCCGTTTTGTATGGAGAGTTGATCATTAGATCAATAGCATTATCAAACTTTGTCTAGAAGGATGATTTGGTAAGGTAAGCAACACAGCTGTGTCGTCGTTTAAGCTTCGTGTTCGCCATTGATGTGAGAGAAGGTTCTGAGTTTTTTAACGTTAGGTTTGAGATGATGAAGCTCTGTAAGATGAGGTATTTATAGGGTACGGGTTATGAATCAACTGAAGGGTTTGGTATGAGTCGTCAGTAGTTTTAAACGACTGATGACGTGGTATTAACCTTCAAAGGTTGAAACAACTGAAGTCTTGGTTTTAGGCGTCAGGAGTTATAAAACTACTGAAGACCATGGTTTTAGCTTCAGATGTTGGAAACAACTAATAACTTGGTGTTAGTCATCAGTAGTTGTGAAACTACTGAAGACATGGTTTTGTCATCAGTTGTTGTAAACAGCTGACGACGTGGTGTTAGTCATCAGTAGTTGTGAAACTACTGAAGACGTGGTTTTGTCATCAGTAGTTTTCGTCAATTCATAGCTTTTCAGCTGTTTCATACTGTCCTCAACACTTACTCATCAGTCTTTTTGGTTGTTTTTCAGTTGTTTCATAGGACATCAGTACTTATCTGTTTGTACTTATGCCAGTAGTTATGACTGTATCAGTTCTTGTAACAGAATCAGTACTTATTTGCGATATGATTACAAATGATCATCAGAACTTATTTACTGAGATCATCAGTAGTTATCACTTATTCTAGCTGCAGCATACCAAGCCTTAACACTAGGTTTTGGAAAGTCGAGCTATCCAAAGGCTTAGTAAAAATGTCTGCAAGCTCATCAGCACTAGGCACAAACTTTGGATCAATCAGACCTTTTTCAAAACAGTCCCTAATAAAATGATGTCTAATCTCTATATGTTTGGTCCTAGAGTGCTGGACAGGATTCTTGACAATGCAAAGAGCTGAAGCACTATCCATTAATAATGGAGTCTTAGTCTCTGTAATGCCATAATCCAAAAGTTGGTTCTGAAGCCAGAGTACCTAAGAAGTACAGCTTGCAGCAGCAATGTACTCTGCTTCAGCAGTGGATGTAGCAACAGATGTTTGTTTCTTACTCTGCCAAGAAATCAAACAGTTGCCTAAGAATTGACATCCACCAGAAGTTGACTTTCTGGTTAACTTACACCCTGCATAGTCACTATCAGAAAAAGCAACCAATTTGCAAGAGTGTCCAGTGGAATACCATAAACCTAGAGATTGTGTACCTTGCAGATATCTAAAGATCCTTTTGACTGCAATCAAGTGAGACTCTTTAGGAGCAGCCTGAAATCTAGCACAAACACACGTTGCAAACATGATATCTGGTCTAGAAGCTGTTAAGTACATCAAGGACCCAAACATACATCTGTAAAGTGTTTCATCAACAGCTTTACCTTTCTGATCTACATCCAGTTGTGTGGTGTTGCACATGGGAGTAGAACAGGGCTTACAATTTTGTAAATCAAACTTATTCAAAAGATCTTTTGTATATTTAGACTTATGAATGAAATCCCATCAGCCTTTTGTTTGATTTGCAATCCTAGAAAGAACTGTAATTCTCCCATTGCACTCATTTCAAACTTCATATGCATTTAATTGGTAAAGTCATCACACAACTGGGGATCAGAAGATGCAAAAATAATATCATCAACATAAATTTGAACAAATAGCTTATGCTGATCCACCTTCTTAATGAATAAAGTTTTATTGATGGAGCCTCTAGTGAAATTATTTTGATGAAGAAAATTTGATAATGTCTCATACCAGGCTCTAGGAGCTTGTTTCAACCCATAAAGAGCCTTATCAAGCTTGTATACCCAATCTGGATGTTTATTATCCTCAAAACCTGGTGGTTGACACACATAAACTTCTTCTTTACCATATAAAAATGCACTTTTAACATCCATCTAAAAAACTTTAAAATTGTGAAATGCAGCATAGGCTATGAACAATCTAATTGCCTCCAGTCTGGCTACAGGGGCAAAGGTCTCATCATAATCAATACCTTCTTCTTGTGAAAACCCCTGAACAACCAGTCTGGCCTTGTTCTTAACAATAAGCCCATTTTCATCTGTTTTGTTCCTAAACACCCATTTAGTGCCTATTGCACACTTACCTGGGGATAGAGGAACCAGTTCCCACACTTGCTATTTCTTGAACTGAAGTAGCTTAAGCTGCATGGCTTCCACCCATCCATTGTCTCTCAAAGCAACATGATAGTTCTTTGGCTCTTGCTGACTGATGAAGAGAGCCTAAAAGCACAAGTTAGACAATTGACTTCTGGTTGAGACGCCAGCATTGATACCACCATGATTTGAGACATGGGGTGATTCTTCAGCTCTTGGTGCACAATAAGATCAGTGCAAGTGTTTGTAGCCGGTTCAGCATCAGCAGATGTTGATTCAGATTCTTGAAACCAAGTATTAGATGGCAAATCACACGATGTAGAGGAATCAGAAATCTCATCAGCATTTGTTGTGGATGGAGCTGCTGAAGGTACAGGAACATCAAGTTTAGCAGACTCAGGCAGTTGGTCACTGAACTTGAAAAGTGAGTACTGATATCATCATCATCTTCAGTACCACCAGGTGGAAGACTTGCTGCAGAAGATGATTTATCCACATGATCTGCAACAGCTGGAGTTTGATAAGGAGCATATTGCAGTATGTCCAGATCAAACAACTCCACAGGGTTTTGTGGAATTTTATCCTTACGAGATTCATTGAATTTCACATGCAAGGTTTCTTCAACTATCTTTGTTCTGCAGTTGAAGACTCTGTAAGCCTTGCAAGTGGATGAATAACCTACAAAATACCCTGCATCCACCTTAGGATCAAATTTGTGGAGTTGACCCTTTGTGTTGAGAATGAAACAAGGACATCCAAAGGCTCTGAAGAATGAAATCAAAGGAGCCAAATGATGTAGAGCTTCATATGGAGTCTTTATCAACCTCTGATTTACTAACACTCTATTCTGCACATAACAAGCTGTATTGACAGCTTCAGCCCAAAAGGTCAAAGGCAAACCAAAGTCAGCCAACATGGACATTGTAGCTTCAATTAAAGTCCTATTCTTTCTCTCCACTACTCCATTTTGTTCTGGAGTCCTTGGGATGCTAAACTGCCTTTTGATTCCTTTTGAAATATAAAAATCGTCAAGTGTATGGTTTCTGAATTCAGTACCATTGTCACTCCTTATACACTTGACTGATAGGGAATACTGCTTCTTAACATACAGCACAAAGTTTGTAATCTTCTGAGCAACCTCATCCTTTGAATGTAGAAAGAAAGTCCATATGAATCTGGAGTAATCATCCACAATTACCAGACAATATTTCTTCTTTGCCATGCTCATCACTCTCACAGGACCAAATAGATCCTGTGTAGTAACGGCAAGCGTGCAGTAACGGCAAGCAGGCAGTGGACTTAGGTTCTTCAATGGGAGGGAATGAGACTTTGTGTTGTTTTCCATTCAAACAAGCAGTGCAGGCTTCATCACAGTGGAACTCCTTTATTGATAAACCTCTCACTAAACGATTGTGGATCAGCTGATTCATGTTTCTGAGATTGACATGACCCAGCCTTCTATGCCATAGTTTAGATTCCTGAAGAGAGGCTTTGGAGAACAGGCATGGATGACCCTTCAAATCAATCTTCTTTGACAAATCCAAGGCATACACTCTTCCAATCCTGTTGGCCTTCAGGAGACTATGTTCATCCATTACCTTGTCAATCAGCCTCAGAACTTGGGAAGACAGAATCCTGCAGTTCTGGCTTGTGAAAAGTGCAACATGCCCTTAATCACACATCTGACTGACACTCAGCAGATTATACTTGAGATTCTCCACATGGTTGACATCATCAAACCTGATTTGTCCATTAGACACATATCCTTTCCCAATGATGTAACCTCTAGCATCATTTCCAGATGAAACAAATCCCTTCTTTCCTTGAGAGTAGTCATTAAGAAGAGAACTGCTCCCAGTCATATGCATAGATCCTCCACTGTCCACATACCAGATGCTCCTTAAGCATGTTGAAGATCTCTGCATAAAAGAAGACTAGTTAGATTTTGAGACCCAAACCTTTTTGGTTTTGGGTCTGTTTTCATCAACAGATGCAACCATAACTTGTTTCTTAAGATTAACAGCTGAAGAAGGAGATGGTGCTAAAATGGATTCCTTGGATTTGGGCTTGGAATGCCTTTTCAGTGATTTTATCACAGGTACATCTAGTTGCTTAACTCTCCCCAACAAATGCGGAACCATCATAACAAGTTGTGTCTGATTTGTAGCCAAAGCTTTCAGCTCTTGTGACATATCAATACTTGTGTTGATGAGTTCCTGTGATCCACCATTTCCTCCTTAAAATTAACAGACTTGGTCTGATGTTTATCATGAGGAGCACCATCAGCTGTTTTGTGATGAACCTTATCCTTCTTTTTGAATTTGGTTGAAGGCTTGGGTTTATCACAATAGAATGATTGCAGTACAAACTTGGTCTCAAACTCAGTTTCATTTCATCCATCTGGATTTTAATGAGCTTATCTCTGTTGAGTTTGGAACCCTTTCTGTACCAACATTGAGAAAGATGATTGAATTTACCACATATTTCACATGGCTTATTCTTCATCTTGGATTGATCAACTGCTGATGAGGAAACTACTAAAGGTGTGCTCTTCAGAACTTTCCTCCTTTCAGTAATTTTGTTCAGTACTGAAGAATCTATAACAACTGAAGAGTTTTTCTTCAGCTGTTCATTGCAGCAGTTGTTAATCCATTTATTTCAGCTAATTTGAAATGCTTTTCAGTTGTTGTAACTTGCCCTTCAATACTTCAGTTACTTTGAGGGACAACATCTGAAATACTCAGCTTCATGTGCTTATCAGTAGCTAACCCATCAGCAGCCATTTACTTGCTGAGGTATCAACCTTTATCTCATCTTGTGATTTTGGGATATCACTTGTGGATGATGCACATGATAATGTGGTTTGGAGATTGCTTTCACTTTCAGATTTTACTATTGGTTTTGGAGTAAAATCTGTTGGAGGTGCAATATGGTTATAACCAATTCCAAACTTCACATTCGAAGCAGATTGCTTACTGAGCAGCATTTCAAATCCCTTGCAGGATGACACCAGCGGTCACACTCAACTTGGGTAACTGTAAGTTTTTCTTTCATTTCCTTATGGTTCTCAAGAATGAGCTCTAGCTTAGCCTTTTCATTATTTAATTGGCATTTAAGCTTATAAATCTCATCATCTTTGTCCTTAAGGACAGACTCATATTTAGCTTTTCTTTTGGAAATAGTTTGCTCAAGCTCTAGATTTTGATTAATTACAGCTACATTTGCTTCTCTAATAGAGACAAATGCATCTATGCAAGATTCAGAACAAACCTTGGCCTTAGCCTCAGAGGATACCTGGGTTACCTGTGGAGAAGATGCATTGGAGCATGAACCCTCAGTAGATTCTAAGGCCATGAGAGCTAGATTCCCAAAAGGATGTTCACCACCATGTTGACCAGCACAAGTAAATAATTGCTCAGTACAAGAGAGATCATCTGGTAAACTGCTCCAGTCAACATTACCAGGGGTGAAAAAGCTGTGATGAGTTTGTGATTGAGATGGTAGAGACTCAGGTAATGCTTGTGGTTGTTGTGCAGTAGGAACTTGAACTGGATTTGGCTGAGGCATGTAATAGCAGGGATACGAATATGACATTGGACCCTGAGGGACAAAATATGCAGGCGAAACAGGTTGTGAATGATGACCAGAACTAGTAGGATGTTGCCCCCTGTTTTGTGGACTAGTGCTTGGAAAAGTCACAAAGGGTGCAGAGGAGTTAGATCCAGATGATCTACACTCTCTTGCAGAGTGTCCAAGCCTTTGGCATTTGTGACACCTCAACTTACTCTTGTCAAAACCAACTTTGGTTTTGCCAGAGAGTCCTGGAAATTTCCTGCCAGTCCTCTTGTAGAACTTCTGAGATCTGATATTAATCAAGGCCATTTGGCTCAGAATATCCATCTCTTCTAGATCATCATCAGCTATTCCTTTCAAATCATCCATGATAAAACATAAATTGTCACTATTACAGCCTGAGTGACTATCAACACCAACGAATGCATGATCTGAACTGTTTGAAGAAAAATCTATATGCTCATCATAATTACTTTCAGATGCAGCATATTCTGACTCATGACCAACCAAGGCAGTGTTCCCTGGTACAAAGTCATCAGTGAGCTTTCTTGATGATGCCAGTTTCCTTTTCAGCTCTATCTCTCTCTCAAATGTAAGCAGTTTCCCATGAAGTTAGGTGAGAGATAGTTTATCTAGATTTGCACTGGAGCGTAGGACAATAGTGTATGTGTCATCTCTCAGGCAGTGATCTAAGGAATCTGTTGTTCATCTGGCTATTGGTATATTCATGTTTGACCATTTTTAGCTCAGAGATCAAACTGGAAAAAAGCTCAAACTATTGAGTCAGTGTCTCACCCTTCCTGAGAGAATGTTTCATATTGTTGGGCAAGGATTTCTCTGTTGTTTGCTAAGACCTCATCAGTTCCACTGAATTGTTCCTTCAGTGCATTCCAGAGGTCATGAGCAGTTTCATGATGCATAAGCCCTGAATATTTCATTAGGCAGTGCCATGGCCAGAATTCCATGGGCTTTAGCATCAATCTCAACAGTTTCCGATCTTCATCTGAGTATTGTTCCTTCTTCTTTGGAACCATTTGATTGGTTTCTGGATTGTTCACCATAGGCTTATGTGGACCATGTACCACCGATGTCCAACAACCTAAACTGTTAACAGACAAGTGATGAAGCATTCTTCGTTGCCATATGTTATACTCGGTTCTAACCAGCATCGGAGGCTTGGTTGAAGAACCGGTATTGTGAGGGTCATTAGAAGGAGTAGTCATTCTCAGATTCAACCAAAATCAATTAAGTTTTAACAGATCTAAAACAGAACACAACAAACCAAATTGAACCACGAGAAAACAAAAAGCAATAAAACGAAAGTAGCAGAAATTCAATCGAACTATAACCAATTCTTGCAAATATGCTAATTCAATCAAATGCAGATATTGATTAGCAGTTTCAATGATCAATTGTTAGATAGATCAAAGATTAACTGGCTCTGATACCAATTGTTAGGATCAGTGATCTACGTTTGATTGATTAGAGAGTATTGCTGCGGAAATCAAACATGAATTAAACATTCACAAGAATACAGTTGATATTCAAAGTAATAACAAACGATTATAGAAAGAATTCTGCAAATCAAAGATTTCATTCAATACGTGCTTTCGTGGTGGCAAAATGTCACCCATACAATCAGGTCAATCATCCCTTATATAGGAATGTCATGGTGGAACATTCCTTATATAAGAGATGTGACGTCTGCTGATGTCATTTGATAGTGACATCTAACAGAATTATTCAAAGTACTGAAAGTTAACACAACTACTGAAGATGTCAAAACAGCTGACATCTTCTTACAAAAATACTAAGTGTTAACTGTCACTACAACTACTGAAAAGAAACTACTGAAACTACAACGACTGAAGAACATGCTCTTCAGTCGTTTTACAAATACGGAAACAAAAAGAAAACTACTGAAAGGAAACCATCACAACAACTGAAGAATGCTTCTTCAGCTGTTGTAACAAACTCTGAAGGCTTCAGTTCTTGTACTTGAACTTCAGCTGTTGTCATCAGCTGATGTCTTCAGTCTTTGTACTTCAGCTGTTGATCTTCAGCACTTTGTTCTTCAGTTGTTGATCTTCAGACTTTGGTCTTCAGCTGTTGAAGTCTTCAGTACTTTAGTCTTCAGCTGTTAAAGTCTTCAGTACTTTAGTCTTCAGCTGTTGAAGTCTTCAGTACTTTAGTCTTCAGCTGTTGATCTTCAGACTTTGGTCTTCAGCTGTTAAAGTCTTCGGTACTTTAGTCTTCAGCTGTTGAAGTCTTCAGACTTTTTCAAACAGCTGATCAAGTCTTCAGCAGTTGTTGTGATGTCTGTGGGACTTAGAGGTTTTTCTGATCAGGCTCATTGGTTCTTTTGGTCCAACAAGGAAGACCCATCGTATCCTGGACTTAAACTACTAATCTAGAGAGATGGCATGTGATCAGACATCAAGGTATTGAAGATGTCTACATATGGCACGACATGTTAAATCTACCACTGCATAATCTCTTTGAGTTGAGAAAACACTATGAGAGTTTGAATGATTATAACCATCTTATGAAGAAGGAATGGTTATTATCATATGAAGAACTTTCAATATCTGAAGTCTTCAAATGTTTTGGTAGCATCAGCCTAGGGGGAGTTTGTAAGTTTCATACAAGGCTGATGCAATCTAAAACATCCAAATTCTATCCTGCATGCATGCACAGAAGTACTTAGTAGAATGTTTCGAAAGTTTCACATTATGCCTTAGAATATATTCAAATTGTGCAAACTTTTGAAGCCAAGACCAACATCTTCCGAAGGTAAATATGAAGTCTTCTGAAGCTTCAAAGACAAAGTATTCTGAAGCCAACACATGAAGACATATTTCTTCCGAAGACTTTTGAGTATACGCTTTATCTGATGTACCCTTTACCAAATAGCTGGACCACCTTTCCGCTACAACTATGTTGACTCACCAAATTTCACAAGTTGGTGAAAGGTCCATGCTTTTGGAAATTGTACATTGAGGTCTTGAGTCTGTTACTTTCTACTTTATGTACTTTTATCTTTTTTCTAATATATTAGGATGTGAGTTATGGCATGTCATAGTCACGAGTCAAAAGACAAGTTGTTGTCTAGATCATGTATCTAGCTGGCCTTCAAAGTATGGTCGGTTGTAGGATGTAGTATAAAATATCTCAAGTCCTCGTATCTTTCTTTATGCTTTGTAACACTTGTAAGGAACTTGAGAGCAATATACAACATTCTTGAAAACCAAATACTTGTGTAATCTTATTCTTGTTCTATCTCTTTATTACTTGTGTTTTATAGTATCAAAGTGTATCAGGTTACTAGTTTCGTATTTGATCTGTGGAGTATTCTAACTCACTTTTCTCATTGTGTGTTGTGTTGTAAGTGACCATCCCTTAAATGGTCCTTCATTATTTTTAGCATGTGTTATTCTCTGATGGACAACATAACCAGAGCTTTCATGCCAATTTTGATGGACCTCTAGGCGAAATGAATGGTCACATTTGAACATTCTACTCATTTGTCTGTACACTACATGTTGCCACCATGTCGATCACGCCTAACTAGTCATCACACTCATGAACCATGGTTAATACATTGTATTCAGAAAATGTAAAATATTTTATGACCACACAATTAGAAGTATGGTAAATAGTAAAATTTATTGATTGGTTTTCACTTTCTTTTTTTTAGTTTTTGATGTTAGGTTAGAAACTCGTGTTTTATTTATGTTTATTGTAATACTAGATCCTGGATAGGGCTGACGTGTCACACATTAAAATAATCAAAGATATTACTATATGCGAAAAATGCATATGTCAAACAATACCATTACATTAGTTTAAAAACCAAATTATTAAAGTTTTAAAATGAATTCTAACAGTTTATTAAATCCCTAGTCTATTCACTCATAGCTTGTTCTGTGATGCTCTTTATACATTCCCTTGATTTCCCTACATGACTACTGCATAAAAACAATGTGGCTGAGCAATTACAAAACAGATAAAAATGAAGTTAATACAATTATCGTAATGAATACAACTTTCACCATCCATACATACATAAGTACGTACATACTACGTACGTAACTACCTATGAACGTACCTTCCTGTGTACATACCTCCCTGCGTACATACCTCCCTGCATATGTACCTACTTACGTACGTACCTACCTACATACAAATATACCTAAGCATGTATGTACATTCCTAGGTAGCTACATATGTTCCTACGTATGTACGTACCTACCTACCGACGATGTACCTAATATCAATGTACTTACATACGTACATACCTACATACGTATGTACCTACACACACCTGCATACACACACACGCCATATGCATATACATATCGGCATACATACATACATAATACATATAGACATCCATCATTGCGCACACGCACACACGCACGCATACAAGCACATACATATATGCATACATACTTACATAATATATACATACATACATACAGATGAACACATGTACACCCGCACACGCGCAAATGTTGTTAGGCCTAAGCGTACCAGTACCCTTGTGCATCCGCACATGCTCCCACATGCATAAGTACAAATGTGCCTACTTACGTACCTATATACATATATCCCCACGTACCTACCTATGTACCTACATACCTGCGTACATACGCTCCTACATACACACATACCTACGCACTTACATATGCTTGTATGTACGTATGTACGTACCTACGTACCTACCTACGTCCACACATATGTACCTACGTACCTACCTAGTACACATAGTACATACCTATGTAAGTACTGACATAACTACTATTGGATCAAGAAGAAGGCTGTGCAACCAAAACCAAATCACTTAGACAAATTTGGTGCTACTTACAAAGGCTTCTGAAGCCAAGTGTGAAACTTTCGAAGGAAGTAAAGTTCTTCCAAAGACAAAGTAAAAGATCAACTTCCAAAGACAAATTTTGCATATTGAGATCCAGAAATCAGGATCTACACCTGTGATGTAATTCCTAAATCTGATTTTCCATTGTTTAAACTCAGCTTTGTGTTTAAACATAGGAGGTTTAGGTGTATGACCAAGTTCTGAGTAACTGTTAGAATCAATTTTAACAAGGTGTTTAACTTGTATGCATATAGATTAAGGTGATTTTTAAGATTGATTAGTCCAATTTGTCCAAATAGTTCAAACGGATTTCAGAATCAGATCTGTGATGGTAGTGAGTTTCTTGCTGTTTGGAATGCTTTGGTGAGAGTGTGTTTGATAGTAGTAGTTTCTGAGGAGTATTTTTCTGCTGTTTACTATGTAGAGATGATGATATACTCTACTCGCAAATCGATTACCAGATCAATCGAGTTCTATTCAGTTCTTGAGCAGATCTGAAAGAGAACCGAGAGCCAAAGCTCTGATACCATTGACTGGGTTAGTAAGATTGAGATTCTTACTATGAATGTAATATGGTAATCAGTCAATGATTGAATGGTGGAAACAAACAATCAAAGAACATTCAATGCAAGAATTATATTCATAAATGCTTTTGTATGTATTAATGAAAGTGATTGATTACACAGAATAAAAGATAACAAAATATTCTCTCTGTCTATTAGCATTCACCTTATGTGCGAGGTTTTCTATTCTACTTATAGGCAGCCAAGATGCCTTTTACAAAATGACTAAACTACCCCTGACCTATTACATCAGATCTAGTCTAAGTCTTGATCCACATCTTTGCTTGTTCATCCGCATTGACAAATACGGATGAATTAACTTGATTAGCATTTCTTCACTTGATCATCCGCATTAGTATGTTGGTCATCCGCATTAGTTAATGCAGATAAACAAATACTTCTGCGCATTTTTTCGGTCATCTGCATTTGTCAAATACGGATGAGCAAAGTCTTGTCCGCATTGATTCTTGGTCTTCCACATTTGACAATGTGGAAGAACAAAAACTTGTCCATATTTGTTTTATGTCTTCCGCATTGATAAATGTGGAAGACTATACTTGGTTGTTCTTGAGCAGGATCTTCATCCACATTTCTTCTTGGACTTATGGGATTCCAGCAAAGCAATCATCAAATCACCCATTGAATTGGCATGTATGATCATTTCAGGGTGCAACACATACATATGTACATACCTATGTAAGTACTGACATACGTACTATTGGATCAAGAAGAAGGCTGGTGCAACCAAAACCAAATCACTTAGACAAATTTTGGTGCTACTTACAAAGGCTTCCAAAGCTAAGTGTGGAACTTCCGAAGGAAGTAAAGTTCTTCCGAAGACAAAGTAAAAGATCAACTTCCAAAGACAAACTTTACTTCCAAAGTCAAAGCACTCACTTTCGAAGATCAAGTCTAAGAAGAAAAGATCAGAAGACAACTTCCGAAGTATGAAGAGAAGAAGAAGTCCTCAAGCCTTGAAGAAGTAGCCTCTTCCAAAGTATAAGTGGCTTCGGAAGTACTTGTTCTTCCGAAGCTATTTAACCTTCGAAAGACACTGCTATGAACTAGTGGACATAAGTATGGTCTCTGACGCTTTGCTGCAGACCTCTGATACTACATGGTGTTTTCTCAAAGGGCCATGTAGTTGACCATACTTTATTCCACTGTTCACCTTTTTACGTTAGTACAAGTTACTAACCATAGTTGGTGACAAAAGGTAAGTTAGGTACATGTCCTGACTACCATATCTTAGATAAGACTTTATCTAAGATACCTTAAACTATAGCTTTGTAGTATTTACTTTAGTTAGAGGATTCCAGCTGGTATCAAAGTATATCCGGCTATAAGTAGTATTATATATATAGTTTCTCATTGTAACTCATAACAGTATGCTTGTAAGAGTCTTGTAACACTTTGAGTTGAGAAGTAATATATGCAAGTACGTTGAAAGTTATCTTTCAGTGTTCATTGTTAGTTATTATACAATTATCAACTCTTAGAGACTCTGATTCATCTAAGTGTAGTTTAAGTGAGTTTGAGAGATAAACCAAGTGTTTAGTGACAAAACTCGATCCTGCAATTGGTATCAGAGCTTTTTAGGCTCCTGATTGTGAGATCTTACCATCCAAATCAACCTATTTTCACTCCTCCTTACAACTCACTCAAAAATGGCCCTCAACAAGTTTGAAGTAAAGATGGGAACTATGACTAAAGCTCCCATCATTACTCCTGAAAACTTCAGGTCATGGAGCAGACGCATGGAAGGCTTCATCAGGCATTAGGATAGCAAAAGGTGGTATTCCATGTCAATGGTGGAAACGGTGCCATGATAGAGAAAGCTGTTGAAGACTATTCTGATGAGGACCGGAAGAAGATGGACGTAACAATAATGCAATGACTATTCTTATGACTGCAATACCCAACTCCATCATGGTGGGGTTTGAGCATTGCAAGTCAGCTAAAGAACTGTTTGATGCACTTGCTCAAATGTACTCTAACTCAAATGACTCCAAGAAGGACTCAATAAAGCAACAGTTTGAAAACTTCACCTATATTGCTAGAGAGACTCTCAGTCAGCAATATTTCAGGTACATGGATCTCATTTTCTCCCTTCAGTCTGTGAAGATTACTCCTGAACTTAGAGATTTCACAAGAAAGTTCATGAGTGCTCTTCCTAATGAGTGGACATTCTACTGTGTCTCTATCAAGATTATAGAGAATTTGTACACTCTCACTATGACCAAACTTTATGGCATCCTTAATGGATACCGTTTAGAGATGCATAGCAAGAAGGGCCATCAGACAAGCAGACCCCTGAGTCTTCCTACTAGGAATGCATTGATGGTTGTTGAAGGCTCAGGACCCACACAACGTCAGCAGTACTTGACTTCACCCAGCAGCCATCCTACTCATCTGGACCATATATCATATTCCTGAGGCTCCAAGGTCTCAACAGACTCAGCATAGTTCCTTTTAGGACAACTGTGACTTTGTCTTAGGAATGGACACTCTAGTGATTTTCAATACTGCTTTGATGATCTAGAGTGCTTCAGTCCAGATGATGTGGAGTACGTGGACATTGTCCAACAAATGGCTCTTTTAACCTATAGAGCAAAGAAGTTCTTCAAGAGAACTGGAAGGCAGTTTCCCCATAACCCAACCAATAGCAAATTTGGGTTTGACAAATCTAAGACCAAATGTTATAATTGTAACCAGCTTGGTCATTTTGCAAGGGAATGCAAGGCTCCAAAATCAAATCCGGGAACCCCACAGGCCTCCACACATCCCTCTACATCAAAGCCCACTGGAAAGTCGACTGAGATAGCTGCAATGGCTCAAGAAGTTGACTGGAGCTTTATGGTATAGGATGTGACTCATGCTCAAGCACTCATGGCAGGGACAAATGACAATAAGGTGAATGAACATCTCTGTACTCTTGCATGTATTGCTAAGGTTAAACTGTATTAAGACTACAATATGGAAATTAAATTTGATATTGAGTATTTAAATGTTTTGAAATCTGATTTTATAAGGGTTGAATCTGACTACCAAAAGAAATTTGAAGAGTTGGAGAAAATGTTTCCCTATTAAAACATGAACACACAAATTACAAGACTCAAATAAAGGATTTAATATCCAAATTGTCTGAGGCTCAAGCCTAGCTTGTCACTACTGAGGCTCAAGCCAGGAAGTATGCTATTTCTAAGCAGAACTTCCAAGCTTTATTACATCATACTCCACACCCAAAATTTGTTATCAAAACAAAGGAGGGTTGGGGACCAATTAAGTTGCCCCACCACATTCTTATGAGTCCATAAGACAACCTAGATGTGGTACTGAAGAGCAAAAGGTCCATCTGCTGACCCATCTTCACATGAGTTGAAGAATGATGCAATAATAGAGGCCAGCACAGGGAAGGAACAGGTAAATCAACCACCTCTCCCAGTGAAGATCAATCCTAACTACTAAAGCCAGAAGAAGCAGAGCTAAGCTGCAGAAGAAGAACTGCTAAGAAATGGTTGAGTCCAAGCTAATGATTGACCCAAATAAAAGGGTGTATTCATCTTAGCTGGATTCCAAGTAGTAGGTAACTCTGACCTAGGAAAGGAGTGTAGTACCAACACTCCTGTCATTCCAAAGGATTAGAAGTTAAAGAGAAAGATTGTTGATAAAGAGAAAAAGAACAAGAAACAACAATCCACAAGCTCCCAAAAGACTAACACTGCATGCATAATGTGTGGTCTGCAAAAACCACATGGCTAAAGATTGTTACTACAATCCTGCTAGCACACATTATGCAAATAATGTTAAGAAAGAAGGAGTCAGGGAAGGTTTCTCATTTGGACCTTACCAAATGGTCCAAGTGATGAAAAGGGAAAGCTAGTTTACGAAGCAAGGTTGCTTTCGGAAGAAATCCTTCTTTCGAAGGGAAGGGAAAATGGTCGGAAGCTATAGTTGTTAAAATTCAGAAGAACAAGAAAGTTCCCTTGAAACCATCCCAGAAGAAGACTGCTTTGAAAGAAAAGGTGGTGAGGTTTCTTCTGAAAAGAAAGAAGCTTTGGAAGAATGCCATGCTGCAAAAGCTCAAGCACATCTTCCATGATCAACAAAAGGATGGATTGGAAGATCAAGAAAGATGTTGCAACCCAAGCCTCTTCTTCAAAGACATCCATTGAACCCCCATGCTTAACCTTGGTTCAATTATGTCACTATCATTTGGGAACTCAAGACCAACAAGGCTTGGGTCTCCAATCAAAGCTAGTTTGGATTGTGGATAGTGGATGCTCTAGGCACATGATAGGGAACATATCTGTCCTTCAACAATTTCAACATTATGATGAGGTCCTAACTAGTTTGGAGTTGAGGCCAGAGGATATATTCTAACGGAAAGTTAAAGGTGACAAAGTCCATTTTGTCAAACAGCTTGAACATAATTCATTAAGTGTTTCTCAGTTTTGTGATCAAAAGCATCAAATGCTTTTCCACAGAACATGAGTGCATTATCCTCGAACCTGGGATGACAGTTCCTCCGGAATTGGTGCTTCTTAGATCTCCTCAAAAAGGGGATATGTACAAGCTGGATATGAACAATGCTTTCCAAGGGTGAAGTATCATGCTTTCTTTCAAAGATATAGTGATGAGTCAACACTTTGACATAAACGTATGTGTCATGTAAATTTTAAGACAATGAATAAATGGCTAAAAATAACTTGGTACATGGTTTGCCTAAAAAGAAATTTTTTGCAAAGATAACTGTATTGCATGCCTGAAAAGGAAGCAACACAGGGCATCTCCAATCCAAAAGTGCTAACTCCATCACTACTCCACTACACTTATTACACATGAATCTATTTGGTCCCACAAGTATAATGAGCATTGGAAGGAATCATACTACGTTGTGATAGTTGATGATTTTACAAGATTTACATGGGTATTATTTTTAAGATCTAAAGATGAAACTACTAAAACATTAAAATCTTTTATTCTTAAAATAGAAAATCAAATTGATCACAAGGTTAAGATAATTAAAAGTGATCAAGGGACTGAGTTTAAGAACTTCATTCTTGACTCATTCTGTAACTCAAAAAAGATTACCAGACAATACAGTGCTTCCAGAACTCCTCAACAAAATGGTGTTGCTGAGAGGAGGAACATGACACTTATTGAGGCTGCTCGAACTATGTTAGTTGATTTCAAATTACCTCTAACATTCTGGGCAGAGGCAATCAGCACTGCATGCTATGTGCAGAACAGAGTTCTTGTAGTTAAGCCATATGGAAAACCCCCTTATGAGTTATGGAACAAAAGGCCACCATTCATTGGTTTTCTAAGGTCCTTTGGCAGCAGGTGTACCATACTTAACACAAAGGACAATTTGGCAAAATTTGCTGAAAAGTTGAATGATGCTATCTTTGTTGGATACTCTTCTAGCTCTAAAGCTTATAAAGTTTTCATCATCAAGAATCAACAATTGAGGAATCATCTAATATTGTTGTTAATGAGCACGCTCCTTGTGTTCAGGGGAATGGCCCTGATCATATTTTTTATTTAGAATTGTTTCCAAACTATTCTAAACCATCTTGTGAGAATGTTTCAGTTGGAACAGGTGCTCAAAATGATACTGATGCTGATGCTGATCAACTATTTGAGCTACCCAGACCTCTTCCAAGTTCTCCAAGAGCTGCCACAAATCAAGCTTCCACTATTGGTAGATCTAATAGTATAACTATATCAAGGAATAGTGAAGCTTCAACCAGTGAATCACCTGCTGATCCTCAAAACTCATCAGGTGATCCTGCATAACACCAAGCTGATGGAAGTAGTATCTTGAAGGAACAGGCAACTATTAATACTACTTCACAGCCAACAATTAATGAGGTTTCTCATTCATTCAAATAGTCCTCATTAAATGAGTTAGAACAATAGTTGGACAAAGTGTTTCAGTTCCTGAGCAAAATAAGTCCAATCTAGATCTATCTTTTCAACTAGAAGTGATTTCTCATCTAAGGATTCATAACACTCATCTAGCTGAGAACATCATAGGGGATGTCTTTGAAGGTGTGAGAACAAAAGGAAAAACTCACCATGAGAATGTCTACTTGTACTTATGCTTCTTATCCCAGATGGAACCCAAGAAGGTGGAAGTTGCCTTGAAAGACAGTAGCTAGGTTAAATTGATACAAGAGGAGCTGCTTCAATTCAAGAGACAAAAGGTGTGGAACCTATGTTCGCTACCATCTGGTCAAGTACCTATAGGCACTAAATGGGTTTTTACGAACAAGAGAGATGACAGAGGTTTGATTATCAAGAACAAGGCAAGACAGAGGAATTGATTATACTGATCTCTTTTGCACCTGTTGCAAGACTAGAGGCGGTTAGGATCTCCTTGCTTATGCTGCATCCAAGAATTTTACTGTCTACCAACTTGATGTCAAGTGTGCCTTTCTATATGGGGAAATAGATAGGGAAGT
This sequence comes from Flaveria trinervia, assembly GCA_025506515.1. NCBI lineage: Eukaryota > Viridiplantae > Streptophyta > Magnoliopsida > Asterales > Asteraceae > Flaveria > Flaveria trinervia. The sequence continues at coordinate 77,296,223 of CM046448.1, forward strand.
GTATGTGTGCCAGCCTCTAGGATTTGAAGACCCACAGCATCCTAACTATGTGTGCAAATTGGATAAAGCTCTATATGGGCTGCACTAAGCACCTAGGCTATGGAATGAGACTTTGTCTCAGTTTCTTTTGAAGAATGGTTACACTAGAGGAACCATTGACAAGACTCTCTTCATAAGAAGTCTGGTAAAGATACTTGCTTGTTCAAGTCTATGTTGATGGCATCATCTTCGGTTCTTCAAACGACCAAATGTGAAGTTTGAGATGAGTTCCATGGAAAAAATAGATTTTTTCCTTGGAATTCAGGTGAAGCAATTGAAGGAAGGATTCTTCATCAATCAATCTAAGTATGTCAATGACATCTTAGAATGATGTTAGGACCTGGTATTTGACCGAAATACCTAGAGATTAACGTGTAAACCATATCAAATAGTGCGGAATCCTATTTGATTGGCGATCCAATCAGTGAGAACACACGAAGAATCAATCAAGAATTGAAACTAACGTTAGAAATTGATTGGGAATCGATCTAATGTGTTCTATGAACTTGGAGAACGAATTGGGAGGTTTCTGGACGGCTAGGGTACGTCTGGAATCGTAATTGATCGAGAGTCACCCATTTTTCATGAATTGAGTTGTATTTATAGGTTGGTACTATTCAATCGTGCGACTGAACCATTAGTATGGTTCAGTCGTGCGATTGAACCATGCGTTGATTCATTCGTACGACTGAGTGTTCAGTCGTGCGACTGAGCCAATCTTATGTTACAATCGTACGACTGATCCAGTCTCCTGGTTCAGTCGTGCGACTGAGTCAATCGTGTGAAGTTATTCATGCGTATGGTTCATTCGCATGACCCATTCGCATGAGAACTTCATTATGTTAAGTTTGAATGTATTAATTAATAAACATTATGTGTATTCATTCAAGCAATCACTAACCTAATTAACCAATTCAATGTCGACTCATTAATGAAACATTAACATTATAACTAACAAACAATCAATATCATTTCATCAATCATACCAAACAAGATCTATTACATTACATATCATGATCTAGGGACATACATGTATCAACAAACTCCCCCTTGGACCTAGATCTCTCTAATGTCTTGTCTTCTTCATTACCTCCTCATATTTCTTGTACCTGTCCTCTTTTGTGACTCCCGTGTGAATATCAAACGCGAAGCAAAGTCTTATGACAATTTGGAACTGGAGGGCCTGTACAATATCTTGCGTATCATAGAACAGTGGCCACTTGTATAGTGTATAGACATCCTTTTCCGACAAGTTGGTAAGCCACATCGGGTCGAATACTCTGATTGTATCCATTTGGCCCTCTTTATTTAGGACTATGACCGCTTCTACTATTCTCCAATCGTAGTACCACCACTTAAAGTGCGGTGTGAAATCCTTTGTCATTTCCCAGAGTGGGATTCTTGACATTGTGTGCGGAGGATTCCACTTCAACACTATCTTCGGTTTTCCAGTAATGGCATCCATCTCAGACCTTCTAACATACCTGGTAGGTTGTTGAGGTCTGAAATTAATCCACCTGGTGTGGTACTCTTTCTTTAGGGCAGCCTCAAACCAGCCTGACATCTTTCTCGGGTCAGCATACAACAGCTTCAATTTGGCTAGCTGGTTGAGTTCAAAACCTGGTAGAGTCTTTGGATCATATGGAAATCTAAAGTACTCTATGCCCTTCTCCCTCTTAATGGCATAAACGTTAAGATCATCAAAATATGCCCATGCTATAATCCTGCCTGACACCTTAAGATGTTTCTTGACTCTGTAGATCTTGGTGTAGGCATCCTTCTTCGGTGCAGCACATTGGGCTCTAACTTCTTTAAAACATACAGCCCATTCAGCCTTACGGATATCAACATCATCCTTTGAGGCTTGGGCCATTCCTCTGTCTTCTCTGACTCTTGCTCCATTTTGTCTAACACCTCAAATGTATCGCCGATAAGGGATTCACCCAGATTGGGAACCACATTGCCCTCATTGTCAGCATACTGAGGATAGTGCTCTGCAGTGACATCTTCTATCTCTATTTCATCAACGTCATTTAGCTCGTCATCACAGGTAGAATTACATGTCGGAGCATCTTTCACTATTTCATCAGGATTGAGCTTGAAAATTTCTGCCAGTTGCTCGTTTGATAGATCGTGAATTATTTCCCCTTCTTCAGGGGTATAACTCACTGACCTTCTGACAATCCCTTGCAGATCAAGAACCATTATGAGTTGAGACTTGACCTGCTGAAGGGGAGCAATATCAAACTCATCTCTTTTGTAATTTGGATCTGTTTGATTTACACATTTCACACTTAAATCATTAGTAATTTATCAAACGAAGTGCATTAACTTAATATAAACATTTAATACATGGTTTTTCAATACAGAATACAAAAGTAAATAAATACATAAACATCTACTATTTACTTTTATCCTGAATACTCGGCTCATCACATGGAGGTGCAGAAGCAGAAGCTGGCAGATCTTGTCTGTTCTTTGATCTTTTCTCTTGCCCTGGAGCTGAGACAGATTCAGCTGCTTCTCCTCCGTCAGTGTCATCATCTTCATGCCATTCTTCAGTTTTCTCTTCGTCCGTTTCACTCTCATCATCATCATCATTTCTGTCCCCATCCCTTATCTTTAATGGCTCCTCCTTCGATCCTTTCAGCTTTAGCAAAATGGTCTTTTTAGCCTTTTCCAACTCCTCTATTTTCTTCCCTGAGGTGACGCTTTGAGCTTGGAGAAGGGCTATCTCGTTGCTCTGGGCAGTCATTTGTCGGGCCTGCCTTTTTATCACTTGAGCCTGCTCTGCAATTTGGTGAGTTTGTGCAGCAGTCACGTCAGTAAGCTGGCGGATTTGGGAGGCCTTTTCCTCATCGGCGGCCAGCAAACGCATTACCATTTTGTTTAGTGCCGACAACTGTTCTTCTACCGCAACTGTAGGTAGAGGTGATCTGTAAGTGAATGAGGGATAGGCTGAGGGCTCGGTTTGGTGGCTAGTGGTGGTAGTGGTGGCTATGGTGAATATCGGGTCAGGTCGGGATGATAGTGGTGGTGAGTGAGGGGTGAATGATGTAGTGGTGGCTGGGATCTGTATTTTGGTGGTCGGTCTGGTGGTGTCTGTGGTTGCTGTGGGGGCTGTGGTGGCTATGGTGTGGATGGTGTGTCTGAAGAGGTGGTAGTGGTGGTGGTGGTGGCTGTAGTGGCTGAGGTAGTAGTGATGAAGGTCAAACGACGCTTCTTCTTTGGTTTCTGCCCATGGGGTTGAGCCATCCGTTTTCTCCTCGTTCCCTTCGAGGTGGATGCTCCCCCTCCTACCCTGCCGATTGATCCTGGAGCATAGGTCGGGTCGGTCTCTGTCTCTCCAGAGTCTCTTGGGTGCTCACCAACCACCCGAAGCCCATGTACTGTGGGAACCACTTTTCTTCCCACAGTCCTGGTGAGGGGCTCCTCATCAGACTCTTCTTCTTCTACTTCTGTCTCAAGGACAAAATCATGATGAAACCCAGCTGATTCGGTAACTTCTGCAGCCGGGGCGGATGCTGGAGGCACGACATCAGACGTAGTGCCTCTCTGTGGAACAGGCATATTGTCTCCGGCACCCCCACTATCATCATCATCTGAATCATTAGTGGGTAGGACAATTGGCTCCACGTCGGAGTCACTGTCCTCGTGACGCTATTGGCGTCTCCCCGGTGCCACATAACTTTCATCTGCTAAATGGCCAATCAGCCTCTTTGCCTGGGGCTTCACTTGCTTGCCCCGGTACACCACCATCCTACCCAAAGTAGTGTCATCCATAAGTTCCAAAGTCATTGCATCGTGACTTTCCTTGGGGAGCAGAGGCAGCTTCTCATTGAATATCATCTGAAGAAACCTTGGATACATACAAAAAACCTTCTTTCCCTTTTGCTTCAATGTTCTCTACCAAATAAGCAAAGATCATATTCGAGAAGCTGAAAGGGTGGTTCAGCACCAGAGCCACGAAGGCATTTTGTATCTGATCTGATATGTCATAAAACCACCCCTTCTCGAAGCAATGCACTTATGAATCACATGTGCCAGATATTTGTATTGTGGGCACAGGTTGCTCTTATTTAGCACCCCCTAGTTAATGTCCCCCGCATACTTGATTCGGAGGAAACACCCTCTCACTGTCAAAGGATGTAACTTAGTGGGGTGAGTGGAGTCATCCCCAAACTCAAGGATTCTCTGGATGTCAGTAGCGGTAATGTCGATAACTTGACCCATAATGGTGCTTCGGATGCTGTATGGCTCACGAGAGCGATCCACTGAGGCATTCTCCCAGAATGCCTGGTGTAGTGATTTGTAAGGCGTGCACGGTGTAGATATAGCCTTATGTATCCGTGAGCGTTTGAGGAAGGCTATAATCTCGGAGAACTTGACCCCGTTCCGAGTTGTGTGGTCCAAATGGGCACATATGTTGTGCTTTGGATTAAGAGACCATCTGTCAGCCATTTTTCCTGAAACACAAAACACATGATCATTAGTACATAATACATCAGAATTCAGTTCTAAGTGTAGTGTTCACTTCCATTCTGATTCATTCATGCAAATGAATCATGTGACTGGAGTCATTTGGTTGTTCTTAAGTACGACTGAGTTCATTCGGTTGAATGAGACATGCGATTGAGTTCAATCTGCCGACTGAGTCTTCGATTGGTTCAGTCGGCCGACTGAACTCATTCGGGTGGTTCATTCGGCCGAATGACCCAATCGCAAGGTTCAATCGTGCGATAGGAGTTCATTCGAACAACCAGTCGCTTGCCCCACTGTTCGATCGCCTGTGGGTCGAATCTTGACCAATTTAAGTCATTTAACAGTGTTTAATGGTCCATTAGACTCTCCTACTTGTCACTAATAACCTATTAAACTTAATTTTAACATTTTTCTTAGTTTACGGAGGTGATTAGGTCATTTCACAGTTCGGTTCTTGATTCAATCGAGTGTCTTTTATGTAGATTCTTTAATCTTCTGATTTTGGTAAGATTCAAGAGTAATGTACCTGTAAAATCATCACTCGAATGTAAGAAACTCAACAGCAATGTAAATCAGGATCTGTAGCAATTTTTGGCAGAGTAACGGGAAGAATGCGATTTGGGTGCGATTTTGGTGTGATGAGGAACATGCGATCGACTGAGGCCCTTAAATACTGAACCTAAGTTCAATCGGCCGACTGGCCTCATTCGCTCAGTTCATTCGGGCGACTGAGTCTCAGTCGTACGATTGGCCTAGTCAATCCATTCAGTCGGCCGACTGAGTCTCAGTCGGTCGACTTCCTCATTCGGTCTCTTTCATTCGCATCTTCAGTTGACTGACTGAGCCTCAGTCGGTCGACTGCTTCATTCTCCCCCTTCTATTCGGTCGAATGGATCATTCTCATGTCCATTCGGTCGATTGGGAGCCATTCGCATAGTTGGTCCATAACCATGATCCAATCGTGCGAATGAGTCACACTTAGTGAGTTTACAGTCATTTTGAAAATTTTACTTTTAAGACCCTTTTAACTTTTGACAATAACATTATAAGCTCTTAACCAATTCAGTCACCTCAGACGTGACTCTTTTAAAACACGTTGTCACCTCTGACGTGACTCTATAAACTTTGAAAAACATGTGGCCATCTCAGACATGACCCTTTTAGGTGAGTTAATTCCATTCTGATTTTCCTGATGTAGTCCGACAGACACACACACTAAAAGATTAAACTAGAAACTTAAACTAAATACACAAATAAAATTTGTTTTTGGACTTTTTGTGAGAGATAAAACCCTAAGATGGAAATCTACGGGATTTGGTTCCGGAATCGAAAGCTTCAACTTAGATTGACCACACCTGGACCAATTCAATTTTGGAATCATACAGGAACATCAAATCATTTGGGACTTGTTATCAAAATCTTTTGATGCTCAATTCTTGGTGTTCATCCAGAGTCATCAGCAGCTTTAGGGAATCATACTGGAACTCTTAGATTACCACATTGATTTGAACTTTCAAGAATTTCAGCCACAATGATTGTCAATATGTTTGTCCACTTAAATCCATACACAGACTCTTGACTCAAACCGGTGATTGTTTTTGGTTTATTTAATTCAACGAACATTTGTGGATCCCACACTTATATGGTAATCAACATCCCTCAGGAACTTTTGAGCGGTCCACGGGTATTGTTACAAGAAGAGACTATTCTTAGAGCTTTCATAGAGAAACCAGTCCTCAGGTCAGTGCCATCGCACAGCAAAAAGGCGGCAAACAACAATGAATTCTAGAATATCTAGGTTATGCTTATCCTCAGGTCAGTGCCATCGCACAGCAGAGAGGCACACAACCTATCTCCTTGTTAGAGCAGCTTTTATTTTGCACCAAATGCACCAACAACATAGGTCATTAGCTTGATAGCATTTTTCTTTCATTTTTTTCATGCTTTGCACTATTTATGGTCATCCGCACACATTTGTGGCATTTACATGCTCATTACCCCTTATTGGAATATTATTGATTGTGTTAACCAGTGATAAGATGGAAGCCCACAGTTAGTTGAACAACTTAGTTTGATCTTGAGATCACCAGTCCGGTCTAATCATCTATTGTGTTGAATCTACCGACATATCAATTGTGGTCTAGCAACCTCTAGGTCTACTCTCATTGTGTTACCTTAGGAGTTACCAGTTTTTCTATCATCTTCCCTTTTATATTGCTTAGACTACACAGACTTATACTTTGAATTTTTTTCATCTTTTCTAAATTAGGATTTTAAAGTCCCTCTTGACTTGTTCCTGTGTACTATCATATTCCAAAGGGTTTGAATCGGTATCACAGATACGATCTACCTTGTATCAGCTTTCCACTCCTTCTCCCTCGGTTTCCTTTTTTTTTCTTTTTTTAATGTTGCTTGCTGACTTATTCTCCCCCTAAAATACTAAAATCAAACCTGGTTTAATTATTTTAGGATTTTAATAAACAGCAGAATAACATGAGTTTAATTTAAACAGACTAAAATAAACAAATAAAATAAAATAAAAAAGAAAAATTAACTAAACTACATCGGACTACACATGATCATCATCAGGAATAACATCACTTCTCTTTTTAACGCCGTTAACCTCTAGCAGATATTGAAAACGTGGTTTATCAAAGGCTTTAGTATAGAGGTCAGCACGTTGAAAATCAGTATTAATTTTTACCACATCAATTAAGTTCTTTTCGAAACAATCTCGTATGAAGTGATGTTTAATACCGATATGTTTGGTCTTAGGATGTTGGACCGGATTTTTAGTTACTGCAATTGCAGCAGAGTTATCTACAAAAATAGGAGTAGAATGGAACGTTAAACCGTAATCCCACATTTGCTGTTGAATCCAGATGATTTGTGAACAGCAACTTGCAGCAGCAACATATTCGGCTTCACAGGTTGACAATGCAACCGATATCTGCTTCTTACACTGCCAGGTAATTAATCTTCTCCCAAAGAATTGACACCCTGCTGATGTAAACTTGTAGTTCATCTTGCAGCCTCCGTAGTCCGAGTCACTATACGCCGTGAGCTCAAAATCATCATCATGAGGATACCACAACCCAAGTGTGGGTGTACCCTTTAGATAGCGAAAAATCCTTTTGACCCCGATCAGATGATTGACCTTAGGTTTAGCTTGATATCTAGAACATAAACATGTCGCATACATGATATCAGGTCTAGAGGCAGTGAGATACATGAGGGATCCAATCATTCCTTGGTACATCGTGGCATCCACCAGATCTCCATTTTCATCAGGGGCTATGTCGTGATTCGTAGCCAGTGGAGTACCAGCAGCAGATGCATTCTCCATGTCAAAGCGATTGAGAATGTCTCTTACGTACTTGGTCTGATGTAGAAAGATCCCATTTGGTGTTTGATCCACCTGTAGCCCGAGAAAGAACTTCATCTCCCCCATAGCACTCATCTCAAACTCTTTCTGCATAACTGCTTCAAATTCTTTGCATAACTCTTCGTTCTTTGAACCGAAAATTATGTCATCAACATAGATTTGTACGAGCAGTAGGTCGCCATCTTTTTCTTTAATGAATAGCGTGCAGTCAATGACTCCCCTGCGAAAGCCGTGTTTCACAAGATGAGTCGAGAGTTTCTCATACCAAGCTCTTGGAGCTTGATGAAGCCCGTATAAAGCCTTGTCGAGCTTGTAGACTCTATCCCGATGATAAGGATCTTCAAATCCCTCGGGTTGACTGACATAAACTGTTTCTCTAATTTCCCCATGAAGAAATGCACTCTTCACATCTAATTGATAGACTTTAATCTTCATGTACGATGCATAGGCAAGGAACATACGAATGGCTTCCATCCTTGCCACGGGTGCAAATACCTCATTGTAATCAATTCCCTCAACTTGGCGAAATCCCTGAACAACCAGTCGAGCCTTGTTCCTGATAATGATCCCTTGGTCATCTTTCTTGCATTTTAAAACCATTTGGTGCTAATGACCTTAGCACCTTTAGGTCTATCAACCAAAGACCATACACCTAACTTCTTGAACTGAAGAAGTTCTTCTTGTATTGCACTCACCCACGCCTCATCATTTAGTGCTTCACTGACATATTTTGGCTCAACCTGTGAGACAAAACACCGATAGGCACCATCATGGATATATCCCTTTTCCATAACAGAGGCATAATCAGCTGAGTACAGCTAATTTCGGGTTTGTACTCCTGATCGGACATCCCCAATGACATTGTCTAAGGGATGATAAACGTTTAGAGTGATCCTGGAGTAGTAGGAACAGCTACCTCAGAGCCAAGATGATGAACATTTGGTTCTTCATCTGAGGTAGTTGGAGTTTGAGGCTCTGACGTCGAAGGTGCACCACTGGTAGATGCTTGTGGACTTTCAGGAACTGGAACCTGTTCCTCCTGACTGTTCTGGTTAGCTTCTTCAGCTTCATTTTCAGAGGAGGTGTCACTGTCGTCGATTACTCCCCCTGAATGAGTAGATGATTCTCCCTGTGAGCTAGATGTTGGTGGATTCAAGCTATCATACATCATTCGTGTAGCTAATTCATCATCCGAGGGAGAGAGAGGAATTGTGAATGACTTGAAGAATCCATCATAGTCAAAGAAGTAGGCGGGTCCTTTGCTAGTAGGTGGTGTGGTGAATCGTTGAACATCAACATTACACCAAACTTCTACTAGACCTGTTGAGTTATTGTAAACTCGCTTGTTAGGTATGTTGTATCCTAGAAAGATGCCTTCATCTGCCTTCTCGCTGAATTTACCTTCTTGTGTCTTCTTCAGAAGTATGCACGGCGCCCCAAATGGTTCGAGATACTCCAAGTTCGGTTTGCGTCTTTGTAGTAGCTCGTAACATGTTTTTCCGTGGCGCTTGACTATCAGGACTCGATTCAGTGTAGAACATGCATTTGCCACTGCCTCATTCCAGAATTGGATAGGCAGTTTCGAGTCTGCCAGCATAGTCCTTGCTGTCTCTATCAAGCTCCTGTTCTTTCTCTCAGCAATGCCATTCATCTGAGGTGTGTAAGCAGAAGTGAATTGATGCACAATCCCCATTTCCTTGCAGTATTCCTCCATCCAATGGTTCTTGAATTCCGTTTCGTTGTCTGAGCGTACTTGTCTAACTTTCAGCTTGTAGAGAGATTCCAGTGTGGTTACTAACTCCTTGAATGATTCAAATGTTTCTGATTTGGATTTCAGAAACATTACCCAAGTGAACCTTGAGTAGTCATCGATGACCACAAAACAATACAAGTCGCCTTCAATGCTCTTTGTACTGACTGGACCGAACAGATCCATGTGAAGAAGTTCAAGAGGAAGTTCTATTGAATTAACTTTCTTTTCCATATGAGACTTCTTTGTCTGTTTACCTTTCTTGCAAGCTATACAGAAATCAGGAAGCTGAAAGTTCTTGACATTAACACCTCTCACCAGATCCTTCTGTATCAAGTGATTCATCTTCCTTTGACTGATGTGTCCCATTCTCCTATGCCAGGAGATGGAGTCTTTTTCAGTAGCTTTGGATAGAAAACACTGAACCTCATGATCCATTGTATTAGCTGTTGACAGATCCAAGACATAAAGATCTTTATATCTTGAAACAGTCATTAAAACTTGGTCCTCTGGGATCACGTAGTCTTTCTTCAGTACGTAACACCTCTTGTTGTGGAAGATGACTTTAAATTCCTTATCACATATTTGAGAAACAGAGAGTAAGTTGTTTTGAAGTTGCTGGACGTAGTTCACCCTATCAAACTTAACTTTCTGATTTCCAACTTCTCCCTGAGCTGTGATATATCCTCCCTTGTTTCCAGCAAACAAAACATGCCCTCCTTTTATTTGTTTGACATTTGATAAAAGAGCTCTATTTCCTGTCATGTGCCTGGATGCTCCGCTGTCTACTATCCACGTGTTACTTTCAGCACTGTATTGAACAACCTGAGCTGATTCAGAAGCATTTGCCATCAATGCAGTATCAGATGATTCTGATTCTTTTGCTTCTGTCTTTTCTGTCTCTGACATGGTAGTCTCCACTTTTGGCTTGTAACTGACCTCGGTTGCAGTTGCTTCTTCACTATGTGACATTGCTATCTCAACTGCTAGATCTCCTTCACTAGCGAATCACTGTCAATATCTTCTACATTTGCAATGTTTGATTCCCCCGGTGAGACAAACCTAAAGCTCCAATCCTGCCCTTCATCATCATGAGCAGTCAGGCTTTTGAGTCCTTGTTTGAGGAAGTAGAACTGGTAGTTTGCTTGTCTAGACGAGTGAAGGATGAGAACGGGTTCCCGTTCCCAGTCTTCTTTGGCTTCACACATTCTCTCTTGAAGTGCCCCTTTTCACCACAGTTAAAGCAGGTCACTTTACTCTTGTCGAAGCCAAAGGTGGTATCCTTAGTAGCAACCAAGTTCTGTCCAATCTTTTTCACAAACTTCTTCACCCTCCGGACAGCACTTGCTAAGGCCCACATTATGTCCATTCTCTCAAGCTCCATTTCGTCCACCTGCTCGTAGTCCTCGTCCGCCAGATGGCAGTTTCCAATCTTTCCAACAACAAGTTCATCATAGGAATGGACCATTGCTGCTAATAGATCCATGTGCTCTCGAGCTACTTCCACAGTCACATTACCGAGTTTCTCGATCTTCAGTCTAGTTGCATTTTCTTCAGATCCAATGTATTGGGTACAAGAAGACCCTGACATTTTTGAACCTGAAGAAGGTGCATGTGTAGGACTCGATGAGCTAGACACAAATGCAGTCTGGAGGGGTGCTCCAGATGTCTTAGCTTGAGGAGTGGCATTGTATAAAGATGGATTTTGATTGTACGTAGACTTCTGAGCTCTGTACTTCATTCTAAGTGATTCTTCTCGTAACTTAAGAATGAAGTCATTAATATCCAGTTTTGACAGCATTCCATTCTGTCTAAGATTAGACACGAATGAAACCCATTTTTCAGGCAATCCGTCTGCAAAGTTATTAACTTTCTCTTCCATGGTAGTAGCCACCCCATGTGTATGCAGTTCACTCATCAGATGGTAGAATCTATCTATAACATCATCCAAACTCTCGTTTCCCATCGATGAGAAGTTGTCGAATTCCTTCTTTAACTCCTTAACCTTGATTGCATTCAACGAGGCATTCCCGTCATACCTCTTCTCTAGCTCATCCCATAGTTTCTTGGACTGCTTATTCTCTGAGTACTGGTGGAATATCTCTTTAGGGATAGACTGTGTAATCAATGCATAGACCCTCTTCTCTGCATTATATTTGACTTTCTGCGCGTCTGTCATCCCTCCTAAGGTTAACTTTACTCCATCGGCTCCCACCGGTGTACTATATCCAATCTCGATGGCCTCCCATAGATTCGGATCCACTCCATTGAGGTAGATCTCAAAACGTTGTTTCCAGTGGGGAAACTCATCTAACGTTAAAAGCTTTGGTGGTTTATTGTGATTACCCACTTCACTCTCAAGTAGCAGCAGGTTCTGGATCCTAGAGTCCTTCCCAGCAGTAAATGCTGACATTTGATCTTCCATTGTAAATAACTTTAAGTCTAATAAGCAATTTTCACTCGGCCGACTGAAGGGTGCGAATGGACTAGGCGTGTGTATGAACACTCAGTCGTGCGTATGAACTCTACGACTGGTTCAATCGTGCGGCTGAACTAAGTGATTAGCTCAGTCGTGCAAATGAATCTGATGCATATGAACCGTGCGACTGAGCAATGCGAATGGAGATACGACTATGTTCAATCGTACGAATGGAGATACGACTATGTTCAATCGTACGAATGGAGATACGACTATGTCCAATCGTGCGACTGAGCAATGCGAATGAGTCCAGTCGTGTGAATGGCTCACTCGTGCGACTGAAGCTGCTGTTATGCGAAAATTTCTAGGTTAAACGTGTTTTAGCCGTAAAAATTCGAACTTTCGCAAGGTTGAATTGCCTTAGTCCGTAGAAACCAAACTTTGATGAGCAGGGAACATCCAAGATCACTTTTGACACAAAAGATTGTGTTTCTAGTGCAAAAACACAAACTTTTTATCAATCTTGATTGAATCACACTTAATCAAGAGCCAACGCTCTGATACCACTTGTTAGGACCTGGTATTTGACCGAAATACCTAGAGATTAACGTGTAAACCAGATCAAATAGTGCGGAATCCTATTTGATTGGCGATCCAATCAGTGAGAACACACGAAGAATCAATCAAGAATTGAAACTAACGTTAGAAATTGATTGGGAATCGATCTAATGTGTTCTATGAACTTGGAGAACGAATTGGGAGGTTTCTGGACGGCTAGGGTACGTCTGGAATCGTAATTGATCGAGAGTCACCCATTTTTCACAAATTGATTTGTATTTATAGGTTAGTACTATTCAATCGTGCGACTGAACCATTAGTATGGTTCAGTCATGCGATTGAACCATGCGGTTGATTCATTCGTACGACTGAGTGTTCAGTCGTGCGACTGAGCCAATCTTATGTTACAATCGTACGACTGATCCAGTCTCCTGGTTCAGTCATGCGACTGAGTCAATCGTGTGAAGTTATTCATGCGTATGGTTCATTCGCATGAGCCATTCGCATGAGAACTTCATTATGTTAAGTTTGAATGTATTAATTAATAAACATTATGTGTATTCATTCAAGCAATCACTAACCTAATTAACCAATTCAATGTCGACTCATTAATGAAACATTAAACATTATAACTAACAAACAATCAATATCATTTCATCAATCATACCAAACAAGATCTATTACATTACATATCATGATCTAGGGACATACATGTATCAACAAATGATTTGAAATCGAAGATTGTAAGCAAGCCAAGACACCCATACCAAGAAACCATAATCTTCGTCCTGACCTTAAGGGGGAGGATACTGAGCAACATTAGTATAGGGCGATTATTGGTTCTCTGATGTATCTCACAGCTAGTAGATCTAATATCATGTTTGCAACTTGCATTTGTGCAAGATATCAGGCTGCTCCAAAGGTGTCTCACCTAGCTGCTACCAAGAGAATCCTCAGATACCTCAAAGGAGCACCTAAACTAGGTTTCTGGTATCCTAGGAACAGTGATTTTAATCTCTATGGATACTTTGATAGTGACTATGATGGCTGCAACATTGACAAGAAATCAACTTCAGGAGGATGTAAAATTTCTTGGTGGAAGGATCATCTCATGGCAATGTAAGAAACAATCTTGAGTCTCTACATCAACTGCTGAAGCTGAATACATTGTTGCTGCAAGTTGTTGTGCTTAGCTATTGTGGATTCAAAATCAGATGTTAGACTATGGATTCAACTTTATGAGCACTCCTATCCATATTGACAACAATAGTTCTATCATTGAAAATCCTATGAAGCACTCCAAGACAAAGCATATTGATATCAGATATCATTTCATTAGAGATATTCATGAGAAAAATCTTACTAAGCTAATCAAAGTTGATTCAAATGAACAATATGCTAACTTGTTCACCAAAGCTTTTGATGAACAGAGATTTAAGTATCTCATAACAGCTATTAGGATGATAAACATTGATTAGATTACCTCTTTTGAAAACCTTTTTAATGTGTAATGTCTTATGTCAATACAATCTAAGCCCTGTTACAAAAGGTCTCTCTGAAAATTTTTGTCAAGTACAAATTCTTCCGAAAAGGAATTAACCTTCGGAAGATATCTTGCATATATTCCGAAGCAAAATTCCACCAAGGATAATTTTCTTCTTGGAAGAGTTTTTAGTCTCGAAAGAAGTGATTGATTACATATCAGATCTACTTCTGAAGCTTACAAAACTCTCCATTCGGAAAGCAATCTTTACTCGAAGTAACTCTTTACCTTTGGATTTAGTAATTGCCTTTGGAAGAAAAATTACCTTCAGAAATGTTTTATACTTGGAAGAGAGATTTTACTATGTAACGGAAATCTCTTGGGCCCCACACTATAAAAAGTAAAGATTTTGTTAATGATGTCGGATTATTTAACTGAATTAAACCTTACCACCCCTATCACTTCATCCACTAAAACATCACATCACCTTATCCTCACCCCATTATCTCCATTTCACCCTTTTTTTAAATAATCCCGACTATTCACTTTCATCTTCTTACCACAAGATTTACTGCCCTAAAAGTTTCCTTTATCCCTAATTCACCCAAGCTCAAAATCATCCACCTCCATTTTCCACAAATGGCATTGAACCCTCAACACAATCAAGTTGCACTTCTTGACTCCTCAAGAGATGCGGACTTCTTTAAAATCATCTCCTTCCTCACTCAATCATCCTACTACACTACCCTAACTATTAATCCCACTGTGTACACCAATAACATGGCTGAATTTTGGGGAAACGGTCAGGTTGAAACCCTGAATGGGGTTTGTGTAATACGATCTAGCATTTGTTGCCAAGAGTTGGGCATTACTGAACAACTCATCAGGGAGCATCTCAAGCTTAATGATGACGGTGCACCCACAGAGTTCCCCAAAGCAGATCTAGACAACACTTACATTCTAATGGGATATGGTGGAGACGTCAGCAGGTCAACTGTCTACAAATTCAACTTCTCATACAACTGGAAGTTCCTGCTGTATGTTGTTCTTCATTGTCTATCCAATAAATTTAGGGGATGGGATCAAATTCCATACGAACTACGGTGCCTGGTTCATGGAATGGTGAGAGGCCTCCGATTCAACTATTCAAGATTAGTGCTGACCAATCTCATTGGAAATCTTCAAAGGGAAACATTCTTTAGGTATCCCAGATTTCTCCAGCACATTTTCAATTGTGAGCTAGACTAGAGTCGGCTTGTCGGTGTAGCCACTCTGCATATCCCTCAAATGAGGCCTACCATCTCCAAAACTCGGAAGAAGGTGTCCACCAACTTCACTGGAAGGTACACTTCTCTACCTCTAGGTATGACTGAGCAAATAGATCCTAGTGACATCCTTGTTAACCCCATAGGTGATGAACCCACACCAACAACTACCCCCGCACTGCCAACGTTCCCTTCTCACCCTATCACCATTACTTACGAAAGACGCCCCAAAAAAACCTTGTTCAATCTACTCTGATTGAACAAGCTCCTCCTGTTTAATCCAAAAAGTCTAGAGTGGAACTTTGGGCTCCCACTTAGTCTGAGGTCTTACCATCCTTCACCATTGACCTCAATATGGGTCTTGAGTCTCCTCAGTCTCAAACCCTTGATCCTACTACCTAATCTAAAAGCCCTCAGGGTGAGTATTTATACTCTCTGAGCAACCATAAAGGGACAGCCCCACCAGAGGCCCAATGCCTGTAGACGTTGATCAAGTTCCCGGGTCAGTAGGTTTACCTTCTCTATCTTTCACTAACCTTCTTTTCAAAACTAATAAAGAGATTACTTCCCTCCATGGTAATGAAGTTGATCTACAACACTCTCTCCAAGATCAACAGAGCCTAGAGAGACCTCTTATCTCTATCCCCCAACGGTAAACCTTTTTGAGGTGAGTCCCACTGATGTGGAGGGGACTCATGTAGATTCAATTGCCACTACAGAAGATGCCTTAATGGACCATTTGGACAGTGGTAACATTTTTGAGACTAAATCTACGGCAACCATGCCTTTTGATAACTCTGAAAGAGACATCATTAAGCAGGAGAAACCAGGGTGCCAAGAAACCACATCTGGTGGTGAGGCTGAATATAATGGAAAATGCAAAAAGATTCAAACTGAATCTCAATACGAATACACAGAACTAATCCGATTCGGTGCTATTAGGCTTCAAGCCGAACGATCCTTGAGAAAGGAAAGTTTTGTGTATCTTCGGGTAAAAGATGAAGTACGATTCTTGAAAGCAAAATACGGTCTTGACAATCTGACCTTAAACGAGTCCTCAAGTTAGCATATCCCTTCTAGCTTGAAGTATTGCATAAGGAACCTTTTATTGCTTTCCTTGTAGTTTATGTTAGAAAAAAAATAAGCCAAGACTGTCGTCTTTAACAATTAGCCACTTTTTCCAAATATTCCTTACCCGAGCCCGAGCCATGTTACAACCCATCAAAGACCTAATGATTTATGCAAGTAAATATCTAAATGGGTGGAGATTTGATTCCTTAACAAGCATATGATTTCACACGTATTCATACAAGGCAATTGAGTGTATTAGTCAACTTAATCTTTATTATGACTCCATATATTTAGCCGAGTTTGAGTGCATCTTGTGAGAAGTGTGGATTTTTACATGATAATAATCTTTACTAACCAATATATTGCTTGCTAGGATATCATTTTACATATGCTTGGAATATTTATATTTGGATGAAAATAATGTTTACTTGTGTAATTCTCGAAAACAGGTTTATAATTTGATTTATTTGGTTTTTAGTGGATTCGTCATTTTAAGTGATTTTTGCTCGAGGACAAGCAAAGTTCAACTGGGGGATGTTTGATGTGCTCCAAATTATACATTAAAATCCTATCAAAAGCACATCAATTATTCCTTAATACCTTCCTTAAAATGATGAAAATATACTTAAATATGTAAACTTGTGTTTTCAGGTGTTTAAAAGGGCAAGATGGACAAAAGAAGCATATTTAGAAAGAAATTAAAGTAATCCTAGCT
This sequence comes from Flaveria trinervia, assembly GCA_025506515.1. Taxonomy (NCBI): domain Eukaryota; kingdom Viridiplantae; phylum Streptophyta; class Magnoliopsida; order Asterales; family Asteraceae; genus Flaveria; species Flaveria trinervia. The sequence continues at coordinate 77,313,390 of CM046448.1, forward strand.
TTGGAGTCCAAGCACGGGGTCGTGCCTCTTTAAGCACGCCCCCATGCTTTGCCAGAAACACACCCCCGTGCTAAATTAACACACCCCCGTGTTTGGACATCTTACAGGACAAAAAGTATTGTTCCCTAAAAGTAGACACAGGGCCGTGCCCCATGAGGCAGGGGGTCGTGCCCCACCTTCAAGATGGGGTTGTGCCCAATTTAGCACGGGGTCGTGCCTGACACAACCTACATATACGAGCCGACCAACTTTCGTAAGAATTGTACTAGCACGAGGCCGTGCCTTTTAGGCACGGGGCCATGCTTAAACACTCCAGAAAGCCTATAAATAGAAGCCTAAGTTCACCATTATTGTTAAGCTTTGGTGGGAGAGTTGTTCTGTAGAACTCTCTCGGGAATCAAGACTTCAAGGTCATTTGGAGGCTCGGCAGGTGCATACAACACTTGGAAGAAGCTCGGGATCGTCTAAACATCATCCATTGTGGATTATCGGTTTGATTGTTCCATTTCACCGATGATTACATATCTATCTTCTGTGTTATCTCTTGTTATGCTTAAGCTCATTATGAGCTAAACTCTTTTTATCATCCTAATCGGATGAAACTTATGTAATTTGTTATGAACTAATGGTGTGATAAATATTGTGTTAATGTTATGGTGGTCTTGGGAAAACTATTGATGGGTAGCATCTACATTTGAAGGAGAAGTTACAAATTTATGGTTTGTGATTGTTATTGTCATACAAAGTTGAAAAACCATATGATTAATTTCATTCGCAAAAACCGGTCTTCTTAATAATCCATGGCTAATAAACTAGAATGGTTATTAGAAATCATATCACTTTAACTTTCTGATCATTTGTGGGTTCCATTTTATTAGTTTGAGAAATCTTCAGTACTTGTTATGATTTTCTAAAATTAATGGTATGTTAGGAAGGAACTTGATCAACTCTCTTTTTAACATTAAGTTATGTTTTCAGAAATCGTGTGTCAAATAGGTCACAAAAGATTTACCTACATTACTAGGGCTTTGATCTAAGTTGTAAAACTCAACCTGACATGATCCTAGTCACTACGGTAGCATGATAGAAGAGAAATCGCTCCAACTCATCTTTATAAACATGAACACAATTACATTAATCCATATCTTTAATTCACACCACCAATTCATCACGATTACATAAGTGGAGTCTAATTAGAATGATAACTTTTATTCCTGGTTTTAAATCCAAACACTTCAAATCTTAGTTTACTTTAGTTTTATCATTATTGTTAAACCCTAAAAATCTTGCCATTGCAACTTATCATTTTCTTTAACAAAAACCAAATCTGATAGTCAAATCGTTATGTTTGTTGAGTAGGCTAGGTGTGTCCACGGATTGATACTCGGTTCTTACCAATACTATATTACCACATGACAGGTACACTTGCCTTTTGTGTGTGTGGTTTTGTACTTGTAATAACTATTAAAACTGAATATTTGCGTAAAATATTTATCAAAATATATATACTATCCACACCCCCATCAAGGTTTTGGCGCTGTTGCCGGGAACACACGGCAATTTGAAAGACAAACTAAATTTTTGACTATCTTGTATATAACTTGTTATATTTTTGTTTAAACTTCATTTTTTTTTTAGGTCGTTTGCCTTAGTTAGTTTAGTTACTTTTGCCTGTTTCATTTTAATCCTTAGTTAGTTTAGTTACTTTTTCCTGTTTCATTTTAATCCTTAGTTAGTTAGTTACTTTTGCTATTCATTTTATCCTTAGTTAGTTTATGCTTCTTTAAGTTAGTATATGTCCGACTCGTCTAGTTCTGAACTTGTTCCGCCTCTTTCGGAACCCGAATGACTTTTCCGTCAAAGATTGCGCAAAAGATCATAACAAGTAGCACCAGTCATTGAAGAAGACATTTTGGAAGATACACCATCCAAAGAAGACAAGGCTAACCAAGACGAGGAAATGAAGATGACACACTATGCCACACCGTCAATAGATGGTTATGAGTCCAGTGTTATCCAACCAGCAATAGTAGCCAACAATTTCGAGATTAACTCTAGTATTATCCACTCATAGAAAACTCTATTCAGTTCCATGGGTTACAAGACGAAGATCCTAATGCTCACATCTCACGATTCCTTCATATCTGTGCTACCTTCAAAATCAATAACTGTTCAGACGACGCCATTCGACTAAGACTTCTTTCCATTTTCACTTTGAGGCCAAGCCATCGACTGGCTTGATTCACTTCTGCCTGGTCCATCACCACATGGGCAGAATTGGCTGAGCAATTCCTTTTGAAATACTTTCCACCTAATCGCACTGCCAAACTAAGAAGCGGCATCACAAGTTTCCGCCAAGACGACGATAAATCATTACATGCAGCATGGGAGAGATATAAAAGTCTCCTTCGGAGATGCCCACATCACGGACTGGATCTGTGGCTGTAGTGTCAAACCTTTTATGATGCAATCAGCGGAGCCCATAAGCAAGCGGTAGACCAAAGTGTGGGAGGATATTTTGGAAGTGTCAGACCAACAGAAGCATACCAAGCCTTAGAAAGAGCAGCTAAGAAGAGCTTTGCCTACAATCCCTTAAGGACCAAACCCAGTTCTAAAGGAATCCATCATGTAGACTCTGAAACCCTAATTGTAGCCCAATTAGAAGCTCTAACCAAAAAATTCGAACAATTGCAAAACGAGTTAAAGAAAACCCCAATGCGATGCAACACATGTGGAAGTTCATACAAGACCAACGAATGCCCACAAGGCATTATGGTAGTTGAAGATGTTGACTACGTAGGAGGCCCAAGCAACTCGTACAGCAACAACTCAAATTGGAGAAGCAACTCAAATTACAGAGATGCTGGTAATAACCAACAACCATCTGGATTCAACCGAAGGCCACCTTACCAACAACAGAAATCACCATACCAAGGCCTAAGCAACCAAGACTGTGGAGCATCATCAATGGAAGATTTGTTGCAGCAGTTGTTGTTAACCACACAAGCCACAGATGAGTATATCCGGAAATCTGATCGAAGAAATGAGGAGAGGTTCCAAATAAACGAAGCTGACATCAAAAGCAACAAAGCATCATTGCAGACCATAGACCACCAAGTAGGTCAAATTACACAACAGCTATCTGAAAGACCTCAAGGAGCTTTGCCCAGCAACACTGTGACAAACCCTAATACTCAAGTCAAAGCCATCACCACTAGGAGTGGTAAAACCACTAAAGGTGATGCACTCTCATTACAACCCCTCCTTGAAGAAGTAGAAACTGAAACTCTAAGTAATGTGGGTGATAACAAAAGCAACCTGTTGTTATTGAAGAACCAGCCAAGAAATACATTCCACCACCACCTTATGTTCCACCACCTCCATATCCAGGTGTTTGAGACAACAAAGAATGGAGACACAATACGGCAAATTCCTTGGGTTGTTCAAGCAACTCCACATCAATCTGCCCTTGGTGGAGGCCTTAGCACAAATGCCAAACTACGCTAAGTTTCTAAAAGGTGTCTTGTCAAACAACAAGAAACTGGAAGAGTTATCACACGTGGTTTTGAATGAGGAATGCTCTGCAGTTCTTCAAAACAAACTACGTCAAAAGATGACTAATCCAGGAAGTTTCACCATACCTTGCCTAATAGGAAATCTTTCTGTCAGTAATGCGTTAGCTGATTTAAATGCAAGCATTAACCTTATGCCTTATGCGGTTTTTTAAAATTTAAACTTAGGTTAACCTAGACCTACCCGTATGAGCATCCAGGTAGCTGACCGTTCTGTCAAATATCCGAGGAGCATCATTGAAAATCTCTTAGTTAAAATTGACAAATTCGTATTTCCCGTTGATTTTGTGATCCTTGACATGGATGAGGACAAAAATGTTCCTCTTATCCTAGGTCGACCTTTCTTAGCGACTGCTCGAGCCCTCATTAATGTTTGTACAGGCAAACTCATGCTTAGAGAAGACAAGGAGGAAGTAACTTTTGATATAGGCCAATCCATGAAACACCCTCAACATCATGATGACTCACTCTATTACGTTGATGCTTGCGATTCGATCATAAGCCATAATTTGAAGAAAACTCTTCAAAATGAAGTTTGCAACACTTCATTAATAGAAGTCCAAATCACCAGACCCATCTGTGAGAACCAAATCACTCCAGAACTTGAAGTTGATGAAACAACACTTCATCAAGAAGCATTTAAGATCATTAAGCAAGATCTAGAACCGAAACCAAACTTCTATAGAAGACCCTCCAGATTTAGAACTCAAAGAACTTCCATCTCATCTCGAATACGCTTTTCTTGAAAACACATCTCAATTTCCTGTCATAATCTCATCCACCTTATCAATTGATGAGAAGAACAAGTTGCTCAATGTGCTAAAGGCACAGAAACGAGCAATTGCATGGAAAATCATGGACATCAAGGGAATCGATCTATCCTTTTGCACTCATAAAATATTGATAGAGGAGAACTTCAAATCCATCATTCAACCTCAAAGACGTTTATACCCGAGCATGCAAGAGGTGGTGAAGAAAGAAGTAATCAAACTGCTAGAGGCTGGTATGATTTAGCCTATTTCTGATTCGCCTTGGGTCAGTCCCGTCCAAGTTGTTCCAAAGAAAGGAGGAATGGCTGTTGTAACTAATGAGAAGGATGAGCTTATTCCCACTCGTACGGTTTCCAGATGGAGAGTCTGCATAGACTATTGCAAACTCAATGACGCCACAAGGAAAGATCACTTCCCTCTTCCTTTCATTGATCAAATGCTTGATCGATTATCTATTTTTCCAGGATGGTTTCTCAGGTTATTTTCAAATCCCTATTGCTCCCAAAGATCAAGAGAAGACGACATTCACTTGTCCATTTGGCACATTTGCTTATTGGTGAATGCCCTTTGGATTGTGTAATGCTCCTGCTACATTTCAAAGATGCATGTTAGCAATTTTTCATGACATGATTGAACACTCAATGGAAGTTTTGATGGATGATTTCTCCATCTTTGGAAACTTATTTGAGCAATGCCTTGAAAATCTGAAAAAGATGCTGGTTAGATGTGAAGATTCTAACCTTGTTTTAAACTGGGAAAAGTGCCACTTCATGGTTATAGAAGGAATAGTGTTAGGATACAAAATCTCTCGAGCAGGGCTTGAAGTCGATCAAGCCAAAGTCAACACTATTTCTAAACTTCCACATCCCACAACCGTGAAAGATATCAGAAGTTTCCTAGGTCATGCAGGATTCTACTGTCATTTCATCAAAGATTTCTCAAAAATCGCTCAACCAATAACTCAACTTCTCGAGAAGGACGCTCAATTTGTATTTTATAGACGAATGCATTAGTGCATTCAAATTGCTTAAAGAGAGGCTGGTAACCGCTCCAATCATGGTTTCCCCAAATTGGATGCTACCATTTGAACTCATGTGCGACGCAAGCGATTTCGCGGTAGGAGCCGTTTTAGGAAAAAGGAAAGACAAGCAATTTCACCTAATTCATTATGCGAGCAAAACACTTAACGACGCACAAGAAAACTACACCACCACTGAAAAAGAATTTCTTGCAGTAGTTTTCGCATTTGACAAATTCCGCTCATATCTAATCCTTTCAAAAACAATTGTTTACACCGATCATGCAACCCTTCATTATTTGTTCAACAAACAACATGCAAAGCCGAGATTGATTTGTTGGATTCTTCTACTTCAAGAATTTGACATTGAAATTCGTGATAAGAAAGGAGCAGAAAATCTAGCGGCTGATCATCTCTCGCGTCTTGAGGATTCATGTCCTTCACAAACTGAGGAAGCCATAATAAACGACAATTTTCCTCACGAATTCCTTATGCACATTCAATCCTCAATCGATGAACATTCTTGGTTCACGCCTTTTGCAAATTACTTAGCAAGCGGAATTCTTCTCAAAGGAATGACTTATCAGAAAAGAACAAATTCTTTACTGATATCAAACATTACTATTGGGAGGACCTGTATTTGTTCAGAATCGGTGCAGACCAACTCATTCAAAGATGCGTATATGGAAGAGAAGGAGAACAAATCCTAAGGCACTGTCATGAAGGACCCACAGGAGGACACCATGGAGCAACCTTAACAGCCAAGAAAGTATTTGACTCTGGATTTTATTGGCCCACGATCTTCAAAGAGGCTCACAACATAGTACGCACATGTGATGCATGTCAAAGAGCAACCAATATCTCAACACGGGATGAGATGCCTCAGAAACCAGTTCAAGTATGCGAGATATTTGATATATGGGGTATTGATTTCATGGGGCCATTCCGGGTGTCATTTGGCAATCGTTACATCTTGGTAGTAGTTGATTACGTTTCAAAATGGGCTGAAGCTCAAGCCCTACCTGCTAATAATGCCAGAAACGTTGTCAAATTCCTTAAAAAACTATTCTCTCATTTTGGTACCCCCAAAACTCTAATTAGTGACCGAGGAACTCATTTCTGTAACAACCAGCTCGAACGAGCAATGGCACGTTATAGAGTTCACCATCGCTTTACAACTACTTGCCATCCACAAGCGAATGGGCAAGCCGAAGTTACTAACAAGGCATCAAATGAATCCTTGAGAAAACTGTAGGTCAAAACCACAAGGACTGGTCTACAAAGTTAGATGATGCATTATGGGCTTTTCGAACAGCTTATAAGACTCCCATCGGTACAAAACCGTTCAAACTAATCTATGGGAAGTCGTGTCATCTACCTGTGGAACTAGAGCACAAGGTTTTTTGGGCACTTAAAGCAACAAACCTGGACCAAGACCTTACAGGGAAGAATCGATTCCTACAAGTTCATGAATTGGAGGAATTGAGGGAACAAGCATACGAAAACGCTAGGGTTTACAAAGAAAAGACAAGGAAATTCCACAACACTCGATTAAAGAACACAAAACAATTTCATATGTGAGAACGTGTCTTACTGTACAACTCTAGTTTACGTTTGTTTCCCGGGAAGCTAAAATCACGTTGGTCTGGACCTTATACAATCAAAAATGTGTTTATAAATGGTGCCATTGAAATTTATAACCATGAAGGTTTAAGTTTCAAAGTGAATGGTCATCATTTGAAACCGTATAACGATAGACCAACCAAGATTCCCTTGGAGGAACTACGCCTCCGCCCTGACAAAAGCTAAATTATGGGGAAGGGTCGTGCCGAAGACCCGAAACTTAAACACGGCACCTGTACATAAGTTTTCCTTGATTTTTCATACAATTTTTAGGATCTCACAAGCACAAGCACGGGACCGTGCCTCATGAAGCATGCCCTCGTGTCTCTGAAATTTTTTCCACGATCTCCGCTAACGACTCTAGAACGTTGTAGGTCGAGTTTAAGACGAATTCTGACAAGCACGGGGCCGTGCCTAGCCAAGCACGCCCCCGTGTTCACTTTCGACGACCTGTATATAAATACCACACTTGTTCTATTCTTTCATCACACTCACTCATGTTTAAAAACATCTGAAAAATGAAAGAATCAAGTCACGGAAGTTCCAACTGGAATCCTGTGAAGAAACCGCATTCTGAAACACGAGAACCAACGACTCAAGAATATATCTTCAAGCTGCATGAACTAATCAAGCAACTGACTGAAATGAACCTCGTTGCATCCAACACTTAGCTGAACTTATCCAAAAAGTTCAACAGATGAGCGAGGAACTCATCTCCATTAACCGGCAGCTTGCGGAACTAAGCAACCGCACTTCTCACTATCCCATCCCGAACCTTCCACACGAAATGTGTGGAGGTTTCTTTTAGAAGCATTTCGTGATGTGCTAAGTGCACTGTTGCGCGTTAAAGATCTTGGTTTTGTTGTTTCAGATTCTCGGCTTTTAATGTATTGTATAACCGTAGGACCTTAGGAAATGTAATTTTCAATTTGTTTTGTGTTATTTAACTCTAGGACTACTTTTGTATCTTTTCTGATGATTTGGAAGTGATAAAACTTACCAGGAAAATTGCGTAACATGCGAAACTAAAAAACAGAACAACAAAAAACTAAAACCGAGCTTCAACACTTGAACACGGCCCCGTGCCTAGGGAGGCACGCCCCGTGTTCAACAAAAAATGACACAAGCTGACATATTTCATCCTTTTGTCTTGTTCCCCTTCAATTTTGCATGATAAATACCAACTTCATTGCCTCATCAGTTCGTATCCACCTTTCTTTTCACCTTATTTGCATTTTTTTTCTTTCATCTATTTAGAGTTCTTTCAAGAGTATTTGATCAAGAGGTTAGTATGCTAATTCCTATGATTATGAAAGTCATTTACATGTAGTTAGGTGATTAGGTCTCTAAACAACCGAAATCCTAGCAATTATGTGTAAAGGTTTGTTCTTAAATGTTTTATGGAATGATAAATGCTTTCAACCTACTTGTTCATGTTTATTCTTGTAAGTAGATTAATGTTAATTAGTATGTTTAGTTAGTCAATTAGTTTGTTTTCTTTTATTGTTAACAAGACTATCTTCATAATTCATGGTGAAATCTTTGTTAATCATGTTTAAAAGTTCCCAAGTGGTATTATACATAAAATATTTTTGGGTATCTTGAATTATTAACAAATGATTAAAATGTTAAACGTATAATCTTTGATATTTAAAGCAAGAAAATGTTAAACCCATGCTTAATCAATGATTTACAAACACAACCACGCGTGCTCGAGTCAAGATTCCATGCCTTACCATGATTGCCGCACCCCCACGTTTCACAAAACGCACCCCCATGTTCAACATTTTTTCCTAGGATGATAAATTCTCAACTACTTTTGAACATGAGTTGAATCATTATGATGTTATGTCTTGAAAAACACATGCTTTTCACTACCATTATGAAACTATTCAAGAAATTATTTTGTATAGATTAACTTATTTTTGAAATTTCAGGATCATGAATCATCCTACTTATGTTTTGAAGGGAACCGCGAGAGATGGTGTCATGATAGACTTCAAAGACTACTACAAGGGGTCGAAAGATCCCACTTACAGGCAGACGAAGAAACACTAGCGGCAGTCGGACAGCTAGAAAGATACAAAACATTATTAAGTGTTCAGTGGAAGCATTATTCTCACAAAATAGACCTTACGTTTATCAAATAACTCTTGAATGTTTAGCATCTTTCAAATTTAGCATGAAAGACTCTGACCCTTGGGATAATAATGCAGTTTCATTCAGACTTGCTGGACAATGGCACAAAACATCCATTGACTTGTTCGGTGTCTATCTCGGGATCTACATGGAACAGGAAATGGAGGAGGAAACAATATCTAGAATGTCGGCGTACCTTCCCGGATGAGGAAAGTAAAGAATCGGAAAGTGGTGCAATGAGGAAAGCATTTTGGGAGCGGATTGGAACTGGAGGGTTCAACTCGAGTAAAACAAAAAGCAGTCAAATACGAGACCCGCTGCTGCGATACATTCATCAGTTACTTAGTCATTCCATAACAGCTCGTGGTCAAAGCGAGGGAGTTGTTAACTTGAGGGACATATTCATTTTATATAGTATGGTTAATCAGTTGCCATGTAATATTGGGTATTTGTTTTGTAATCTTTTTGCCAGGAATGCGATTGCCGGTGCTCCAACACCCATGTTTGGAGGAAGCTGGATTTTGAACTTATACGAGAGCTATGGTTAAAACACTAAGGGAACTGAAGGAGTGATGTCGGGACTTTTAGACTTGAGCATTTTCACAAGTATGTACATGGTGACAAGCCTACCAAATGGGCAGCCGAGATTCATGGATAAGAAGGGACAAATCTGGGATCCGGCAGGCCCCGAAGAAATAATTATGGATCTTGACATGCCAATAGAGCCGGAAGGAGCCAGAGCTGGATCTTCAAGTTCACGTACAAGGGAATTCCCAACAATGTTAGACCTTTACGAGTCAATCCAAACCACCAGCAACTATGCAAGGCGATCATTTGAATATGCCCAACAAGCCTTTAACCGAGTCGAAAATCTGCATTCTCGAGTCGATGACCTGAGCAACAATGTTACGTACATTAGGAACCGAATGTACCATGAGTGGGGGGATATCCCCCCACAAAGCCCTTGAAAACCGAATCATTTTCGAGGACCCGACACAGTTGTTTCATGCCATTCTATCTTTTAATTTATGTTATTTTGGCTTTTTATTATTTATTAGTGTGTTTAGGATTTTAATGCTTTCAATAAATTGGTGACATTTCAGGTGATCCCAAAGATTCTACCAAATCAAGGGCAACCAAACACAAGAGACTAATTCATATTTTTAGGGGAGTTATTTCATTACCCCTTTCTTGATCTAGATTATGTTAATCACATTGAGGACAATGTGAATTTTAAGTGTGGGATGGGAGTAATGCATTTAACTTTGCTAAAAATGTCCAAATTTAAAAAGTTTAGGAAAAGATCACTTAACAAGTAATTTTTGTGACAAGAAACCAAAAACTTAATGTAATAAACCAAATTATAAATATACGTTTTCGGGAAATAAAGAAGTAAATTCATGACGTCAAAATAAAATTGAAAATGTTTTTTTATATCCTTAAAAGTAATAATCTAATCTACTAAAACATTTAATCATGTACAATGAAACACTTGTACGCAATTCCATCCATATGTGAGTTTATTTTTTAGCTTTAAACAGCTTTTGCAAATTGCAATTCTACTTTCATTCTTGATTTAATTGAGGGTGCCATATGATACGTGTGATTAGAACTTGCTTTGGGTATGCATTTCAAGACCTTAATTAGTATTTGTTGCATAAAAATGAGTTAGGCACTAGGTGACCTTAACCATTCGAGCCCCAACCATTCTCTTTAACTTTCCTTACCCGAACATCAACTTTAGTTAGCCCCATTGAGCTTAAACGTTTTTATCTTTCAATCACCTGAACCACCATGTCACTTAACCAAAAAAGTCTTCAACAAAACCGTTTTCGTTAAAGACACATTTTTTGCTTTGAAAAAAAAATTTCAGCTTTTACCGGTAGACCTTAAAATACTAGTATGCATTCTTTTGATTTCAATTTGGTTTATTGCCTTCATCATGCAAAACCGGGACTTCCCCGTAAATCCGCGAACAAATTTTCAATCTCACGTTCGACGCAAGAAAGAAATGGCGAAAAAAGGAACAAATTCCATCATTTTCTGGAATTTCAAAAAGTGTTATAAAGAGACGGGCAAAAAGATATGAAAAATGCCCAAATTGTGGAAATTGGTCTCATAATGGAAAATGCAAAAAGAATCGAACTAAATCTCAATACGAATACACAGAACTAATCCGATTGGGTGCTATTAGGCTTCAAGCCGAAAGATCCTTGAGAAAAGAAGTTTTGTGTATCTTCGGGTAAAAGATAAAGTACGATTCTTGAAAGCAAAATACGGTCTTGACAATCTGACCTTAAACGAGTCCTCAAGTTAGCATATCCCTTCTAGCTTGAAGTATTGTATAGGGAACCTTTTATTGCTTTTCTTGTAGTTTATGTTAGAAAAAAATAAGCCAAGACTATCATCTTTAACAATTAGCCACTTTTTCCAAATATTCCTTACCCGAGCCCGAGCCATGTTACAACTCATCAAAGACCTAATGATCTATGCAAGTAAATATCTAAGTAGGTGGAGATTTTATCCCTTAACAAGCATATGATTTCACATGTATTCATACAAGGCAATTGAGTATGTTAGTCATACTTAATCTTTATTATGACTCCACATATTTAGCCGAGTGTTAGTGCATCTTATGAGAAGTGTGGATTTTTACATGATAATAATCTTTACTAACCAATCTATTGCTTACTAGGATATCATTTTATATATGCTTGGAATATTTATATTTGGATGAAAATAATGTTTACTTGTGTATTTCTCAAAAAACATGTTTATAATTTGATTTATTTGGTTTTTGGTTGATTTGTCGTTTTAAGTGATTTTTGCTTGAGGACAAGCAAAGCTCAAGTGTGGGGATGTTTGATGTGCTCCAAATTATACATAAAAATCCTATCAAAAGCACATCAATTATTCCTTAATACCTTCCTTAAAATGATAAAAATATACTTAAAATGTAAAATCGCGTTTTCAGGCGTTTAAAAGGGCAAGATGGACAAAAGAAGCATATTTAGAAAGAAATTAAAGTAATCCAAGCTTTGGAGTCCAAGCACGGGGTCGTGCCTCTTTAAGCACGCCCCATGCTTTGCCAGAAACACAGCCCCGTGCTAAATTAACACACCTCCGTGTTTGGACATCTGACAGGACAAAAAGTACTATTCCCTAAAAGTAGACACAGGGCCGTGCCCCATGAGGCACGTGGTCGTGCCCCACCTCTGCCATGGGGTCGTGCCCCATTTAGCACGGGGCCGTGCCCGACACAACCTGCATATACGAGCCGACCAACTTTCGTAAGCATTGTACTAGCATGAGGTCGTGCCTTTTAGGCACGGGGCCATGCTTAAACACTCCAGAAAGCCTATAAATAGAAGCCTAAGTTCACCATTTTTGGTAAGCTTTTGTGGGAGAGTTACTCTGCAGAACTCTCTCGGGAATCAAGACTTCAAGGTCATTTGGAGGCTCGAGAGGTGCATACAACACTTGGAACAAGCTCGGGATCGTCTAAACGTCATCCATTGTGGATTATCGGTTTGATTGTTCCATTTCACCAATGATTACATATCTATCTTTTGTGTTATCTGTTGTTATGCCTAAGCTCATTATGAGCAAAACTCTTTTTATCATCCTAATCGGATGAAACTTATGTAATTTGTTATGAACTAATGGTGTGATAAATATTATGTTAATGTTATGGTGGTCTTGGGAAAACTATTGATAGGTAGCATCTACATTTGAAGGAGAAGTTATAAATTTATGGTTTGTGATTGTTATTGTCATACAAAGTTGAAAAACCATATAATTAACTTTCATTCGCAAAACCGGTCTTCATAATAAATCCATGGCTAATGAACTAGAAATGGTTATTAGAAATCATATCACTTTAACTTTCTGATCATTTGCGGGTTCCCTTTTATTAGTTTGAGAAATCTTCAGTAATTGTTATGGTTTTCTAAAATTAATGGTATGTTAGGAAGGAACTTGATCAACTCTTTTTTTAACATTAAGTTATGTTTTCAGATGTCATATGTTAAATAGGTCACAAAAGATTTACCTACATTACTAGGGCTTTGATCTAAGCAATAAAACTCAACCTGACATGATCCTAGTCACTACGGCAGCATGATAGATGAGAAATCATGCCAACTCATCTTTATAAACATTAAAACAATTACATTAATCCATATCTTTAATTCACACCACCAATTCATCACGATTACATAAGTGGAGTCTAATTAGGATGATAACTTTTATTACCTGGTTTTAAATCCAAACGCTTCAAATCTTAATTTACTTTAGTTTTATCATTATTGTTAAACCCTAAAAATCTTTCCATTGCAACTTATCATTTTCTTTAACAAAAACCAAATATGATAGTCAAATCGTTATGTTTGTTAAGTAGGCTAGGTGTGTCCACGGATTGATACTCGGTTCTTACCAATACTATATTACTACACGACAGGTACACTTGCCTTTTGTGTGTGTGGTTTAGTACTTGTAATAATCATTTAAAACTGAATCTGTGTGTAAAATATTTATCAAAATATATATATACTATCCGCACCCCATCAGGTGCCAGTTCCAAAGCAGCTGCAACCAACTAAGAGGCAATCAGCAATAAGAAGAGGTAGAGATCATTGATCAGCTTATCAAGCTTGGAGCTGCCAATGAAGACATACTCCTGCTACCATTAGAGGAGTTGGTAGAGCTAGAAAAGGCAACCAGGCTGCGAAATAAGCTACAGAGGGAAGCAGCACGGTTGGCCTTAGAGGAAGAGAAAGAAAGATAAAAGAGGGAAGCTCACATGTAGCTCAGGAGGGAAAGGATAGCTTTCCTAACCTCCCAAGGTTTTCTTCAAGAACTATCTCCACACAATGATGAGACAATCCTATGGCTCTTCAACAAAGAGCAGGATCTACAAGAGAAAAAGAGAAAGAAAACTACAAGAGATAAGTTGAAGGAGAAGAAGAAGAAGGAAGAAGAAGCTAGGGTCACTGCGACCAAGAAGATATGTGAGAAAGCCTGGATAAAAGACTATCTTCGGGCTCACGGCTTCTCTGGCAGGCAGGTGGGACCCATGTCTGAAAAGACACTCCAACGAATTATCAGTGAAATCAAGGCTAACATTCTTTTGGGCAAAAGGAAAGAGATGTATAGAAAGGTATAGGGGATGCTCTTCAAGCCAACCACTCAACCCCAACCTGAACCAATTCCCTCACCATTCACCTTCAAAACTGAACCCTACACAGCTGAACCTACACCACTAACCATACCTACTTCCTCACCTCATCCACCCAAACTACCCATCCTTCAACCCAAAACACTTTCCATAACCACTACACCACAACCTACCCAACAACCTTCCAAACCATCCCCTCAGCCTTCTAAATATCTCTCCTTAGAGGAATTCAAGGCAATCAAGACAAAGTTCTCAAACTATACAACCCTGAGTGACATCTTATGTAAAGAAGACTCTGTCAACTGACTTATGTTGATGGATCTTCATGTTCCTTCACAAGAGATCAATTTCTTGATTTGCCTAGAAGAACACTAGACCATGCTACTGGACTTCTTGGTCTCAACTCTAACTCACTAAATTATGAAAAGAAGAAACTAAGAAGAAAGCTGGTGACTCTGCTGGACACTAAGAAAGGGGACAAGATTCCTAGTCAGCCTCTTGTTCCCAGAAAGAAAATCATCCAGTGGAGGTTTGATGAAGCCTCTCATAACTTTATTGTGGAGAGAGAGAATGGGGAAAGCAACAGGCTGAATGCCTCCTCTCACACACTCAAGTAGATTTGATATTGCTGAGTTATCATAGAAACCATTCTCCAATCCCTCCAAATCTGAAACTGCTACTCACATTAAAAGTCATCCTAGCAGCCTTCATCTTGCTGAGCTTACCACAAAGGCAAAGATTGAAGAAGACTTAAAACTAAGAGAGAAGGAAGATGGTGGAAGGCCATGAATTGGAACCTATAGTTAGATGGGAGTATGACTACAACTCTCATCAACTAACTCTTTTTTGAGGGACACAACAGAGGGTACATATCACTCAGGTTGACAGACTAGAGTTCCTGTCAACTAATGATCTATACAAGCTTCTCAGCACTACTTCAGGGAAGAACAAAAAAACTGATAAATATCTACTTTCCTTGGTGTTAAAGTTTTGAGGAGCAGGAAAAAGTGAGGTTTTGGTCGCATCAGCCTAGGGGGAGTTTATTGGATCAAGAAGAAGGTTGGCGCAACCAAAGCCAAATCACTTAGACAAATTTTGGTGCTACTTACAAAGGCTTCCGAAGCCAAGTGTGGAACTTCCGAAGGAAGTAAAGTTCTTTCGAGGAAAAAGTAAAAGATCAACTTCCGAAGACAAATTTTACTTCTGAAGTCAAAGCACTCACTTCCGAAGATCAAGTCTAAGAAGAAAATATCAGAAGACAACTTCCGAAGTATAAATAAAAGAAGAAGTCCTCAAGCCTCGGAAGAAGTAGCATCTTCCGAAGTATAAGTGGCTTCGGAACTACTTGTTTTTTCGAAGCCATTTAACCTTCGGAAGACACTGCTATGAACCAGTGGACATAAGTATGGTCTCTGACACTACACTGCAAACCTCTGATACTACATGATGTTTTCTCAAAGGGCCATGTAGTTGACCATACTTTATTCTACTATTCACCTTTTTATGTTAGTATAAGTTACCAACTTTTGTTAGTGACAAAAGTTAAGTCAGGGATATGTCCTGACTACCATATCTTAGATAAGACTTTATCTAAGTTACCTTAAACTATAGCTTTGTAGTATTTGTTTTGGTTAGAGGATTCCAGCTGGTATCAAAGTATATCCGGCTGTAGGTAGTATTATATATAGTTTCTCATTGTAACTCATAACAACATGCTTGTAAGAGTCTTGTAACACTTTGAGTCGAGAAGCAATATATGCAAGTACCTTGAAAATTATCTTTCTGTGTTCATTGTTTCTTATTATATTATTATCAACTCTTAGAGACTTTGATTCATCCGAGTGTAGTTTAAGTAAGTTTGAGAGAAAAACCAAATGTTTAGTGACAAAACCCGATCCTGGACGTACCTACCTACGTACATACATACGTACCTACATTCATATCGATATGTACCTATGTACGTACTACTTACCTGCATAACCAACCTACACACGTACCTACATACGCACGTACCTACCTACGTATGTACCTACATACGTACAGCTACATACGCACGCACCTACATACACACGTACCTACATACGTACTTACATATGTATCCACCTACATACGTACGTACCCACCTACGTACACACTTATGTATATACGTACGTACGTACGTATGTACCTACCAACATTCGTAACTACGTACGTTCGTACCTACCTAAGAAGCGACATACGTACCCACGTATGTGCCTACCTACCTACGTACGTACGCACCTACATTCACATAGGTACGTACCAAGTACGTACCACTTACCTATATATGTACCTACCTACACACGTACCTACATGCATAGGTACGTACCACGTACGTACCACTTACTTATGTCAAGACACCCAATTCCCATCTAATACAACGTTAGATGTTGAATTTATTATGGTAAACTTGTCATAAAGATGTTTGAACATATTATCATAGTCATCCCAAAATATGTGTTAGAATGCAAGATAAAATGGGTTAAAATTTAATTTCTTAAAAGTTGAAAGGTGCTATAATATTAAACTATCTATAATAATATAAAGTTTAGTCGTTTCTAAAAGCTTAAGACTTGAGCTTTTATATACTTTAAAGAATTAGGATAAAGGATAGTAAAACATTATCTAAAGTGGAGTTTGGATTTGTGATAAAGGATAGTAAAACATTATCTAAAGTGGAGTTTGGATTTGTAACGTATATGTGTATTACCTACAAGTATTTAAATGTATAACTTGGGTTCAATCCATTGCGATACTCAATCATCCTAATATTATTATCGTATAATATACTAAGGTGAAAATTTGATCCGTTGGATATTTTGATTTATGTATATGTTTGTGTGTTCTATGAGGATGATTAAGTTAATAATTGATGTCACTAAAATGGGGAAGGATTGTTGGTAATTTTAGGGATATCAACATATATTTTAATGTATTAGATTAACTTATCGACCGATAAAATAACATTAGAAAATAAACGAGACAAGAGTCGTGGGAGAACAGCCTCGATTTGATTCTACATGTTATTAGGGACTTTGTAATTAACATTGGGCTTGAGTTAATAATTTTCAATTAGTAAAACATTAGACTCTTAATTCTTGACTTGTTCTTGGGTCTTAAGATTTGATTTTGGGCCTTGATTAAATCAAAACCAAGGGTTTTATATTCCTTGTGGTTTCATCGATTACAAGATAAGAAAAGAAAACAACAGAAGGTTTTTTCTCTCTCGGTCAAAAGAACAAACAAAATAAATTATGGTTTTGTGGTGGAACTTTCTTGTAACCAATTACGAGAGAAACTCACGGTGACAATAGTTTTTCAAGAATCCTCTCATATTCAATCAAATTTTATTTCATTATAAGTTCTCTGTCTAATTCGATAAATAATTTGTGTGTAACCCGCGAAATAGGTTTATTTAATAGTGATTCACGATTTAAAAATAATCCTAGTTGTTCTAATGTTTGAACATTGAATCTTTATCTGGGTACGTTTTGTTCTTTTTATGTTTGATTTCTTGTTCAAGACCCACAAATTCTACATCTTTATTATTCTTATCTTGTTTAGTTTTCACAAAACGGGTTGAACACTTTCTCATCCGATTCATTCAAGTTTCAACAAAACGTTTGAAACTTAATTTTAATATGGTTGAGAGTTTGGTCAAACGATCAAAAACAATAAAGAAACAAATTAGCATGATTATTCAATGCCAAGGTACATACATACATCATTAATTGCCATCACAAGAAGTCTCGAACTACTTAAAGCCTTGACGAAAAGGTGTGCTTTAGTTCTCGTCGTAAAACTTTTCCTGCTGCAGACTTTGGTATTGCCTTAATAAATTCCACTTTTTGAACTTTCTTGTACGGTGCAACCTGTAATAAAAAAGATCAAAGTGCATTGAACTAAATGGCAAAGATTTGTTAAAGGTTATATATAAAGCCTAAGTTTATTTAAGGATCAAAGAATATGAACCTGTTTAGCCACAAAATCAATGACATCGTATTGTGTAATTCTTGCTTTAGTCTTCTTCACTACGAATGCTATCGGAATTTCTCCTGCTTCTTCATCCATTCTCCTGAATACATGAAATCCAAGAGTTAGAGTGATTGTTCGTTTGGTATGTTGTTCTCTTTTATTTGAATCTGACTTTATAAAATGGTTTTGCTATTGAAATTTTAAATTTGTATATATAGCTAGTAGATGGATTGAACTTGAATATCAACTGGTCTATTATGTCTACAATTGATCTTTTATTTTAGTTATATCAAACTTTAATGTATATTAATGTTGTTAGAAAAAAGAAACACTAATAATCATGTAAATCAAGGATAGTTATTTTAGTATATATCATGATCAACATATTTGTTAAATTTGTTGTTTAGGTAAAAATTAATAAATAACAATCAAATCAACATATTCTTTTGTGTTCCAATTATTACTTTAAAATAAAGAATAAAATGGATAAATATGTCACGGTTTTATACAAGGAAGAATTACATATATTCTCATCTTCATATTTGAAATTACATATTTCTCCAAAACACAAATTTTCAATGCATAAATATAATACATTTTATGCATTTTTTGTGAATATATGTAAATTCACAAGTTTAGAGGGGGATATATGCAATTGCCCCTTTATATAATAAAGATTTAAAGCAGATATTTTATGCATTGTCGTGATAATCTCGTATGATTCATGTTTTCTTTTTTAATTTATTTCTATTTTTTTAATCTAGGATAAATTGTCATTCTCACTAAATTATAATTATATATATCTCATTTAGAAATGTTTATGGGTTCCTTAACGGCATGTCGCGTGTCACCCGCTGATTGGTCAGAGAATTTCCTTCTTTTTATTACGGGTGAATTTAGGGGGTAACAAATTTAGCTTTCAAGTACGAACATAAAATGGTGTAATTTGTTTTTTTACTCTCCATGCCCTTCAGGTCGGGGTCCCAATTTCAAATCCCTCCCCCAATAATTTTTTTTGATTTTCTTAATAATATTTTTCTTATATGTTTTTGTTTAAATTACTTATTTATATATCTATGACACAACATGCGGGTAAAAATATATTTGATTTGTTTTTGTACCAGTCGTTTTTACAGCTATAAGATTTTTGTCTTACTTTCGATATGTCTTTGCATCTTATATTTCTGTTTCTTGATATGATACGGTTTTCTATTTATCTTTCGATATTCATATCGATCCACAATAACTTTATATGTTTCTTTTATGTATTTACACCTATATGTCACCGTCACAATTTGCATAACGAAGTTCGAAAAGGTGCTCTTAACCAAGCAAATAACATTGTACCATCTCACTGTAATACGCTGGTGAAAAACTCGTTTATACCGAAAAAAGATGGAGTTGAGTAATTTTAAACGAATGGACTTCTAGTTTAATGGTATCAAAAGTATATATAGTGATGTCTTTTCATATAAGATTAATAATTCGAGTCTCTGAGAATCGATAAAGATACGAACTTTTCCTACAATTCTTTACGTGTTTTATTCGATACCGACCAACAGCAACACACTGACATTATGTACTTGTATATTTTGGATAATAAATTGTACACTGATTGATGTGCAACTTATTTTCTAATTAGCCAAAACACTATTTTAACTCTTTATTTCCTTTCTAATTGAATATTGAATATTATATATATGTTTGTGTGAGTTTAAAAATATTTCATAAAAATATATGAAAGCAATAGTTAATTTATTTATGACTTGGATGCTCTTACCCTATTACCGCAGCATCATCAATATCCGGATGTGAAACCAATATATCCTCCAAATCAGCTGGGGCAATCTGCATAAATTGTGCAATGTAACTTGTGTGACAACATGCCTAAAACCTTTGTATTTAATGACATCTTTGTTTCTAATTTTCTCTTTTATAT
The DNA here is from genome assembly GCA_025506515.1 of Flaveria trinervia. Classification (NCBI taxonomy): domain Eukaryota; kingdom Viridiplantae; phylum Streptophyta; class Magnoliopsida; order Asterales; family Asteraceae; genus Flaveria; species Flaveria trinervia. The sequence continues at coordinate 77,333,620 of CM046448.1, forward strand.
ACATTTTAATTTTATGATCATTATTATTTCACTAAATAATTATAGCCAATGAAAACCGGGTAGATTTTTCAGAAAATTTATATATATATATATATATATATATATATATATATATATATATATATATATAATATATATATATATATATATATATATATATATATATATATATATATATATATATAGCGTTGTACCTGAAAACCTTTGTATTTAATGACATCTTTGAGTCGTTCAACAATATACAAATAGCCTTGATGGTCAAAATAAACGATATCTCCTGTATGCAACCACCCTTCCTTATCAATTGTCGAACAAGATGCCTCCACATTTTTAAGGTATTCTAAACATCAAGCAAACATTCAAACCAACAAAAACATGAGATGTTTAACAGATTTTACCTAAATAATAATTACTAGCTATAAAAATGAGATCCTCATCCCGTTGACAACATCAGCACAAATATTGTTAGAAGTGTCATTGATCAACTTATACGTGTCGAATGAGTCATAGACCAAATGGAGTGGCTTGTTATGGCATACCTTTCATAACACCGGGCCCTCGTAACCAAAGCTCTCCGGTTACCCCCGGAGGTGAACACAAACCAGTGACATTATCTACAACTTTGGCTTGCATGTTAGGAGCCAGCAAACCTACTGATGTGTAGTTCCTGATAGCTTTCGTGTTGAATCCTCGTGTTCCGACAGCAGTTGATTCGCTTAACCCATAGCCCTATACACATAACCAAACCAAATCAACAAACTAAAATCATTGGATTAATTACGTATATAAGCTCTAAAGATAGAATTGCTATATAAATTAAAGGGGAAAATTCACAGAATGTCCCTTCATTTGATCATATTTATTTTTTCTCGAAAATTGTCCCCATCCAACCGAGTAACCTCCGACCACATAACAAGTTCGTCTGAACCTTCGGAACGACCCTATTTAGAGACGTGGCTTCATCTGAACCGCTAAACATGTGTTCAAACATACCTGTTTTACGGATGGGGCGCCCGTGCTGGGTGTGGACAATTTGAAGGATAAACCGGTCAAAAGGACATTTTGAGGGGAAATATCGTTTAAAGAGACATTTTGGAAATTTTCCCTGCATTAAACCTTTGTATTTACCTGAATGAAATCTACATTTGGAAACGTTTGAACAAACTCTTGTATGGTTTTTGTGCTCAAAGGTGCTGCACCACTTGACACCTGCTTTAAGCTCTTCAAGTGACCGCGATAAACACTGTTTCCGACATTCGTCAAGGCCTTTAGCAACGGAGGAACTGCTGGAAAATGAGTGACGCCATATTTACTGATGGCTCGAACCATCTCATTATGGTCAAATTTGTTCATTACCACAACGGATGACCCTAATGTCAGGATGCCTAACGTGAAAAGTGTAAGCCCATAATATGAAACATGGGTACAACAGCTAAATAAGTGTTGTCTTCGTTGTTGTACCCGTACTGTGAAGCCTCAAACCGGACGAATAACTCGAGCCCGGAGATCAGGTTTTTATGAGTCAGGACTACACCTTTACTAGGACCGGTGGTACCCGAAGAGTACAGGATCGCTGCAGTGTCGTCCTGGCTAATGGTTCGCGGTGGTAGGGTGTTCGGATCACTGGATATCAGGTGGTGAAAGCACGAGAAATGGACGTCGTTTGGATCGAATTGTGCGGTTTCGGGTACCCCAATGGAAGTGACACCTAATGTGCTGATATCTTTAACTCTAGTGGACAAAGTGAAGGCAAGACTCACATTGCAATGCATTGTTTGTTTTTTGATCTCTGAGACTGTACTAAGGGGATTCATTGTGGTCACTACAGCACCAAGGTACAACACACCTAAAAACACCATATGAAAGTGTACCGAATTCGGCAAAAGCAACAACACAACATCACCTTTTGAAATACCCATGTGGTGGTGCAGCCCACATGCCATGGATTTCACCAAAGGTTGTAGATCCGAATACGACATCGAATAACCTGTCGAGCAATCAATGAAGGATGTTTTGCCGTTGTGTTTGTGGGAAAAGATGTGGGATACGACGTCGACGAATGGATCGGAAGGTAGGTTTACTGGTGGCTGTTTGCTGCTGTATATTCCTGTTTCATGGGAATACCAGTGAGGAAGATGATCAATGAGCTGATTTTGCTTAAACGTATTCAAGTTTTGTGGAGAATTGATGTTGTTTGATTCATTGTTGGTGAAGAATGTGGCCATAGTTGGTTTATAGAGATGAAGTTTTGAAGTTTGGTCAGGTTTTTTGGTCGATCTAATACAGGTGATATGCTGGTTATATATAGTACATAACTATGTTACATATTTGAAAATATACGCATATTGTATTTGTGGCATGCTGGTAAAAGTGTGCGCAAATTCTGACTTATTTGGGAAAAATCAATATATCTTTTTATTATTAAATCACACTTATCTTATTCATGTTCTTAGAATTATTTCAAACTAATATACTTACTTCAATAGAAGTTTCAACCTAGAAACTCTTTTTTAAAATTCAAGACACCCTACGGAAGAGGTTATTTCTAAAGTTGTTTAAAATCGGATATTCAAAAATTCTAGGTAGTATATTTTACTATCTAAATTGAAATCTGAATTTTGGATATCCGAAATTTCGGATTAGGATTCGAATATCCGAATTAAAACCGAATTATTAAAAAGTATGTATTATTTATAAAATTTAATTTTTTTATTAAAAAGTTTTCTAATTAATGTTTACTACTTAACAGTTTTATAAAAATATTTCGGATGTCTGTTATTTCTTAGTTACTCTAATCTTCACTACCGCAATACCGCCACCGCCTTCACCGGACTACCGCAGTACCACCACCGCCTTCACCGGAGACACCCACCATCTTCACCGGAGGCAAACCCACCATCACCCCATACATCAGAGCCACCATCACCACATTCACCGGAGCCACCATCACCCCCTACACTCGGTTGCCACCATCACCTGCCGACCTAACCGCCGAACACCACCACACCACCGAACACCACAACGCCGAACACCACCACCACATCCATCACCGCCGAACACCACACCGGAGAAACCTGCTCGGCTGACCACCATCCCCACTCAAAGCCTACCCACCCACCCCTACCACCCTCACCCCTGCCACCCACTCAAAGCCTACCCACTCACCGCACCCCACCCCGCCAACCTGCCATGTTTTCTTTTAGTAAGATCGTTTGGTAAGATCATTCCATCCCGGGCTTTCATTTCTCATTTTTGGTTTTAGATTGCTGTTTTCTTGTTATTTGTTATATTGTTGCGTCCTAAGTTGTTTATATGCCGCCTGTTGCATTTGTCTGTACATTTCTAGTGCTGCTTTGCTTTTTTAAGGTGTGTTTCGTGTTTAGTGGTTGTTTTGTGATTTTGGGCTGGATTTTGGTCACGGGGGGTTAGTGAGATATAATAGATAACAAGAGTCATTACATTGCTCTATGATCATGTTCGGGGAGGAGAGGTGCTTCTTTAGGGAGAAATGGTTATAGACTGCGAGTGGCATCGTGGAATGTAGGCACCCCTACTAGTAATTTATTAGAGTTAATTGACTTGCTAAATAGACGTAGGGTGCAGATAGCGTGCCTTTAAGAGACTAGATGGCGGGGTGGGAGAGCAAAAGAGTGTAATGGTTATAAATTATGGTATTCAGGGTCAGCTGGTACAAAAAATGGAGTAGGTTTTCTAGTTGCTAAAAAACTTCAGGATAATGTAGTGGAGGTGAGAAGATACGATGATAGACTTATGCTATTAAGAATAGTAATAGGGAATGAGGTAGTGGCAGTAGTTAGTGCGTATGTACCACAAGTTGGATTAGGGGAAACGGAAAGAAATAAGTTTTGGGAGACTTTAGATCATGTTATGGGGGACATACCTAGAGAAGAAAAAATATGCATAGGAGGTGATTTTAATGGGCATATCGGTAAGGGTAAAGATCAATTCCCGTTGGTTCATGGAGGATTTGGTTTTGGTTTGAGGAATGACGGCGGAAGGGAGCTCCTTGACTTTGCTTTAGCGTATGACCTAGGCATCATAAATTCATATTTTAAGAAGAGAGACTCGCATCTAATCACATTTAGCAACGACGGGAGACACACGCAGATAGACTATCTGCTGATGAGGGGAGAAGACCGTAACTCATGGAAGGACTGTAAGGTAATCCCGGGAGAGACTGTAGTGTCTCAACATCATATGTTGGTGGCTGATCTACACGTGAAGAGAGCAATTGTCCAGCCAATAAAGAGATTTAGACCTACGATCAGATGGGGCCAGCTCAAAGACGAAAAGCTTACCACCTTTAGAGATAAGATCATACCAATGATCCAAACTGGGCCACAGAAAGACGCAAACCAAATATAGGAAGATATGGCAACTACAGTTATGCAAGCAGCTAAAGAAACTCTTGGACTTGCAACAAATAGGACAGTAGGTCATATAGAATCCTGGTGGTGGAACAAAAATGTATAGAAGAAGATAAGAATCAAACAACAAAGTTTTAGAGACCTTTTACAATGTAATAATGACAAAGAATGAGCAAAGCTAAATCATAAATATAAGGAGGCTAAGCGAGAGGTGAAAAAGTCTGTGTCAAAGGCAAAGAACACAACGTACGAGAAAATGTATAAGCGATTAGAGACGAAAGAAGGAGAATATCACAACTTTAAGATTTCCAGGGCAAGAGAAAGTAGAAGACAGGACCTGAGAATGGTGAAGTTTATAAAGGCTGCAGATGGAAAGGTCTTGGTGAAGGAGAACGACATCAAGGTGAGATGGAAAACTTACTTCGATAACCTTTTCAACATAACGAACCCTAACCAACAATCTGCCATCGATATGTAAGGCCCCGTCCCCGGGATGCTTACAGCTGGTAAATCATTGCATATAAAACATACATTTTTATTTATATTACATAAATATTGCAGCAGAACATTCAAAAATGACATCTCCTTTCATCATAAAAACTTTTGCAAAATAATACATTGTTAATCAGTTACAAAATACATTGTTGCATTAAATCACAAAAGTATTAAATAAATGGATGCCATCCCAAAAGAGCTGAGTAGCCACCTCGTGCCATCCTCAGCAATCATTACCTGCCAACTGGAAACACATAAATGTCAGCATTGTTGAGTGAGTTCTAGTTTTGTAATAAAACATACTTTTCTTTCCCTAAAACCGTTATTTACTCTCATGAGATCATACAACATACGTACACATAGATAATATCATTATTATCTTCATTAATCGTTCATCCATTCATTCTTTCATTCGTACGTTCATTAATCTTCGCATTCTTTTATCTTTACATCTTTACATCTTTACATCTTTTCTTTCCTTCAACCCTAAACTTTACGCAGGAGGAGGCTAGGACAGACCCTGATGTTGTGTCAGGTACGTTTCTAGTAAACCAAACTTTAGCTTTTGGGTTATTGATTCTAGTGCTAGTAAAAGTTTTATTTCTGCTGCTTTTTGTGCTAAATCTCCTGTTAGTAGTAAGAATATAAATACGCCCTTTGATGTCAAAACTGCCATAGGTAAGTCTACTAGGATTTCTGAGATGGTAGAAGGTTGTGGCGTAGAGCTAGAAGGTCACAAGTTCCCTGTCAGACCATTATGATGACCTAAGGTGGGTTTGACGTGGTCCTAGGAATTGATTAGTTGGCCGACTACGAGTCGAATATTGTGTGTCGTAAGAAGATGATCAGATTGACAGTGCCTCACGGTAGTTCGGTGATGGTTTACGGTGATCGAGTAATGACGATTCCGAAGGTGATTTTGATGGCGGTGGCAGGAAAGTGCAAGAGGCGTGGATGTAGTGCCTATTTGGCCCATGTGAAGGATGTGGATACACCAACATCATAACTGAACGACGTACTGGTGGTGTGTGGCTTTACTACACCAAGGATCGACATTGAGCCCATTTCTCTTCACAATAGTGTTGGATGAGATGACAAAGTCTCTACAAGAGCCATTCCCTTGGTGCATGCTGTTTGCGGATGATATTGTCTTAATATCAGAATCTAAAACGGTGCTTAACGAGAGGCTAGAACAGTGGAGAGCCGCACTAGAGCGCGGAGGCTTAAGGATAAGTCGCTCTAAGACGAAATACATGTATTGTAACTTTAGTGGTGAGGATGAAGAGGACACCCAAATCAGAGTCTAGGGTATGACGGTACCACAGACGTCTAGGTTCAAATACCTGGGCTCGTACGTGCAGGAGGATGGAGAGACACACAACAATGTAACGCATCGTGTGCAGTCAGGATGGTGCAAATGGAAAGCAGCATTAGGGATCTTGTATGATAAGAGGTTCCCAACAAAACTAAAGGGAAAACTATACAGAGTGGAAGTACGTCCAGCTATATTATACGGAACAGATTGTTGGGGCATAAAGAAATCGCACCAGATACAAATCAAGGTCGCGGAAATGCGAATGCTGGGGTGGATGTGTGGCCACACAAGATTGGATCGAATAAGAAACGACGTGTTTTGACAGATGCTAGAGGTGGCTGGTATCACAGATAAAATCTGAGAGGGAAGATTAAGATGGTTTGGGCACGTAAAGCGGAGGCTGATGGTAGCACCCGTTAGAGCAGTAGAGAACATTAACATAGAGGGTAGGAGGAGTAGAGGTAGACCTTGGTTGACTGGGGACGAGATAATTAGGCGAGATATGGTAGACTTGCACATCTTTGAGCACATGATCAAGGGTAGGAGTACATGGAGGCGTAGAATTAAAATTAAGGACTTTTAGTGGGATCTGTGGGTAGGAAGGGTAGAAGTAGACTTAGTTGCGGGACCCCTGTTTTTTTCAATCTGCCCTTTCTCGTGTTTCTTGCCGCTTATTTGTTGTACACACTTTCTGAGCTTTTATGTGACCTATACCTGTGTGTTGTATGCCGTATATTATGATTGCTACGGTTATTGTTTTCCTTATTGAGTCGGAGATCTTTTCGGAAGCAGTCTCTCTATCTCGCAAGATAGAGGAAAGACTCGTTACCAACTACCTCTCCCAGACCCTGCTCTTGAGTGAAATTTATTGGGTATGTTTGTTTGTTTGTTATAAAAATATTACGGATATCTAAATATCCAAAAATTCTCAAAAAACTATCCAAATCGGAATATGAATCCGAAATTTCCGATATTCAAAATTATGGAAATTTCAGATTTAGATTTTCATATATTTAAGATTCGGTTCGGATATGGATATTTTTGAACACCCTAACTTATACCTACAATGACGGTTAGTTAACTTAACTTGTACAGCCTCTCACTACCCTTCGTGTCTCTCTTCTTCGTATGGATGGATCTTGCTCTTTTTCTCTCATCTGACAAACCGTGTTTGATAGTATCCTTTACCACATGCTTCCCTCCCAAGGTGTGGTCCATAACATCTCATAGGCTTCGCATCGGAGGTCTTCTTTGCTATCACTAACATTTTACGTAGTTTGGTTAGTTGTTGGCTCCATCAATTTAATACGTGATAATTCTACATAATATTAACAAAGATTCTTAAATTCTATTAAAATCATTTAAGGTTCTTATATTTTAAAGTTACTTATATGTTACGAGTGTTCAAATAGTTTAATATTAATTAAGTAAAACAAATAAAAATATATGAATTTCGACTATTCTTTAGTGATAATTTGCTTTGTTCGTTTTGATTTAAATTTAACCATTATAAAGTTGGTTATTATTTAGTAAACAAATTCTTATTATTACTTCATCCTTCAAGTTACTTGAAAGATAAAATCACTTATTACTAATAATAATTAATATGTCTCGTCTGACTTGTTAATTTTACAGAAACTTAAACTTCTGTAAAAATAGTTTACAACTATTGAAAGTTTGATCAATTTAGAAGGACAAGAAAATATTCTATATATTAATGTTTTGTTTTTTATTTTAAAAGAAAATAAAAGCAATGGCTGGTTGCCGCCGGCTATGAGCAATAAAGAAAATATTGAAACTAGGCCATTGTAGATGCAAGTGACGTCACATGAATTACTTTCTAAAAAGAGCTCTACTCATTTGGATTCTTTTTATTAAAATAAATTCGCATAAATTGAATTTTAGTTGAACAGCAGTCATACATCCTACCAATAATCATTAATCAAGTGTTAATGTTAGGTAGGCATGACAGTTAAAAATAAAAAGATTAAAGTTCAATTTTTACTTTTTATTTTTATAAAAATTATTAGAGTTGAGTCAAATAATTTTTATAGTTGGCTTCAGGGGGTATTGCACGTATAAAAAACCAATACTTGAGACCAATTAATATAACATTTACTCTACGAAACATTTTTGTACATTTACCGTTAAAGAAAAACAATCATATATCATACTAGGATTATGCAATATAAAACCTATGTTGGAGCAATTTATTTAGAAAAACGTGTTTGAAAACAAAGTTTTTATTTATATTATATAGATTAATAGCTTAAAACAAGTAAACTTTGAAATTTTACATCGAGAGGGTTTTCATTTGACTCGTTTTTCTAAAGTGTTGTTGAAAAGTTTTATTTAACACAAAAATCTGTATTAAAAAAAAGAGTAAATTACCATTTGCATCCCTGATGTTTTTTCCATTTTAACCACCTGTATCCCTGCAGTTTCAAAGTCTCCATTTACCCCCTAACGTTTCATTTTTGTCCCCATTTGAACCCAAATAACTAACTCCGTTAAATTGTTCATTTAACTTTTTATAAAATGACAGAACTACTCTTAACTCACACCTCCATCCACCCACCTAACTCTCTCTCTCTCTCTCTCTCTCTCTCTCTCTCTCTCTCCTCACACACGCACATTTAACCTGAGCTTCCAAAGAAGACCCACTAGTGAATTCAAGATTAAAATATGGATTCTTTCGAGAATCAATATATAATCCCCTCAAATCGTATAATTTCTGAACCTGGATACTTATCAATAACCATAATCCCTTCTTCATCAAACGACACATGTGTTGTTTGTAACTGAAGATACAAAGCTTCAAAAGAAGAAATTACAGCAAAAACAGATGAAAGTAGATGATTACTGAAGTGATTGTCAAAGGGTTGCATCACAGATTCAAAAACATCATGATTTAGAGTTTCGATTTGCAGTTGAAATTAGGTTTAATGATTATAACCTTCTGATTGGTGATGAAGACTTCGGTAGATTCGTGTCGAGTGAACCCATCTTCGTTCTCAGTGGTGGATTCTTCTTCTTCGTTGAAGAATTCGAGTAGAGTGAACCCATATCGGTGATTTGTGGGAGTTTTGATTTCTAAAACATCTGGGTTGTGGTGGCCGGCGGCAATGGAGGTGGTGGGGGTTGTGGAGGCTGACAGCAGTGGAGGTGGTGGTGGTTGTGGAGGCCCACGACAGTGGAGGTGGTGGGGGTTGTGGAGGCTGATGGCAGTGGAGGTGGTGATGGTTGTGGAGGCCGACGACAGTAGAGGTGGTGTGGGTTGAGGTGGCCGATAGCAGTGGAGGTGGTGGGGGTTGTAGAGGCTGGTGGTAGTGAATGTGGTGGGGGTTGTGGAGGGCGGCGATAGTGGTGGTAGTGTGGGTTAAGGTGGCTGGCGGCAGTGGAGGTGGTGGTAGGGGTTGTGGAGGGCGGTGAGAGTGGAGGTGGTGGGGGTTGTGGAGGCCGGCGACAATGGCGGTGGTGTGGGTTGAGGTGGTCGGTAGCACTGGAGGTGGTGTTGCTTATGTTGATGGGTGGAAGTGGGTGATGGTGTGCGTGAGGTTTGGAGGTGGTATGGGTCAAAGGAGAAGATGATGATGATGTTGGTGGTCCCATAAAGTTTTATTTTTTATTTTTTATTTCCTAAGGGCAATTTAGTCTTTTCCACAAAGAGTTAACGGAACAATTTAACGGAACAATTTAACGGAATTAGTTATTTGGATTCAAATGGGCACAAAAATGAAACGTTAGGGGGTAAATCGAGACTTTGAAACTGCAGGGATACAAATGGTTAAAATGGGAAAACATTAGAGATGCAAATGGTAATTTACTCTAGAAAAAATGACATTATACTTTTGTTTTTATCTAATATAATTTATAGTAGGTAGGTATTTGTGTAACATGAATGACTCAACTTAATTAAAGTTTTAAAACGAAATGAAATAGAAAGTACCTTTTTCATAAGATAGATGTCACAAATCACTATCTTCTAAAACTTGATAAGTTAGCGATCAATATGAACTTCTAAACAATAGTACATTTAGTCTTTATTCGGACCAAACGCTTATGTTTGGTCATATTTTATATAAGATTCGATCATGTTTGTTCATGGTCGACCAAGAACAAAAGCCAACACTCATGTCTTTTAGAAGTCCTTTAGACGCAACCAATAAAGCGGTTCTAACGATTATAACTTGAATTTGAACCACGCGCGTTGCCATGGAGTTCTTTTGAAACCGAGTGGTTATATTTCTTGTCCTCTAACAACTTGTAATTTTGTTAATTAAAAGTTAATATCGTTAAATTCTTGTAAGGATCACGATTGTCATTTATTAAACTATGTGGATTACTTATGCTTGTTTCCTTGTTTTATCTTATTTCTTTAATAATTTAAACAAGTAAAAGGATCATAATAACAATAATAATGATCATAATCACAATAACAATAATAATAAAAAAAATAATAATAAATTATAATAATAATAACAATAATAACAACTTAAATAATAGTAACAATAATAATAATAGTATTATTGATAGTAATAATAATAATTTATAAAATTTCTTGAACTTAAAAATGTTAAAACTTAAAATAATTAAGTTAAGGGGTTAATTTGTCATTTTAGAAACTTAAAATCGTAGTTTTGGGCATTAAATAAAAAAGATTGAAATCTACAGGGACCATTTATGTAAATCTTTAAAAATCAAACCCATTTCCCCCTCCATTAACCCGTATTTCCGGCGAACCGCCGGTAGGATCTTGACGAGCTTCGGTGACGCCCAAAACCACAAAATTCGACCGTTTCTTGATCCAAAACTGTTCACAAATCATTCTTAGAACCGTTTTGAACTTGAAATGCATATTAATTTGAGTATTAAGTCGGCTATGGGGGCTTTTGAGTTCAGTAACCGAAAGCCAACAATCTCGAACCGCTGGACTATAATGAACCAATAATAACTCAATTAAAATAGGTTCATACCATTGGCTATTCAATTCATACCCGTTAATGATCTTAATTTTAAGTTTAACTATGAATTAAAGACCAATTGAACACACTAAATTCGTTGATAGGTTCAAATGGATTGATCTATGATTGTTATCAAGCAATTGACAATATATGAACACCAGTAATCAATACAAACAAATATCAGAAAAATTCATAGAGATTTCATTGATATTAGCTAGGATTACATTGTGCAATTGAGAGAAAATATCTTTCTAATTCTCACAAAAGTCTTAAAAGTCTCTTTTCACAAATACAAAACAATCCTATTTATACTAATACAAGAAAACAATAAGAAACATATGTTTACGTAATAAGTCCCTTCACTATGACAAAAACTAATATAAAGACTAAAATGCTAATCTTTCCTAGGGTTCCAACAATACTCCCCCCTAAGAATTGCATTATAGTCTTCAGCAAAAATAGTCTTTAGGTTCTTCTTTTATCTTGAACATTGGTTTTTCTTTGTATAGCTCCAGTTCTTCAAGAGCTTTCTTGATTGTCAAATTGAACTTCCTTGCTAGAATTCCTTGTTGTTGCTTGGACTCATTAGTCTTGATCTCTATAGCATCCATTACCAACAGAGTTTCTTTAGATAAACCTGCAATATCCATATTAGCATACATTTCAATTGGTTTTGGATTTTCTTTTGTGTAGATCTCCAGTACTCCTTTGCGTGAGATTCTCATGAATTCAATGTTTTTTTATGTCTTTCCACACTATGATTGCATAAGCCATTGCTTTTCTCAAAGAAATCCTCTCCATAGCAGCATTCATTACTTTTATAATCATCAAAAAGTATTTTCTGTCACTCTCTGCTTCAGATGAAGATACTTGCTCAAACACTTGATTGGACAAGAGCGAGATATAACTCGGATGTTGAAGTTTGAGTTCAAACACACTAAACAAACTAATCATATCATTATCCCAATCATCCAAGTTCCTCACAAGCTTCATATGAAAAATAGATGAATCATAAAACCATTTCAGAATTGTTTTTGATGATTGAGTTCCGTCTATAACTTTTAACCTAGGATTAGTAACCTTTTCAAAGTACTTATCACTGAAGGTATCTACATAGCTTTCTTCAATCTATTCACTCGATTCACCTTTCTTTAGAATTCTTTTCAACTTGTCAAAATACCTCTTGTCTTCTTGATCACAATGTGTTTGAAGAAAAGTCGGCATTCTTGTTATTCCTCTATCAAGTAGTTTAACAAAATTATCTCCCCTTTCAGCCTTTGTGGGATTAATCAGAGGTAACTTATGTCATTCCTTCAAATCTTGCACTTGTAACTCAATGATGCTAGAGTAAAAGTGATACACATCGCAAATAGCACTTACTATCTTGATCAGAAATGCATCAAAAATCTCATCATATTTCCATACAATAAACTTCACTTCTTTGGTTTTATCAGGCATAATCATTGCATTCAGCAATTCAGAAATTGTTTGTCCTATTTGCAAAACATTCCGTATAATATCACCAGTTGATCTAGCTTTATTCCACAATTGCTTTTGGTCTAGAGAATCTTTGTACGCTTGTTGCTCTGGACTAGGAAACATATTCATCAATTCTTTCCTTCTTTTATGTGTTTTCCTTACTAATTCCATCGATTTGATTTCTTGTGGCTCCAAAATCTTAGATCTTTTGGCTGTTTCTAAGTACTGTGGATTATCCATTTCAAGCACTATCATCTTGTTGTACATCTTTTCAGTTTCTTGGAAGCTCCTGACCAATCTTCTTAAAGATTCACTTTGTAATCTGTTCAGCTGTTTCCTTGGATAATTTCTGGACTGCAACCACATCCTTAGAACCGGAATGCTCATGTTATCTGGATTAGGATGGTGCAATTCCTTTACAGGAATATCATCCACATTTAAGCTTTCACTCATTGGTGCCCACTCACCATGTTCTAGATTGACTTCGTTTGGATCTGTCGGCGCTGAAGACTCTGCTAACACACATTTTTCATACTCTTCATTTATTTGAGTCACTGTCAGCCCGTCCAAAAACACTCTATTAAACTATTTATTGACCAGATAATTGTATCTGTCTTCAAAGTCTATAGTATATCGTCTTGAACATTTTCAACTGGTGAGTCAACTGCATCACACACGTCTTCATCTTCTAAAACTTCATCATACCATTCATCAGGTAGATCAGTATCTATACCATCAAGTGCTTCTATTATCTTTTGAACTTCTTCTTCTTCTTCTTCATTCTCATCTATATCAAATGTCTTCTAAACTTTAGCTGGAACTATAGATGTTTCAACTTCATCCATCTTTCTTTTCCCTTCTCAGCTTCAGAATACTTTACATTTGTGTTTTCTTTAGGCTCTTGAAAAGATTCTTCCTCAACAGTAATCACTTCACTTTCCTTTACAGGCTCTTTTAAAGTTTCTTTCAGCTTTTCAATTTCTTCAAACATTATCTTTACTTTTTCTTTAAGATTAGACATCATAACATTCTTCATTTCATCATTAGCCTTTAGCATAGCATTTTCTTTCTTTAATCTTTCAATTTCCTCATTTGAGAGTTATCTGTGACTTCAACTTCTCAACTTCATCAACATAATCTTCTACTTCTGTTTGAATACAAACATTTGATGTTTGTTTTGTCTCTTTTTCTGACTCTTTCATAATCACAACATCTTGATTTGGAGATTGTACATTTTCTGATATAGGCTTAGACCAAATTGCATCAAAATCAAGTGCTTGATTAAAATCAACATTCTCTATATTCTCATTTTCAACAACTTCATCATTCCTTTGATCATTTACTTCAACATCAACATCTTCATCTACATTTCTTTCTTCTTCAATTCTTTGATCAGAAATGGTTTGCTCACTATCCATCTCTTGAATAGTTTCTTCAACATTTTGTTCAGCTTCACCACCTTGATCACCTCCTTGATCATCATCATCATTATCATTATCATCATCATCATTATTGTTAGGATGAGTGATCTACGTTTGATTGATTAGAGAGTATAGCAGCGGAATTCTAACAATGAATTAGCCAATTCACAAGAACAAAGAGATATTCAATGTAAGAACAAAAACGGTTATAGACAGAGAATTCTGCAAATAATATTTCATCCAATATTCGCTTTCGTGGTAACGGAATGTCACAATTACAATTAGGTCAACACCGCTTATATAAGAGATGTGACGTCTGCTGATGTCACTTGATAGTGACATCTAACAGAATTTATTACAACTACTGATACTTAACACAACTACTGATGATGTCAAACAGCAGACATCTTCTTACAAAAATGCTAAGTGTTAACTATTATTACAACTACTGAAAAGAAACTACTGAAACTGTAACAACTGAAGAACATACTCTTCAGTTGTTTTACAAATACTGAAACAAAGAAAACTACTGAAAGGTAAACCATCACAACAACTGAAGAATGCTTCTTCAGCTGTTGTAACAAACTCTGAAGGCTTCAGTACTTGTACTTGAGCTTCAGCTGTTGTCATCAGCTGATGTCTTCAGTCTTTATACTTCAGCTATTGTTCTTCAGTACTTTAGTTCTTCAGCTGTTGCAGTCTTCAGCACTTTAGATCTTCAGCTGTTGTTCTTCAGTACTTTAGTTCTTCAGCTGTTGCAGTCTTCAGACTTTGTCAAACAACTGATCAAGTCTTCAGCAGTTGTTGTGATATCTGTGGGACTTAGAGGTTTTTCTGATCAGGCTCATTGGTTCTTTTGGTCCAACAAACTCCCCCTGAACCAATGCAGCCAAAACCTCTAAACTTATTAGAGTTGTCCCACTTATTATGGCAGAAATGTTGGTCTTTTTGTCTTCTAGATCAGCTCAGAAGCGACCCTTTTTTAAGCACCGGCCAGGGAAGAAGTCTCAAAGATTTGTTTGGCAAAGTATGAATGGGAACTCTGTTTTGGGGAATTAGACACAGAGTTGTTACCCCATTCATGAGATCTATTTCCCCATGATGAGTCTGTACGACTCTCTTGTGTAGGCCTCAAGGAAGGTGATTTGTTCCTCCATGGTTAGCTCTTCAGCACCTCCTTCAAACAATGATTCAGGCCCATAATACTCAGACACGTATTTGGCCTGTTTCCCATTCTTTAGCTCCACAGTTGTTATTATTCTGTAAGCAAACTCATCCGGGTGATTACCCTCTAGGAACAACTGGAGCTCATTTTTCCTGACTTCCTCAAGCCTCTTGTAAACTAACCCCTTTTTCACTATTTTGTTTTCCAGCATCTTCTGAGGGGTTAGATTAGCTTTATAGGCTTTCTTGAAGTCCTCTAGGATTTCCCAGGGTGAAACTACAAAGACCAGAGAGATCACTTCATCTACGATCTTTTTCACCTGGCCAATGTATCTCTGAGGTATGTTTTTCTTATGAATTCTGTGAGACACCCTGGGATCAGGCCAAATCCTCACTCTTTCCTTTTGATATTGAAAGATATGCTTGAGAGTGTAAAGTCTGAGGGCTTGTTTCTTCATATTGATGGATAGAAGATGTGGTTGCATAAACTTTGTCAACTCTCTTCAGCAATTCCTCATCATGCTGTTTATGAAGCTCTTCTTCTTCTAGCTTCACTTTAACCATTTGTCTTTGGAATTCAGGAGTAATTGCTAAGGAGTAACTTGTGGCCTTAGGCAACTGAATCACAGCTGAGAGTGGCAGCCTATCTTCATCATCTTCTTCATCATCTTCTAGCCTCAATACCCTTCTCTTCTTCTTCAAGGGTATATCATCGGCTATGGGTTTTGAGGGTAAGGGAGTTGGTTTGGTGGGTTGTGTTTTGGGTGGTTTTGGTGTGGGAATGTTGACAGGCTGTTCTAGCATTTTTGAGGTGAGTGTGGCTTTTGATTGCTTGGCTAGCTCAGTCCTGCTCCCAACACCCGCTTCATTCAAAGCTTCAATAACAAGTCCCTTAGTATATGCTTCAGACGAACAGATCTTGGTGGTGACTGCCAAGATACTGTCCCTGGACCAAGCTTTGATTTCGATCATTGATCTTCCAAGATATTTTGCAATAAATCTAATCATGATCTCAAGCCTTTCTCTTTCTAACACTTCATAACTTGCCCATCTATTCTGGATTTCTTCAATCTCTAATCGTGAATCTCAGAGTCAAGTTTATCGGTGTCATGGCCTTGCCTAAACAGCTGATCAATGATGTTGTCCATTGATTTGCTGTGTTCGGCATCAGCCTCTTTTATCAGTAGCTCCAAGGCTTTCTCTTTTTCCTTCTCTTTATCGGTCTCCACATTCAACTCCAACTCCTTTTCCACTATTATCCCTTCTGTTTCTTTCTCCTTTTCTTTCTCCTCTGTACTCCTCTTTCTTTTTACTTTCACTAACTTAATCTCCCCCTTTTTGGTTGCATTGGTTGCAAGGGGTTGATTGCCAGAAAGCTGTTTGCCCACAACCTCCTCTATCAATGGTTGTATTACTGAGGAAAGCCTCTCATCAATGGCTTTGATCACTATGTCAGTGATTATGGGTGTGATGAGAGGGAGGGAATTTTGAAGGATAGCAACTATTTGCTCAGGAGGGTTCTGTTCCTGAGAAATAGTGCCAGAAGCAGAGGCAGGTGGCTGAGTTGTTGGGAGTGGCTCAGTGTTTGGGAGACCTTCAGATGAAGGTGCCATCTGTGAGGTGGTAGAGGCAGATGGTCTTTGTTCCTTAGAAGTTTTGGCAAGCAGCTCTTTGAGTCTGCTCACCTCCTCTTCCAGGATGGTGTTTTGGGCGATTACATCGTAAAAGAAGCCCAGGTCATCATTAGTAGTTACTGAATCACCTAACCTCCTGATAGGATCAGGATGAACATGCACTGAGTGTAGCTCAGTTGTAGCATGTGCCCCTTTGTCTTGGAACTGGGGACTTCCTGCCTCAGGACGCTGTCCTTCATCAGCAGTTGCCTCTGGTAAGGTCTTAGTAATGGTACCAACTACAACCTGATCATATGCTGAAGCAGGAGAAGTGGCAGCCTCACCAGAAGTTCCAATCTCCATTGCTACACTAGGAGAAGGAACATTGTAACCCCTATGCTGTGGGTTCTCAGCTGCACTTTGGTCCTCCCCCTCAATGGTAGAAGTATTCCCAGTTGTAATTGGTATTTAGGGAGGGGGTGAGGAGTGCAACTGAGTCAACACTTGTGCAACAAGTAATGTAGGACTTTGGGGGGCGGTTGCATGTGGTGATTGGGTGGAAGCAGATTGCACCCGGGGTGAATGGTGCGCTTCAATGGTAACCCTCTCAAGGGAGATAGGTTCCAGCAGTGTAGGTTCCCCAATGTTGGTTGCAACAGGATCCTGTTAGGAGGATACCTGTGTGGCTGTGGCTGGTTGAGTCAGTGTCACAACTGGGGGGTTAAGACCAGTGTGTGGTTCCTGTGTTTGTGGTACAGGGGCATCCTCAAGGGACTCATCTCCCTGAGTAGCCTTTTTTGGCTTTTTGGATTTGGGTGTAGTGGGGACTTTGGTTCTGGAGGTGGTGGCTGTGGGTTCCAACTGCGTGGGTTTTCGCAGCCTGGCAGCCTGTTTCAACGTTTGGTCAGAGTTGTGCCTGGAGTATACTTCAGGCAATACAACCGTTGCAGGGACTCCGAGACCAACAAGTCCCTCAGCTTTTAGCTGATTCTCTATTATGGCCATAATGAACCGAGGATATAATATCCAGCGGTTAGAAATAGATTTTGAGGCCATGTCCTTAAGTTCCAGAAAAATGATTTCAGAGAAGTTTAGGTTCTATTGCTCAAGGATAGAGAATAGTACCTGTTGCCACCTTGTAGACATTTGATCCCAAGAGGAAGTCTTAGGAGCCAAACAGACATTTACCATGTGAAATATGAAACGTTCAGCATCATGGAAATGTTTCTTCAGTATGGTGGAGGCACTAAGGTTTCCCTGATATCCATGGTGGGCAAAGGATAAATCAGTTGTGCCCTTTGGATATCCAGCAGGAAAAGTGGCATCATCCAGGTGTAGGGTTTGACGAAGTATATCGGGAGTGATGACCACTTGGTGGTTGTTGACGACCGACCGGAGAGACTCTGTGTTGTTCTCCCCAGTGGTGAGGGTGACGATCATCCAAAACTGGTTAAGGGATTCGGCATGAAGGATTGGATTGAGAAGAAAGGCCGTTTTGTAGGGTGACTGGACCTTAAGATCAATAGCGTTATCAAACTTAGCCCAGAATGGCGATTTGGTGAGGTAAGCTACACAGTTGTGTCTCGGTTTGAGCTGCATGGTCGCCATTAATGAGAGAGAAGTTTTGGAGATATGAACGTTAGGTTTGAAGAAGATGAGGCTCTGAAGGATTAGGTCGGGGATATTTATAGGGTACGGGTTAGAAAATGACTGAAGGGTTTGGTGTTAGTCATCAGTAGTTTTAAAATGACTGTTGACATGGTATTACCCTTTCAGACGTTGAAACAGCTGAAGTCGTGGTTTTAGGCATCAGCAGTTATAAAACTACTGAAGACCATGGTTTTGACTTCAGATGTTTGACAACAACTGATAACTTGGTATTAGTCATCAGTAGTTGTGAAACTACTGAAAATATGGTTTTGTCATCAGTTGTTGTAAACAGCTGATGACTTGGTATTAGTCATCAGTAGTTGTGAAACTACTGAAGACATGGTTTTGTCATCAGTTGTTTAGGATGAAACAACAGTTGTAGAAACAACTGAAGAGAAATTCTCATCAGTAGTTTTCGTCAATTCATAGCCTTGCAGCTGTTTCATACTGTCCTCAACACTTACTCATCAGCCTTTGTGCTGTTTTCAGTTGTTTCATAGGACATCAGTACTTATCTGTTTTGACAACATCAATAGTGACAACTACATCAGTAGTTGTTACTTTATCAGTTGTTGTAACAGAAGCAGTACAATATGTGATATGGTCACTAATGATCATTAGTACTTATTAACTGAGATCATCAGTAGTTATCACTTATTCTAGCTGCAGCATACCAAGCCTTAACACAAGGTTTTGGAAAGTAGAACTATGCAAAGGCTTAGTAAAAATATCTGCAAGCTCATCAGCACTAGACACAAACTTAGGATCAATCAGACCTTTTTCAAAACAATCCCAAATAAAGTGATGTTTGATCTCTATATGTTTGGTCCTAGAGTGCTGGACTGGATTTTTGACAATACACAGAGCTGAAGCACTATCCATTAATAATGGAGTCTTAGTCTCTGTAATGCCATAATCCAGAAGTTGGTTCTGAAGCCAGAGTACCTGAGAAGTACAACTTGCAGCAGCAATGTACTCGGCTTCATCAGTTGATGTAGCAACAGATGTTTGTTTCTTACTCTGCCAAGAAATCAAACAGTTTCCTAGGAATTGACAACCACCAGAAGTTGACTTTCTAGTTAACTTGCACCCTGCATAGTCACTATCTGAAAAAGCAACTAATTTGCAAGAGTGTCCAGTGGAATACCATAAACCTAGAGATTGTGTACCTTGCAAATATCTAAAGATCCTCTTGACTGCAATCAAATGAGACTCTTTAGGAGCAGCTTGAAATCTGGCACAGACACAAGTAGCAAACATGATATCTGGTCTAGAAGCTATTAAATACATCAAGGACCCAATCATACATCTGTAAAGTGTTTCATCAACAACTTTACCTTTCTGATCTGCATCCAGTTGTATGGTGTTGCACATGGGAGTAGAACAGGGCTTACAGTTTTGTAAATCAAACTTATTCAAAAGATCTTTTGTATATTTTGACTGATGAATAAAGGTTCCATCAGCCTTTTGTTTAATTTGTAAGCCTAGAAAGAACTGTAATTCTCCCATTGCACTCATTTCAAACCTCTTTTTCATTAATGTTGTAAAATCATCACACAACTGGGGATCAGAGGATGCAAAAATGATATCATCAACATAAATCTGAACAAGTAGCTTATGCTGATCCACCTTCTTAATAAACAAAGTTTTATCAATGGAGCCTCTAGTGAAATTATTCTTAAGAAGAAAAGTGGAAAGTGTCTCATACCAGGCTCTAGGAGCTTGTTTCAACCCATAAAGAGCCTTATAAAGTTTATACACCCATTCAGGATGTTTATTATCCTCAAAACCTGGTGGTTGACACACATAAACTTCTTCCTTTATTTTACCATATAAAAATGCACTTTTGACATCCATTTGAAAAACTTTAAGATTGTGGAATGTAGCATAGGCTAAAAACAATCTAATTGCCTCTAGTCTGGCTACAGGGGCAAAGGTTTCATCATAATCAATACCTTTTTCTTGTGAAAACCCCTGTACAACCAGTCTAGCCTTGTTCTTAACAATAAGCCCATTTTCATCAGTTTTATTTCTAAACACCCATTTAGTGCCTATTGCACACTTACCTGGGGGAAGAGGAACCAGTTCCCACACTTGCTGTTTCTTGAACTGAAGTAGCTCAAGCTGCATGGCTTCAACCCATCCATTGTCTCTCAAAGCAACATGATAGTTCTTTGGCTCTAGCTGACTGATGAAGAGAGCATAGAAGCAGAAGTTAGACAATTGACTTCTAGTTGAAACTCCAGCATTGATATCACCAATAATTTGAGACATTGGGTGATTCTTCAGTTCTTGATAAACAATGAGATCTGTGCAAGTGTTTGTAGGACCTTCAGTAGCAGCAGATGTTGATGCAGACTCTTGAAACCAAGAATTGGATGGTAACTCAAAAGATGTAGAGGAATCAGAGATCTCATCAGCATTTGTTATGGATGGAACTGCTGAAGCTACAGGAACATCAAATTTAGCAGACACAGGCAGTTGGTCACTAAACTTGAATAGGTGAGTATTGATATTATCATCATCATCATCAATACCACCAGGTGGAAGACATGCTGCAGAAGATGATTTATCCACATGATCTGCAACAGCTAGAGGTTGATAAGGAACATATTGCAGTATGTCCAAATCAAACAACTCCACAGGGTTTTGTGGAATCTTGTCCATAGGAGATTCATTAAACTTCACATGTAAAGTCTCTTCAACTATCTTTGTTCTGCAGTTGAAGACTCTGTATGCCTTGCAAGTAGATGAATAACCAACAAAATAACCTGCATCCACCTTAGGATCAAAATTTTGGAGTTGATCCTTTGTGTTGAGAATAAAACAGGGACACCCAAATGCTTTGAAAAATGAAATTAGAAGAGCCAAGTGATGGAGAACTTCATATGGAGTCTTCATCAACCTCTGATTTACTAAGGCTCTATTCTGCACATAGCAAGCTGTGTTAACAGCTTCAGCCCAAAAGGTCAGTGGCAAACCAGAGTCAGCCAACATGGACCTTGCAGCTTCAATTAGGGTCCTGTTCTTCCTCTCCATTACTCCATTTTGTTCTGGAGTCCGTGGGATGCTAAACTGCCTTTTGATTCCCTTTGAAAGATAGAAGTCATCAAGTGTATGGTTTCTGAATTCAGTTCCATTGTCACTCCTTATACACTTGACTGAAAGGGAATACTGCTTCTCAACATACAACACAAAGTGAATAATCTTCTGAGCAACCTCATCCTTTGAATGTAGAAAGAAAGTCCATACAAATCTGGAGTAATCATCCACAATTACCAGATAGTATTTCTTCTTTGCCATACTCATCACTCTCACAGGACCAAATAGATCCATATGCAGTAATTGCAAGCAGGCAGTGGACTTAGGCTCTTCAATAGGAGAGAATGAGACTTTGTGTTGTTTTCCTTTTAAACAAGCAGTGCAGGTTTCATCACAGTGGAACTCCTTTATTGGTAAGCCTCTGACTAAACTATTGTGGATCAGCTGATTCATGTTTTTGAAATTAACATGACCCAGCCTTCTGTGCCACAGTTTAGATTCTTGAGGAGAGGCTTTGGAAAATAGGCAAGGATGACCTCTGAGATCTATTTTCTTGGAAAGATCTAAGGCATAAACTCTTCCTGTCCTGTTGGCTCTCAGGAGAGTGTGATCATCCAACACCTTATCAATCAAATGCAGAACTTTGGATGACAGAATCCTACAGTTCTGACTGGTGAAAAGAGCAACATGGCCTTTATCACACATTTGACTGACACTCAAGAGATTGTACTTGAGATTTTCCACATGATTAACATCATCAAACTTTATTTCTCCATTGGAGACAAAGCCTTTTCCAATGATGTAACCCCTAGCATCATTGCCAAAAGAAACAAACCCCTTCTTTCCTTGAGAGTAGTCATGAAGAAGAGAGCTGTTCCCAGTCATGTGCATAGATCCCCCACTATCTACATACCAGATGCTACTTTGGCATGTTGAAGAACCCTCCAATTATAAACAATCAGTTAGTTTTGGAGACCCAAACCTTTTTGGTTTTGGGCCTGTTCTCATCAACAGATGGTAAACTAACAGGTTTGATGGAAACAACAGCCTGAGAGGAAGAAAATGGTGAAGAAGAGGAATCCTTTGGCTTGGACCTCCTTTTCTGTGGTTTCAACATAGGAACATCTAATTGGTTAACTCTTCCCAATAGATGTTGAACCATCATAACCAGCTGTGTCTGATTTTGTGATAAAGCTTTCAGCTCTTCAGACACATTGGCATTGGAGTTTGATAAGTTCCTATGTTGCACCTTCTTCTTTTGAGCAATCTCAGCTGTTACCTGTTTAACCCCTTCCTTTTTGGATTTCTTTACGGACTTAAGGGTTACAGGATTTGATGTTGCTGATACAAATGTGGCTTCAAACTCAGTTTTCATTTTAACCATTTTCTCTTTAATTTCCTCTTTATGTTTGAGTTTGGATTTTCTTTTGTACCAACAATCATCTGTAAGATGATTGAACAAGCCACATACTTCACATGGTTTCTTCTTCATCTTATGTTGATCATCAACTAAAGAGGATGAAACTACTGAAGACTTGCTCTTCAGTACTTTGGAAGCATTGTTTGCTCTCTTGACTTCCTCTTTAGTAGTCTTCAAACTCTTTCTACTGACAGTTTTCTTCTCTTCAGTACTGACAGTAGTTGGAGTTTGAACTTCAGGTGTTAAATCTTGCTCTCCAGTCCTTTCAGGACTTTCAGAATTAACTCCTGAGTTGATCAACTCTTTGATCATGTGAGTGTCAGCAGTGGAACCATCAACATCAGCTGATAGGTTCTGAGAGGGCTTAGTGCTGACTTCTACTTCTGATGGTGCTGTATCAGAAAGTAGATCACATGATGAAATGGATTGGTTATTCTCTCACCATCAGATTCTACCTCTGCTCTGGGAGTAAAATCTGTAGGTGGAGCAGTGTGATTATAACCAATGCCAAACTTCACATTGGAAGCAGATTGCTTACTAGGAAGCATTTCAAAACCCTTGCAAGAATTTACCCATCGATCACACTCTACCTGGATAGTTGCAAGTGTTTCCTTGAGATCTCTATACTTCTCTAGAAGTATCTCTTCCCTAGCCTTATCATTAGTGATTTGGCATTTAAGTTTGTAAATCTCATCATTCTTATCATTAAGCACAGACTCAAATTCAACTTTGCTTTTGGAAATTGTTTGTTCTAGCTTAATGTTCTTGTTAATTAAAGCTACATTTGCTTCTCTAATAGATGCAAATGCGGCTATGCATGATTCAGAACATAGTTTGGCTTTTGCCTCAGAGGATACCTGTGATACCTTTGGTATAGAGGCATTAGAGGATGAAGTATCAACAGAATCCAAAGCCATAAGAGCTAGATTTCCAAAGGGACTGTCACCACCATGTTGACCAGCACCAGTGAACAGTTGTTCATGACCAGACAAATCATCTGGTAAACTGCTCCAGTCAACAACTCCTGGGGTGAAGAAGCTGTGTTGTTGAGGTTGAGTTTGTTGATGAGATTGGGAAGGTTGAGGTTCAGGCAATGCATGTGATTGTTGTGAAATGGGAGCTTGAACCGGATTAGACTGAGGCAAGTAATAACAGGGAAAAGAATATGACATGGACCCTGGGGGACAAAGTATGCAGGAGATCTAGGGTGTGAATGATGACCAGAACCAGCAGGATGTTGCCCTCTGTTTTGTGGACTAGTACTAGGAAAAGTCACAAAGGTGCAGAAGAGTTAGATCCAATTGATCTACACTCTCTTGCAAAGTGTCCCAGCCTTTGGCATTTGTGACACCTCAACTTACTCTTGTCAAAACCAACTTTGGTTTTGCCAGAGAGTCCAGGAAATTTCCTGCCAGTTCTCTTGTAGAACTTCTGAGATCTGATATTAATCAATGCCATTTGGCTTAGAATATCCCTCTCTTCTAAATCATCATCAGCTATTCCTTTCAAATCATCCATGATGAAGCATAGATTGTCACTACTACTGCCAGAATGACTATCAATACCAACAAATGCATGATCAGAACTATTTGAAGAGAAATCAATATGCTCATCATAATTGCTTTCAGATGCAGCATATTCTGACTCATGACCAACCAAGGCAGTATTCCCTGGTACAAAGTCATCAGTGAGCTTTCCTGATGAGGACAGTTTCCTTTTTTGCTCTATCTCTCTTTCGAATGTAAGCAGTTTCCATGAAGTTGGGTGAGAGATAGGCTATCCAGATTTGCACTGGATCGTAGGACAATAGTGTATGTGTCCCATCTCTCAGGCAGTGATCTGAGGAACCTGTTATTCATCTGGCTGTTGGTGTATTCCTGTTTCACCATTTTCAGCTCAAAGATCAAGCAGGAAAAACACTCAAACTGTTGAGTCAGTGTGTCACCCTTTCTATGAGAGAATGTCTCATATTGTTGGGCAAGGATTTCTCTGTTGTTTGCTAAGACCTCATCTGTGCCACCGAATTGTTCCTTCAGGGCATTCCAGAGATCATGAGCAGTTTCATGATGCATAAGCCCTGAATAGATTTCATTAGGCAGTGCCATGGCCAGAATTCCATGGGCTTTAGCATCAATCTCAAATAGTTTCCGATCTTCATCAGAGTATTGTTCCTTCTTCTTCGGAACCATTTGATTGGTTTCCGGATTGTTCACCATAGGCTTATGTGGTCCATGTACCACAGATGTCCAACAACCTGAACTGTTAACAAACAGGTGATGAAGCATTCTTCGCTGCCATATGTTATACTCGGTCCTAACCAGCATTGGGGGCTTGGTTGAGGAACCGGTATTGTGAGGATCATTAGAAGGAGTAGTCATCTCAGATTCAATCAAATTCAATTAAGCTATAACAGATTTAGAACAAAAACACAATAACCAATTGAACCAAGAGAGATCTCAAAATAAATGAACGAAAGCGTCAGAAATTCAATAATCTATAACCAGTTCTTGCAAATATGCTAATTCAATCAAACATAGATATCAATTAGCAGTTTCAATGATCAATTGTTAGATCGATCAATGATTAACCAACTCTGATACCACTTGTTAGGATCAGTGATCTACGTTTGATGATTAGAGAGTATAGCAGCAGAATTCTAACAATGAATTAGCCAATTCACAAGAACAAAGAGATATTCAATGTAAGAACAAAAACGGTTATAGACAGAGAATTCTGCAAATAATATTTCATCCAATATTCGCTTTCGTGGTAACGGAATGTCACAATTACAATTAGGTCAACACCTCTTATATAAGAGATGTGACGTCTGCTGATGTCACTTGATAGTGACATCTAACAGAATTTATTACAAACTACTGATAGTTAACACAACTACTGAAGATGTCAAATAGCAGACATCTTCTTACAAAAATGCTAAGTGTTAACTATTATTACAACTACCGAAAAGAAACTACTGAAACTGTAACAACTGAAGAACATACTCTTCAGTTGTTTTACAAATACTGAAACAAAGAAAACTACTGAAAGGTAAACCATCACAACAACTGAAGAATGCTTCTTCAGCTGTTGTAACAAACTCTGAAGGCTTTAGTACTTGTACTTGAGCTTCAGTTGTTGTCATCAGCTGATGTCTTCAGTCTTTATACTTCAGCTGTTGTTCTTTAGTACTTTAGTTCTTCAGCTGTTGCAGTCTTCAGCACTTTAGATCTTCAGTTGTTGTTCTTCAGTACTTTAGTTCTTCAACTGTTGCAGTCTTCAGACTTTGTCAAACAGCTGATCAAGTCTTTAGCAGTTGTTGTGATGTTTGTGGGACTTAGAGGTTTTTCTGATTAGGCTCATTGGTTCTTTTGGTCCAACAATTATTTTCATTTCCTTCATCATTATCATCCTCTTCATCATCATCCTCTTCTTCAGATTCTTCAACAATCTCATCAATTACATCTGTTGGATCAAGAAGAAGGCTAATGCAACCAAAACTATATCACTTAAGTTATTTTGATGCTGCATGCAAAGGCTTCCGAAGCTCTTCATGGAACTTCCGAAGGTTGTAGAGTTCTTCCGAAGACAAAGGATCCAAAGACAAATGCATACTTCCGAAGTTCAAGACTGAGAAGAAAGAAAGGTGAAGAACACTTCCGAAGTATGATGAAGAAGTCTCCAAGTCTTGGAAGAAGTAGCCTCTTCTGAAGTATAAAGTGGCTTCGGAAGTACTTACTCTTCCGAAGCCATTTAACCTTGGAAGACACTGCTATAACCAGTGGACACAAGTATGGTCTCTGACACTCCGCTGCAGACTTCTGATACAGCATGGCTTCTTCCTAAGGAACCATGTTGTTGACCATACTTTATTCCACTGTTTACCTTTTCATGATAGTACAGTTGCCATCTTTAGTTGGTGACAAAAGGTAAGTCAGGGACATGTCCTGACTACCAAATCTCAAATAAGACTTTATCCGAGATACCTTAGTTATAGTCTTGTAGTATAGGCTTTAGCTAAAGGATCCCAGCTGGTATCAAAGTATATCCGGCTGTAGATAGTATTATATATAGGTTCTCTTTGTAAATTATAGAGAAAAGATTATCATCTGCTTGTAAGAGTCTTTGTATCTTGAGTTGAGAATCAATATATAAAAGTAATTTGAAAATTATCTTTCTGTGTTCTTAGTTACTTTTCATATTGTGATCAACTCTTCTTGATTCTTACCCGAGTATGATTCTAGGTGAGTTTGAGAGAAAACATTTGTGTTTAAGTGACAAACACCAATCCTGCAACATCTTCAATCAGATCATCAGGATTAACAGGCTCATCTTTAGATAAATGAAATTGTTGCTGATTAAAGTCAACATTGTCATCAGCTACATTCCTTATGTACTCAAATAAAGGTACATTCTAAGCTCCTGTAATCACCGCTAACTTCTTTTAAACCATCTCAGACATATGCTCTAATTCAATTTTATCACCTTGAACTCCATATGCATAAATGTATGGATATTCTTCATTGATAATCAATTGAAGAAATCTGGGATATGTCAAATACTTGTTTCTTTTCCCTTTCTCCAAGTTGAAAATGAATCTATTCATTATCCTTTGCCATATTGAATCTTTTGTTTGTGACTAGAGCAACAATAGGAGATGCTATATCAACTAGAAATGAATTCCATCCTACACTTCTTTTAGACATGCAGTGCTGAAATATGTAACATAGCAGCTTCCAGTGATTATAGACTCTTGCTCTAAGAAATTGTTTCTTTGGAAAATTGTCAGGATTGCCCATTTGCATAAAAGTCTCTTTACTCTCATTGAAAGTGTACTCAGATAGATCCTGGTCTTTATTTTCTCCCAATCTCAAAGCAGTTCTGAAGACCAAGTATCAGTCGTTATCACAACAGCTGAAGAGGTCTTCTTCAGTAGTTGTGACGGTTTTCTTTCAGTAGTTTTATGTTTTTCTTTCCAGTAGTTTTGTAAAACGACTGAAGAGCTTGTTCTTCAGTCGTTGTAGTTTCAGTAGTTTCGTATCAGTAGTTTTATGTTTTATACTTAGCACTCTGATATGTTCTCAGTAGTTTTGAACATTTCAGTAGTTTGTTAAGTTTTAGTTATTTTTGTAATAAATCTGGCAGATGTCACTATCCCGTGATATCAGCAGTGATTGCACTCTATATAAGGAGTGTCAACCTAATTGTAATCGGTGAATGATTAAGCAGAAACATTTGATATTATTGAAACATTCCTTTTCACAGAAATATATTCTCTCTTTACAACCGTATTTGTTCTTAATGCATACGAATATCAAATTCTTGCTATAATTGGTCTAATTCTTGTTCTTATTCCGCTGCGTTACACTCTAATCCATCAAACTTGAGATCAATGATCCTGTCAAATGGTATCAGAGCAGGTTAATCATTGATCGATCTAATAATTGATCATTGAAACTGCTATCCAAGGTCCAAGTTTGATTGAATTAGCATTTTTGCAAGAAACGGTTATAGAGATTGAATTTTCTGTGTTTTTGGTCATTCATCCTGAGATTTATTCTTGGTTTTCATTGAGTCTTTTGTGGTCTGTGTAAAATCTTTTAAAAGCTTGAATTAAATTGTATTTGGACCTAAAATGACTACTCCTTCCAATGATCCTCACAATACTGGTTCCTCAACCAAGCCTCTGATGCTGGTTAGGAATGAGTATAACATATGGCAATGACGAATGCTCCATCACCTGTCTGTTAACAGCTCAGGTTGTTGGACATCAGTGGTACATGGTCCACACAAGCCTATGGTGAATAACCCGAAAACCAATCAAATGGTTCCGAAGAGGAGGGAGCAATACTCAGATGAGGATAAGAAATTGTTTGAGATTGATGCAAAAGCCCATGGAATTCTGGCCATGGCACTGCCCAATGAAATCTATTCTGGGCTAATGCATTATGAAACTGCCCATGACCTCTGGAATGCCTTGAAAGAACAATTTGGAGGAACAGATGAGGTCTTGGCAAATAATAGAGAAATCCTTGCCCAACAATATGAGACATTCTCTCATAGGAAGGGTGAGACACTGACTCAACAGTTTGAGCGGTTCTCTTGTTTGATCTCTGAATTAAAAATGGTCAAACATGAGTACACAAATAGCCAGATGAATAACAGATTTCTCAGATCACTGCCTGAGAGATGGGACACATACACTATTCTCCTACGCTCCAGTGCAAATTTGGACAAACTATCTCTCACCCAACTCCATGGGAAATTGCTCACATTTGAGAGAGAGATAGAACAGAAACGAAAACTGTCATCATCTGGAAAGCTCACTGATGATTTTGTACCAGGAAACACTGCCTTGGTAAGTCATGAGTCAGAGTATGCAGGATCAGAATGCCACTATGATGAGCATATTGATTTCACCTCAAACAATTCTAATCATGCCTTTGTGAGTGTTGATTGTCATTCTGGTAATAATAGTGACAATCTATGCTTTATCATGGATGATCTGAAGGGCATTGCTGATGATGATTTAGAAGAGATGGATATTTTGAGCCAAATGGCCTTGATCAATATCAGATCTCAGAAATTCTACAAGAGAACTGGCAGGAAATTTCCTGGACTCTCTGACAAAACCAAAGTCGGTTTTGACAAGAGCAAGTTGAAGTGTCACAAATGCCACAGGCTTGGACACTTTGCAAGAGAGTGTAGATCAACTGGATCTAACTCTTCTGCACCCTTTTTGACTTTTCCAAATAACAATTTACAATCCAAAGGGCAACATTCTGCTGGTTCTAATCATTCATCACACCCTCATTCTCCTGCATATTTTGTTCCTCAGGGTCAAATGCCATATCCTTATCCCCGCTATTATATGCCACAGTCAAATCAAGTTCAAGCTCCTATAGTACCACAATCTCATGCACTACCAGAACCTCAACCATCTCCATCTCAATCACAACCTCATCACAGCTTCTTCACACCTGGAGTCGTTGACTGGAGTAGCTTACCTGATAACTTGTCCGGTCACACTGAGCAATACTATGCTGGTGCTAGTCAACATGGTGGTGAACACCCTTTTGGAAATCTTGCTCTCATGGCCCTGGAGTCTACTGAGGGTTCCTATTCAAATGCATCATCTTCACAGGTAACTCAGGTATCTTCAGAGGCTAAAGCCAAGTTATGTTCTGAATCATGCATAGCTGCCTTTGTCTCTATTAGAGAGGCAAATGTAGCACTAATAAATCAAAAACTTGAGCTTGAGAAAACCATTTTCAAAAGAAAAACTGAGTATGAGTCTGATCTTAACAGTAAAAGTGATGAGATTTATAAGCTTAAATGCCAATTAAATGATGAAAAGGCCAAGCTAGAGGTTATTCTGGAAGACCACAGGAGTCTCAAAGAAAAACTTGCAGTGACCCAAGTTGAGTGTGAACGCTGGGTCTCATCATGCAAGGGATTTGAAATGCTTCTTAGCAAGCAAACTCCTTCAAATGTGAAGTTTGGCATTGGTTACAACCATACTGCTCCACCAACAGACTTTACTCCTAACTCCATAGTTAAGTCTGAAAGTGAAAGCAATCTCCAAACCACATTATCGTGTGAGTCATTCTCCAATGATAATCTAAGATCAGAGAATGAAACCAGTGTTAAGATCTCAACAAATAAATTGACTGATGGTCTAACTACTGAGACTCATATGAAGCTGAGTACTTCAGATGTTGTTCCTTAGTGTACCCCAAGTACTGAAAGAGACCCAACATCTGAAAAGCATTTCAAATCAGTTGAAATACAAGGACTAACAACTGCTGAGGAATCCATCAAACAGTCTATTAGGACGGATGGAAAACAGTTGAATTACCAGTCTTCAGCTGTTACAAATCCTTTAGTACCTATTACTGATAGGAGGAAAGTACTGAAGATCACACCTTCAGTAGTTTTCACTTCAGCAGTAAAGATGTTCAAGATGAAGAATAAACCATGTGAAATTTATGATAAATTCAATCATCTATCTGTTGAATGTTGGTACAAAAAGGGTTTAAAGCTCCAAAGGGATGAGCTCATTAAACTAGAAATAAATAAAATGAAAACTGAGTTTGAGACCAAGTTTGTACCACAATCATCTCAACCTGATAAACCCAAGGCCTTACCCAAATCCACTAAGAAGAATGCGGTTTATCAGAAGACAGCTGATATTGTTCCTCATGATAAACATAAGACTAAGTCTGTGAAGTCTAAGAAGGAGGAAATGGTGGGTCACAGGAACTCATCAAAAACAAGCTCTGGAGTGTCAAATGAACTGAAAGCTCGAGCTTCGAATCAGACACAGCTTGTTATGATGGTTCAACATCTGTTGGGGAGAGTTAACCAACTTGAAGCCCATGTGATCAAACCACTGGAGAGGAATTCCAGGTCCAAATCCATTTCAGTACCATCTCCATCTTCATCAGCTGTTAGTCATGAGAAACCAGCTATGGTTAAATCTGTTGATAAAGTCAGTCCCAAAACCAAAAAGGTTTGGGTCTCCATGCACATGACTGGGAGCAGCTCTTTTCTTAATGATTACTCTCAGGGAAAGAAGGGATTTGTCTCATTTGGAAATGATGCTAAAGGTTACATCATTGGAAAGGGATTTGTGTCTAATGGAGATATTAGATTTGATGATGTCAACCATGTGGAGAATCTCAAATACAATCTGTTGAGTGTCAGTCAGATGTGTGACAAAGGACATGTTGCTCTTTTCACAAGCCAGAACTGTAGGATTCTGTCTTCCAAGGTTCTGAGCCTGATTGACAAAGTACTGGATGATAATACTCTCCTGATGGCTAACAGGATAGGAAGAGTATATGCCTTGGATCTGTCAAAGAAAATTGAGTTGAGAGGCCATCCATGCTTGTTCTCCAAGGCCTCTCTCCAAGAATCTAAACTGTGGCATAGAAGGCTGGGTCATGTTAATCTCAAAACATGAATCAGCTGATTCACAAGAGTTTAGTGAGAGGTCTTCCAATAAAGGAGTTCAATTGTGATGAAATCTGCACTGCATGCTTAAAAGGGAAACAACATAAAGGTTCATTCCCAACCATAGAAGAGTCCAAGTCTAATGCCTGCTTACAACTACTGCACATGGATCTTTTGGCCCTGTGAAGGTAATGAGTATGGTAAAGAAGAAATACTGTCTGGTAATTGTGGATGATTACTCTAGATATGTATGGACCTTCTTCTTGCATTCAAAGGATGAGGCTGCTCAGTCCATTATGAACTTTGTGTTACACGTTGAGAAGCAGTATTCCCTACCAGTTAAGTGTGTGAGGAGTGACAATGGTACTGAATTCAGAAACCACACTCTTGATGAGTTTTACTTGTCAAAGGGAATGAAGAGGCAGTATAGCATCCCAAGGACTCCAGAGTAAAATGGAGTAGTGGAGAGAAAGAACATGACCCTCATTGAAGCTGCAAGGTCCATGTTGGCTGATTCTGGTCTGCCACTGACCTTTTGGGCTGAAGCTGTCAATACAGCCTGCTATGTACAGAATAGAGCCTTAGTAAATCAGAGGTTGATGAAAGCTCCTTATGAAGTTTTACATCATTTAGCCCCTTTGATTTCATTCTTTAAAGCATTTGGGTGTCCCTGTTACATTCTCAACACAAAGGATCAACTCCAAAAGTTTGATTCTAAGGTGGATGCAGGGTATTTTGTTGGGTATTCATCCACTTGCAAGGCTTATAAGGTATTCAACTGTCGGACAAAGATAGTTGAAGAAACCTTGCATGTGAAGTTCAATGAATCCCCTAAGGATAAAATTCCACAAAACCCTGTGGAGTTGTTTGATCTGGACATTCTGCAATATGTTCCTTATCAACCACCTGCTGTTGCAGATCATATGAATCCATCATCTTCTGTAGCTAGTCATCCATCTGGTGTTACTGATGATGATGATGATATCAGTAATCACCTTTTCAAGTTTAGTGATCAACTGCCTGATTCAGCTAGACCTGATGTTCCTGTAGCTTCAGTAGCACAATCCACAACAAATGCTGATGAGATTTCTACAACTTCAACTTCCTTTGAATTACCATCTACTGAATGGTTCAAGGAAATGCTTCACCATCACCATCTATTGCTGCTGAGCCTGCTACAAACACTTGCACAGATCTTATTGTGTACCAAGATCTGAAGAATCACCCTATGTCTCAAATCATTGGTGATATCAATGCTGGCGTTTCAACAAGAAGTCAATTGTCAAATTTCTGCTTCTATGCTCTCTTCATTAGTCAGCAAGAGCCAAAGAACTATCACATTGCCTTAAGGGACAATGGATGGGTTGAAGCCATGCAGCTTGAGCTTCTTCAGTTCAAGAAACAGCAAGTGTGGGAACTGGTTCCTCTACCTCCAGGTAAGTGTGCAATAGGCACTAAATGGGTGTTTAGGAACAAAACTGATGAAAATGGGCTTATTGTTAAGAACAAGGCCAGACTGGTTGTACAGGGGTTTTCACAAGAGGAAGGTATTGATTATAAAGAAACCTTTGCCCCTATAGCCAGACTGGAAGCAATTCGATTGTTTTTAGCTTATGCTGCTTATCACAACCTTAAAGTTTTTCAAATGGATGTCAAAAGTGCATTTTTGTATGGGAAAATTAAAGAAGAGGTTTATGTATGTCAACCACCAGGTTTTGAGGACAA
Organism: Flaveria trinervia; assembly: GCA_025506515.1. NCBI lineage: Eukaryota > Viridiplantae > Streptophyta > Magnoliopsida > Asterales > Asteraceae > Flaveria > Flaveria trinervia. Next base: position 77,367,248 of record CM046448.1, read on the forward strand.
TAAACATCCTAATTGGGTGTATAAGCTTGATAAGGCTCTCTATGGGTTGAAACAAGCTCTTAGAGCCTGGTATGAGACATTATCAAACTTTCTTCTGGAAAATAATTTCACTAGAGGCTCCATAGATAAGACTTTATTCATTAAGAAAGCTGGGCAACATAATCTACTTGTTCAAATTTATGTAGATGATATAATTTTTGCATCCTCTGATCCATAGTTGTGTGATGCCTTTACAAAGTTGATGCAACAGAAGTTTGAAATGAGTGCCATGGGAGAATTACAGTTCTTTCTGGGTTTGCAAATCAAACAAAAGGCTGATGGAATTTTCATTCATCAGTCCAAATACACAAAAGATCTTTTGGAAAAGTTTGATTTACAAAAGTGTAAGCCCTGTTCTACTCCCATGTGCAACACCACACAACTAGATACAGATCAGAAAGGTAAAGTGGTTGATGAAACACTTTACAGATGTATGATTGGGTCTTGATGTACTTAACAGCTTCTAGACCAGATATTATGTTTGCTACATGTGTTTGTGCTAGATTTCAGGCTGCACCTTAGGAGTCTCATTTGATTGCAGTCAAGAGGATCTTTAGATATTTGCAAGGCACTCCATTTTAGGTTTATGGTATTCTACTAGACATTCTGGTAAATTAGTTGCTTTTTCTGACAGTGACTATGCAGGGTGTAAGTTGACAAGAAAGTCCACTTCTGGAGGATGCCAATTCTTAGGCAACTGCTTGATTTCTTGGCAGAGTAAGAAGCAGACCTCAGTTGCTACATCAACTGCTGAAGCAGAGTACATTGCTGCTGCAAGCTGTACATCTCAGGTTAACAGGATCAGCGATCACAAGTTTGATGTATTAGTATACAAAGCAGCGGAATACAAACAAGAATTAGACAAATTGTAGCAAGCAATCGATACTTGTAAGCATTAAGAACGCATACGGTTATAGGGATAGAATATATATTTCTGATTTGAAGGAATGTTTATAGATGTAGAATATTTCTAATCAAATCATTCATTCATTCCATTCATTCCTCTTCGTTACAATACGTTGTCACTCCTTATAAAGAGTGCAAAAATCACTGCTGTTATCACGGAAAGTGACAACTGGCAGATCTAATACAAAAATGACTAATTCTTAACAAACTACTGAAATGTTCACAACTACTGAGAACATATCAGCATGTTAAGTACAAAATATAAAACTACTGAAACTACAACGACTGAAGAACAAGCTCTTCAGTCGTTTTACAAAACTACTGAAACATAAAAATATAAAACTACTGATATCACAACTACTGAAGAAGTACTCTTCAGCAGTTGTGACAAACTACTGAGGCTTTAGTACTTGTTCTTCAGACTTTGACCTTCAGGTGTTTCATCAGCTGATGACTTCAGTAGATATCATCAGCTGATGTCTTCAGTCTTTGTCTTCAGACTTTGTACATCAGTTGTTGATCTTCAGGACTTGTCAACTCTTCAGCTGTTGTACTTCAGTACTTTGGTCTTTCAGCTTCAGCACTTGGGTTCTTCAGCTGTTGTACTTCAGCACTTTAGTTCTTCAGTTGTTGGTCTTCAGCACTTGATCTTCAGCTGTTGAAGTCTTCAGCACTTGTCAAACTACTGATGAGGCTTTCAGCAGTTGTTGTGATACCATGTGGGACTTAGAGGTTTTCTGATCTTGGCTCATTGGTTCTTTTGGTCCAACAAACTCCCCCTGAACCAATGCAGCCAAAACCTCTAACTTATTTATTCTCCCACTTATTGATGGCAAAATGTTGGTCTTTTTCCTTCTTGATCAGTAGAGAAGATGACCCATGTAAGCTCCGGCCTAGGAAGATACCTCAAATATTTGTTTGGCAGAGTATGAATGGGAACTCTGTTTTGGGGAACAGGACACAGAGCTGTTATCCCATTCATGAGATTCACTTCCCCATAATGAGTCTGTACGACTCTCTTGTGTAGGCCTCAAGGAAGGTGATTTGTTCCTCCATGGTTAGCTCTTCAGCACCTCCTTCAAACAATGATTCAGGCCCATAATACTCAGACAGGTATTTGGCCTGTTTCCCATTCTTTAGCTCCACAGTTGTTATTATTCTGTAAGCAAACTCATCCGGGTGATTACCCTCTAGGAACAACTGGAGCTCATTTTTCCTGACTTCCTCAAGCCTCTTGTAAACTAACCCCTTTTTCACTATTTTGTTTTCCAGCATCTTCTGAGGGGTTAGATTAGCTTTGTAGGCCTTCTTGAAGCCTTCTAGGATTTCCCAGGGTGAAACTACAAAGACCAGAGAGATCACTTCATCTACGATCTTTTTCACCTGGCCAATGTATCTCCGAGGTATATTGTTCTTATGAATTCTGTGAGAGACCCTGGGATCAGGCCAAATCCTCACTCTTTCCTTTTGATATTGAAAGGTATGCCTGAGAGTGTAAAGTCTGAGGGCTTGCTCCTTCATATTGATGATAGAAGATGTGGCTGCATAAGCTTTGTCAACTCTCTTCAGCAATTCCTCATCATGCTGTTTATGAAGCTCTTCTTCTTCTAGCTTCACTTTAACCATTTGTCTCTGGACTTCAGGAGTAATTGCTGAGGAGTGACTTGTGGCCTTAGGCAACTGAATCACAGCTGAGAGCGGCAGCCTGTCTTCATCATCTTCTTCATCATCTTCTAGCCTCAATATCCTTCTCTTCTTCTTCAAGGGTATATCATCGGCTATGGGTTTTGAGGGTAAGGGAGTTGGTTTGGTGGGTTGTGTTTTGGGTGGTTTTGGTGTGAGAATGTTGACAGGCTGTTCTAGCATCCTTGAGGTGAGTGTGGCTTTTGATTGCTTGGCTAGCTCAGTCCTGCTCCCAGCACCCGCTTCATTCAAAGCTTCAATAACAAACCCCTTAGTATATGCTTCAGATGAACAGATCTTGGTGGTGATTGCCAAGATACTGTCCCTGGACCAAGCTTTGATTTCGATCATTGATCTTCCAAGATATTTTGCAATAAATCTGATCATTGATCTTCCATGGCTAATGAACTAGAAATGGTTATTAGAAATCATATCACTTTAACTTTCTGATCATTTGCGGGTTCCCTTTTATTAGTTTGAGAAATCTTCAGTAATGTTATGGTTTTCTAAAATTAATGGTATGTTAGGAAGGAACTTGATCAACTCTTTTTTTAACATTAAGTTATGTTTTCAGATGTCATATGTTAAATAGGTCACAAAAGATTTACCTACATTACTAGGGCTTTGATCTAAGCAATAAAACTCAACCTGACATGATCCTAGTCACTACGGCAGCATGATAGATGAGAAATCATGCCAACTCATCTTTATAAACATTAAAACAATTACATTAATCCATATCTTTAATTCACACCACCAATTCATCACGATTACATAAGTGGAGTCTAATTAGGATGATAACTTTTATTACCTGGTTTTAAATCCAAACGCTTCAAATCTTAATTTACTTTAGTTTTATCATTATTGTTAAACCCTAAAAATCTTTCCATTGCAACTTATCATTTTCTTTAACAAAAACCAAATATGATAGTCAAATCGTTATGTTTGTTAAGTAGGCTAGGTGTGTCCACGGATTGATACTCGGTTCTTACCAATACTATATTACTACACGACAGGTACACTTGCCTTTTGTGTGTGTGGTTTAGTACTTGTAATAATCATTTAAAACTGAATCTGTGTGTAAAATATTTATCAAAATATATATATACTATCCGCACCCCATCAGGTGCCAGTTCCAAAGCAGCTGCAACCAACTAAGAGGCAATCAGCAATAAGAAGAGGTAGAGATCATTGATCAGCTTATCAAGCTTGGAGCTGCCAATGAAGACATACTCCTGCTACCATTAGAGGAGTTGGTAGAGCTAGAAAAGGCAACCAGGCTGCGAAATAAGCTACAGAGGGAAGCAGCACGGTTGGCCTTAGAGGAAGAGAAAGAAAGATAAAAGAGGGAAGCTCACATGTAGCTCAGGAGGGAAAGGATAGCTTTCCTAACCTCCCAAGGTTTTCTTCAAGAACTATCTCCACACAATGATGAGACAATCCTATGGCTCTTCAACAAAGAGCAGGATCTACAAGAGAAAAAGAGAAAGAAAACTACAAGAGATAAGTTGAAGGAGAAGAAGAAGAAGGAAGAAGAAGCTAGGGTCACTGCGACCAAGAAGATATGTGAGAAAGCCTGGATAAAAGACTATCTTCGGGCTCACGGCTTCTCTGGCAGGCAGGTGGGACCCATGTCTGAAAAGACACTCCAACGAATTATCAGTGAAATCAAGGCTAACATTCTTTTGGGCAAAAGGAAAGAGATGTATAGAAAGGTATAGGGGATGCTCTTCAAGCCAACCACTCAACCCCAACCTGAACCAATTCCCTCACCATTCACCTTCAAAACTGAACCCTACACAGCTGAACCTACACCACTAACCATACCTACTTCCTCACCTCATCCACCCAACTACCCATCCTTCAACCCAAAACACTTTCCATAACCACTACACCACAACCTACCCAACAACCTTCCAAACCATCCCCTCAGCCTTCTAAATATCTCTCCTTAGAGGAATTCAAGGCAATCAAGACAAAGTTCTCAAACTATACAACCCTGAGTGACATCTTATGTAAAGAAGACTCTGTCAAATTGACTTATGTTGATGGATCTTCATGTTCCTTCACAAGAGATCAATTTCTTGATTTGCCTAGAAGAACACTAGACCATGCTACTGGACTTCTTGGTCTCAACTCTAACTCACTAAATGATGAAAAGAAGAAACTAAGAAGAAAGCTGGTGACTCTGCTGGACACTAAGAAAGGGGACAAGATTCCTAGTCAGCCTCTTGTTCCCAGAAAGAAAATCATCCAGTGGAGGTTTGATGAAGCCTCTCATAACTTTATTGTGGAGAGAGAGAATGGGGAAAGCAACAGGCTGAATGCCTCCTCTCACACACTCAAGTAGATTTGATATTGCTGAGTTATCATAGAAACCATTCTCCAATCCCTCCAAATCTGAAACTGCTACTCACATTAAAAGTCATCCTAGCAGCCTTCATCTTGCTGAGCTTACCACAAAGGCAAAGATTGAAGAAGACTTAAAACTAAGAGAGAAGGAAGATGGTGGAAGGCCATGAATTGGAACCTATAGTTAGATGGGAGTATGACTACAACTCTCATCAACTAACTCTTTTTTGAGGGACACAACAGAGGGTACATATCACTCAGGTTGACAGACTAGAGTTCCTGTCAACTAATGATCTATACAAGCTTCTCAGCACTACTTCAGGGAAGAACAAAAAAACTGATAAATATCTACTTTCCTTGGTGTTAAAGGTTTTGAGGAGCAGGAAAAAGTGAGGTTTTGGTCGCATCAGCCTAGGGGGAGTTTATTGGATCAAGAAGAAGGTTGGCGCAACCAAAGCCAAATCACTTAGACAAATTTTGGTGCTACTTACAAAGGCTTCCGAAGCCAAGTGTGGAACTTCCGAAGGAAGTAAAGTTCTTTCGAGGAAAAAGTAAAAGATCAACTTCCGAAGACAAATTTTACTTCTGAAGTCAAAGCACTCACTTCCGAAGATCAAGTCTAAGAAGAAAATATCAGAAGACAACTTCCGAAGTATAAATAAAAGAAGAAGTCCTCAAGCCTCGGAAGAAGTAGCATCTTCCGAAGTATAAGTGGCTTCGGAACTACTTGTTTTTTCGAAGCCATTTAACCTTCGGAAGACACTGCTATGAACCAGTGGACATAAGTATGGTCTCTGACACTACACTGCAAACCTCTGATACTACATGATGTTTTCTCAAAGGGCCATGTAGTTGACCATACTTTATTCTACTATTCACCTTTTTATGTTAGTATAAGTTACCAACTTTTGTTAGTGACAAAAGTTAAGTCAGGGATATGTCCTGACTACCATATCTTAGATAAGACTTTATCTAAGTTACCTTAAACTATAGCTTTGTAGTATTTGTTTTGGTTAGAGGATTCCAGCTGGTATCAAAGTATATCCGGCTGTAGGTAGTATTATATATAGTTTCTCATTGTAACTCATAACAACATGCTTGTAAGAGTCTTGTAACACTTTGAGTCGAGAAGCAATATATGCAAGTACCTTGAAAATTATCTTTCTGTGTTCATTGTTTCTTATTATATTATTATCAACTCTTAGAGACTTTGATTCATCCGAGTGTAGTTTAAGTAAGTTTGAGAGAAAAACCAAATGTTTAGTGACAAAACCCGATCCTGGACGTACCTACCTACGTACATACATACGTACCTACATTCATATCGATATGTACCTATGTACGTACTACTTACCTGCATAACCAACCTACACACGTACCTACATACGCACGTACCTACCTACGTATGTACCTACATACGTACAGCTACATACGCACGCACCTACATACACACGTACCTACATACGTACTTACATATGTATCCACCTACATACGTACGTACCCACCTACGTACACACTTATGTATATACGTACGTACGTACGTATGTACCTACCAACATTCGTAACTACGTACGTTCGTACCTACCTAAGAAGCGACATACGTACCCACGTATGTGCCTACCTACCTACGTACGTACGCACCTACATTCACATAGGTACGTACCAAGTACGTACCACTTACCTATATATGTACCTACCTACACACGTACCTACATGCATAGGTACGTACCACGTACGTACCACTTACTTATGTCAAGACACCCAATTCCCATCTAATACAACGTTAGATGTTGAATTTATTATGGTAAACTTGTCATAAAGATGTTTGAACATATTATCATAGTCATCCCAAAATATGTGTTAGAATGCAAGATAAAATGGGTTAAAATTTAATTTCTTAAAAGTTGAAAGGTGCTATAATATTAAACTATCTATAATAATATAAAGTTTAGTCGTTTCTAAAAGCTTAAGACTTGAGCTTTTATATACTTTAAAGAATTAGGATAAAGGATAGTAAAACATTATCTAAAGTGGAGTTTGGATTTGTGATAAAGGATAGTAAAACATTATCTAAAGTGGAGTTTGGATTTGTAACGTATATGTGTATTACCTACAAGTATTTAAATGTATAACTTGGGTTCAATCCATTGCGATACTCAATCATCCTAATATTATTATCGTATAATATACTAAGGTGAAAATTTGATCCGTTGGATATTTTGATTTATGTATATGTTTGTGTGTTCTATGAGGATGATTAAGTTAATAATTGATGTCACTAAAATGGGGAAGGATTGTTGGTAATTTTAGGGATATCAACATATATTTTAATGTATTAGATTAACTTATCGACCGATAAAATAACATTAGAAAATAAACGAGACAAGAGTCGTGGGAGAACAGCCTCGATTTGATTCTACATGTTATTAGGGACTTTGTAATTAACATTGGGCTTGAGTTAATAATTTTCAATTAGTAAAACATTAGACTCTTAATTCTTGACTTGTTCTTGGGTCTTAAGATTTGATTTTGGGCCTTGATTAAATCAAAACCAAGGGTTTTATATTCCTTGTGGTTTCATCGATTACAAGATAAGAAAAGAAAACAACAGAAGGTTTTTTCTCTCTCGGTCAAAAGAACAAACAAAATAAATTATGGTTTTGTGGTGGAACTTTCTTGTAACCAATTACGAGAGAAACTCACGGTGACAATAGTTTTTCAAGAATCCTCTCATATTCAATCAAATTTTATTTCATTATAAGTTCTCTGTCTAATTCGATAAATAATTTGTGTGTAACCCGCGAAATAGGTTTATTTAATAGTGATTCACGATTTAAAAATAATCCTAGTTGTTCTAATGTTTGAACATTGAATCTTTATCTGGGTACGTTTTGTTCTTTTTATGTTTGATTTCTTGTTCAAGACCCACAAATTCTACATCTTTATTATTCTTATCTTGTTTAGTTTTCACAAAACGGGTTGAACACTTTCTCATCCGATTCATTCAAGTTTCAACAAAACGTTTGAAACTTAATTTTAATATGGTTGAGAGTTTGGTCAAACGATCAAAAACAATAAAGAAACAAATTAGCATGATTATTCAATGCCAAGGTACATACATACATCATTAATTGCCATCACAAGAAGTCTCGAACTACTTAAAGCCTTGACGAAAAGGTGTGCTTTAGTTCTCGTCGTAAAACTTTTCCTGCTGCAGACTTTGGTATTGCCTTAATAAATTCCACTTTTTGAACTTTCTTGTACGGTGCAACCTGTAATAAAAAAGATCAAAGTGCATTGAACTAAATGGCAAAGATTTGTTAAAGGTTATATATAAAGCCTAAGTTTATTTAAGGATCAAAGAATATGAACCTGTTTAGCCACAAAATCAATGACATCGTATTGTGTAATTCTTGCTTTAGTCTTCTTCACTACGAATGCTATCGGAATTTCTCCTGCTTCTTCATCCATTCTCCTGAATACATGAAATCCAAGAGTTAGAGTGATTGTTCGTTTGGTATGTTGTTCTCTTTTATTTGAATCTGACTTTATAAAATTGGTTTTGCTATTGAAATTTTAAATTTGTATATATAGCTAGTAGATGGATTGAACTTGAATATCAACTGGTCTATTATGTCTACAATTGATCTTTTATTTTAGTTATATCAAACTTTAATGTATATTAATGTTGTTAGAAAAAAGAAACACTAATAATCATGTAAATCAAGGATAGTTATTTTAGTATATATCATGATCAACATATTTGTTAAATTTGTTGTTTAGGTAAAAATTAATAAATAACAATCAAATCAACATATTCTTTTGTGTTCCAATTATTACTTTAAAATAAAGAATAAAATGGATAAATATGTCACGGTTTTATACAAGGAAGAATTACATATATTCTCATCTTCATATTTGAAATTACATATTTCTCCAAAACACAAATTTTCAATGCATAAATATAATACATTTTATGCATTTTTTGTGAATATATGTAAATTCACAAGTTTAGAGGGGGATATATGCAATTGCCCCTTTATATAATAAAGATTTAAAGCAGATATTTTATGCATTGTCGTGATAATCTCGTATGATTCATGTTTTCTTTTTTAATTTATTTCTATTTTTTTAATCTAGGATAAATTGTCATTCTCACTAAATTATAATTATATATATCTCATTTAGAAATGTTTATGGGTTCCTTAACGGCATGTCGCGTGTCACCCGCTGATTGGTCAGAGAATTTCCTTCTTTTTATTACGGGTGAATTTAGGGGGTAACAAATTTAGCTTTCAAGTACGAACATAAAATGGTGTAATTTGTTTTTTTACTCTCCATGCCCTTCAGGTCGGGGTCCCAATTTCAAATCCCTCCCCCAATAATTTTTTTTGATTTTCTTAATAATATTTTTCTTATATGTTTTTGTTTAAATTACTTATTTATATATCTATGACACAACATGCGGGTAAAAATATATTTGATTTGTTTTTGTACCAGTCGTTTTTACAGCTATAAGATTTTTGTCTTACTTTCGATATGTCTTTGCATCTTATATTTCTGTTTCTTGATATGATACGGTTTTCTATTTATCTTTCGATATTCATATCGATCCACAATAACTTTATATGTTTCTTTTATGTATTTACACCTATATGTCACCGTCACAATTTGCATAACGAAGTTCGAAAAGGTGCTCTTAACCAAGCAAATAACATTGTACCATCTCACTGTAATACGCTGGTGAAAAACTCGTTTATACCGAAAAAAGATGGAGTTGAGTAATTTTAAACGAATGGACTTCTAGTTTAATGGTATCAAAAGTATATATAGTGATGTCTTTTCATATAAGATTAATAATTCGAGTCTCTGAGAATCGATAAAGATACGAACTTTTCCTACAATTCTTTACGTGTTTTATTCGATACCGACCAACAGCAACACACTGACATTATGTACTTGTATATTTTGGATAATAAATTGTACACTGATTGATGTGCAACTTATTTTCTAATTAGCCAAAACACTATTTTAACTCTTTATTTCCTTTCTAATTGAATATTGAATATTATATATGTTTGTGTGAGTTTAAAAATATTTCATAAAAATATATGAAAGCAATAGTTAATTTATTTATGACTTGGATGCTCTTACCCTATTACCGCAGCATCATCAATATCCGGATGTGAAACCAATATATCCTCCAATCAGCTGGGGCAATCTGCATAAATTGTGCAATGTAACTTGTGTGACAACATGCCTAAAACCTTTGTATTTAATGACATCTTTGTTTCTAATTTTCTCTTTTATATACATTTTAATTTTATGATCATTATTATTTCACTAAATAATTATAGCCAATGAAAACCGGGTAGATTTTTCAGAAAATTTATATATATATATATATATATATATATATATATATATATATATATATATATAATATATATATATATATATATATATATATATATATATATATATATATATATATATAGCGTTGTACCTGAAAACCTTTGTATTTAATGACATCTTTGAGTCGTTCAACAATATACAAATAGCCTTGATGGTCAAAATAAACGATATCTCCTGTATGCAACCACCCTTCCTTATCAATTGTCGAACAAGATGCCTCCACATTTTTAAGGTATTCTAAACATCAAGCAAACATTCAAACCAACAAAAACATGAGATGTTTAACAGATTTTACCTAAATAATAATTACTAGCTATAAAAATGAGATCCTCATCCCGTTGACAACATCAGCACAAATATTGTTAGAAGTGTCATTGATCAACTTATACGTGTCGAATGAGTCATAGACCAAATGGAGTGGCTTGTTATGGCATACCTTTCATAACACCGGGCCCTCGTAACCAAAGCTCTCCGGTTACCCCCGGAGGTGAACACAAACCAGTGACATTATCTACAACTTTGGCTTGCATGTTAGGAGCCAGCAAACCTACTGATGTGTAGTTCCTGATAGCTTTCGTGTTGAATCCTCGTGTTCCGACAGCAGTTGATTCGCTTAACCCATAGCCCTATACACATAACCAAACCAAATCAACAAACTAAAATCATTGGATTAATTACGTATATAAGCTCTAAAGATAGAATTGCTATATAAATTAAAGGGGAAAATTCACAGAATGTCCCTTCATTTGATCATATTTATTTTTTCTCGAAAATTGTCCCCATCCAACCGAGTAACCTCCGACCACATAACAAGTTCGTCTGAACCTTCGGAACGACCCTATTTAGAGACGTGGCTTCATCTGAACCGCTAAACATGTGTTCAAACATACCTGTTTTACGGATGGGGCGCCCGTGCTGGGTGTGGACAATTTGAAGGATAAACCGGTCAAAAGGACATTTTGAGGGGAAATATCGTTTAAAGAGACATTTTGGAAATTTTCCCTGCATTAAACCTTTGTATTTACCTGAATGAAATCTACATTTGGAAACGTTTGAACAAACTCTTGTATGGTTTTTGTGCTCAAAGGTGCTGCACCACTTGACACCTGCTTTAAGCTCTTCAAGTGACCGCGATAAACACTGTTTCCGACATTCGTCAAGGCCTTTAGCAACGGAGGAACTGCTGGAAAATGAGTGACGCCATATTTACTGATGGCTCGAACCATCTCATTATGGTCAAATTTGTTCATTACCACAACGGATGACCCTAATGTCAGGATGCCTAACGTGAAAAGTGTAAGCCCATAATATGAAACATGGGTACAACAGCTAAATAAGTGTTGTCTTCGTTGTTGTACCCGTACTGTGAAGCCTCAAACGGACGAATAACTCGAGCCCGGAGATCAGGTTTTTATGAGTCAGGACTACACCTTTACTAGGACCGGTGGTACCCGAAGAGTACAGGATCGCTGCAGTGTCGTCCTGGCTAATGGTTCGCGGTGGTAGGGTGTTCGGATCACTGGATATCAGGTGGTGAAAGCACGAGAAATGGACGTCGTTTGGATCGAATTGTGCGGTTTCGGGTACCCCAATGGAAGTGACACCTAATGTGCTGATATCTTTAACTCTAGTGGACAAAGTGAAGGCAAGACTCACATTGCAATGCATTGTTTGTTTTTTGATCTCTGAGACTGTACTAAGGGGATTCATTGTGGTCACTACAGCACCAAGGTACAACACACCTAAAAACACCATATGAAAGTGTACCGAATTCGGCAAAAGCAACAACACAACATCACCTTTTGAAATACCCATGTGGTGGTGCAGCCCACATGCCATGGATTTCACCAAAGGTTGTAGATCCGAATACGACATCGAATAACCTGTCGAGCAATCAATGAAGGATGTTTTGCCGTTGTGTTTGTGGGAAAAGATGTGGGATACGACGTCGACGAATGGATCGGAAGGTAGGTTTACTGGTGGCTGTTTGCTGCTGTATATTCCTGTTTCATGGGAATACCAGTGAGGAAGATGATCAATGAGCTGATTTTGCTTAAACGTATTCAAGTTTTGTGGAGAATTGATGTTGTTTGATTCATTGTTGGTGAAGAATGTGGCCATAGTTGGTTTATAGAGATGAAGTTTTGAAGTTTGGTCAGGTTTTTTGGTCGATCTAATACAGGTGATATGCTGGTTATATATAGTACATAACTATGTTACATATTTGAAAATATACGCATATTGTATTTGTGGCATGCTGGTAAAAGTGTGCGCAAATTCTGACTTATTTGGGAAAAATCAATATATCTTTTTATTATTAAATCACACTTATCTTATTCATGTTCTTAGAATTATTTCAAACTAATATACTTACTTCAATAGAAGTTTCAACCTAGAAACTCTTTTTTAAAATTCAAGACACCCTACGGAAGAGGTTATTTCTAAAGTTGTTTAAAATCGGATATTCAAAAATTCTAGGTAGTATATTTTACTATCTAAATTGAAATCTGAATTTTGGATATCCGAAATTTCGGATTAGGATTCGAATATCCGAATTAAAACCGAATTATTAAAAAGTATGTATTATTTATAAAATTTAATTTTTTTATTAAAAAGTTTTCTAATTAATGTTTACTACTTAACAGTTTTATAAAAATATTTCGGATGTCTGTTATTTCTTAGTTACTCTAATCTTCACTACCGCAATACCGCCACCGCCTTCACCGGACTACCGCAGTACCACCACCGCCTTCACCGGAGACACCCACCATCTTCACCGGAGGCAAACCCACCATCACCCCATACATCAGAGCCACCATCACCACATTCACCGGAGCCACCATCACCCCCTACACTCGGTTGCCACCATCACCTGCCGACCTAACCGCCGAACACCACCACACCACCGAACACCACAACGCCGAACACCACCACCACATCCATCACCGCCGAACACCACACCGGAGAAACCTGCTCGGCTGACCACCATCCCCACTCAAAGCCTACCCACCCACCCCTACCACCCTCACCCCTGCCACCCACTCAAAGCCTACCCACTCACCGCACCCCACCCCGCCAACCTGCCATGTTTTCTTTTAGTAAGATCGTTTGGTAAGATCATTCCATCCCGGGCTTTCATTTCTCATTTTTGGTTTTAGATTGCTGTTTTCTTGTTATTTGTTATATTGTTGCGTCCTAAGTTGTTTATATGCCGCCTGTTGCATTTGTCTGTACATTTCTAGTGCTGCTTTGCTTTTTTAAGGTGTGTTTCGTGTTTAGTGGTTGTTTTGTGATTTTGGGCTGGATTTTGGTCACGGGGGGTTAGTGAGATATAATAGATAACAAGAGTCATTACATTGCTCTATGATCATGTTCGGGGAGGAGAGGTGCTTCTTTAGGGAGAAATGGTTATAGACTGCGAGTGGCATCGTGGAATGTAGGCACCCCTACTAGTAATTTATTAGAGTTAATTGACTTGCTAAATAGACGTAGGGTGCAGATAGCGTGCCTTTAAGAGACTAGATGGCGGGGTGGGAGAGCAAAAGAGTGTAATGGTTATAAATTATGGTATTCAGGGTCAGCTGGTACAAAAAATGGAGTAGGTTTTCTAGTTGCTAAAAAACTTCAGGATAATGTAGTGGAGGTGAGAAGATACGATGATAGACTTATGCTATTAAGAATAGTAATAGGGAATGAGGTAGTGGCAGTAGTTAGTGCGTATGTACCACAAGTTGGATTAGGGGAAACGGAAAGAAATAAGTTTTAGGAGACTTTAGATCATGTTATGGGGGACATACCTAGAGAAGAAAAAATATGCATAGGAGGTGATTTTAATGGGCATATCGGTAAGGGTAAAGATCAATTCCCGTTGGTTCATGGAGGATTTGGTTTTGGTTTGAGGAATGACGGCGGAAGGGAGCTCCTTGACTTTGCTTTAGCGTATGACCTAGGCATCATAAATTCATATTTTAAGAAGAGAGACTCGCATCTAATCACATTTAGCAACGACGGGAGACACACGCAGATAGACTATCTGCTGATGAGGGGAGAAGACCGTAACTCATGGAAGGACTGTAAGGTAATCCCGGGAGAGACTGTAGTGTCTCAACATCATATGTTGGTGGCTGATCTACACGTGAAGAGAGCAATTGTCCAGCCAATAAAGAGATTTAGACCTACGATCAGATGGGGCCAGCTCAAAGACGAAAAGCTTACCACCTTTAGAGATAAGATCATACCAATGATCCAAACTGGGCCACAGAAAGACGCAAACCAAATATAGGAAGATATGGCAACTACAGTTATGCAAGCAGCTAAAGAAACTCTTGGACTTGCAACAAATAGGACAGTAGGTCATATAGAATCCTGGTGGTGGAACAAAAATGTATAGAAGAAGATAAGAATCAAACAACAAAGTTTTAGAGACCTTTTACAATGTAATAATGACAAAGAATGAGCAAAGCTAAATCATAAATATAAGGAGGCTAAGCGAGAGGTGAAAAAGTCTGTGTCAAAGGCAAAGAACACAACGTACGAGAAAATGTATAAGCGATTAGAGACGAAAGAAGGAGAATATCACAACTTTAAGATTTCCAGGGCAAGAGAAAGTAGAAGACAGGACCTGAGAATGGTGAAGTTTATAAAGGCTGCAGATGGAAAGGTCTTGGTGAAGGAGAACGACATCAAGGTGAGATGGAAAACTTACTTCGATAACCTTTTCAACATAACGAACCCTAACCAACAATCTGCCATCGATATGTAAGGCCCCGTCCCCGGGATGCTTACAGCTGGTAAATCATTGCATATAAAACATACATTTTTATTTATATTACATAAATATTGCAGCAGAACATTCAAAAATGACATCTCCTTTCATCATAAAAACTTTTGCAAAATAATACATTGTTAATCAGTTACAAAATACATTGTTGCATTAAATCACAAAAGTATTAAATAAATGGATGCCATCCCAAAAGAGCTGAGTAGCCACCTCGTGCCATCCTCAGCAATCATTACCTGCCAACTGGAAACACATAAATGTCAGCATTGTTGAGTGAGTTCTAGTTTTGTAATAAAACATACTTTTCTTTCCCTAAAACCGTTATTTACTCTCATGAGATCATACAACATACGTACACATAGATAATATCATTATTATCTTCATTAATCGTTCATCCATTCATTCTTTCATTCGTACGTTCATTAATCTTCGCATTCTTTTATCTTTACATCTTTACATCTTTACATCTTTTCTTTCCTTCAACCCTAAACTTTACGCAGGAGGAGGCTAGGACAGACCCTGATGTTGTGTCAGGTACGTTTCTAGTAAACCAAACTTTAGCTTTTGGGTTATTGATTCTAGTGCTAGTAAAAGTTTTATTTCTGCTGCTTTTTGTGCTAAATCTCCTGTTAGTAGTAAGAATATAAATACGCCCTTTGATGTCAAAACTGCCATAGGTAAGTCTACTAGGATTTCTGAGATGGTAGAAGGTTGTGGCGTAGAGCTAGAAGGTCACAAGTTCCCTGTCAGACCATTATGATGACCTAAGGTGGGTTTGACGTGGTCCTAGGAATTCATTAGTTGGCCGACTACGAGTCGAATATTGTGTGTCGTAAGAAGATGATCAGATTGACAGTGCCTCACGGTAGTTCGGTGATGGTTTACGGTGATCGAGTAATGACGATTCCGAAGGTGATTTTGATGGCGGTGGCAGGAAAGTGCAAGAGGCGTGGATGTAGTGCCTATTTGGCCCATGTGAAGGATGTGGATACACCAACATCATAACTGAACGACGTACTGGTGGTGTGTGGCTTTACTACACCAAGGATCGACATTGAGCCCATTTCTCTTCACAATAGTGTTGGATGAGATGACAAAGTCTCTACAAGAGCCATTCCCTTGGTGCATGCTGTTTGCGGATGATATTGTCTTAATATCAGAATCTAAAACGGTGCTTAACGAGAGGCTAGAACAGTGGAGAGCCGCACTAGAGCGCGGAGGCTTAAGGATAAGTCGCTCTAAGACGAAATACATGTATTGTAACTTTAGTGGTGAGGATGAAGAGGACACCCAAATCAGAGTCTAGGGTATGACGGTACCACAGACGTCTAGGTTCAAATACCTGGGCTCGTACGTGCAGGAGGATGGAGAGACACACAACAATGTAACGCATCGTGTGCAGTCAGGATGGTGCAAATGGAAAGCAGCATTAGGGATCTTGTATGATAAGAGGTTCCCAACAAAACTAAAGGGAAAACTATACAGAGTGGAAGTACGTCCAGCTATATTATACGGAACAGATTGTTGGGGCATAAAGAAATCGCACCAGATACAAATCAAGGTCGCGGAAATGCGAATGCTGGGGTGGATGTGTGGCCACACAAGATTGGATCGAATAAGAAACGACGTGTTTTGACAGATGCTAGAGGTGGCTGGTATCACAGATAAAATCTGAGAGGGAAGATTAAGATGGTTTGGGCACGTAAAGCGGAGGCTGATGGTAGCACCCGTTAGAGCAGTAGAGAACATTAACATAGAGGGTAGGAGGAGTAGAGGTAGACCTTGGTTGACTGGGGACGAGATAATTAGGCGAGATATGGTAGACTTGCACATCTTTGAGCACATGATCAAGGGTAGGAGTACATGGAGGCGTAGAATTAAAATTAAGGACTTTTAGTGGGATCTGTGGGTAGGAAGGGTAGAAGTAGACTTAGTTGCGGGACCCCTGTTTTTTTCAATCTGCCCTTTCTCGTGTTTCTTGCCGCTTATTTGTTGTACACACTTTCTGAGCTTTTATGTGACCTATACCTGTGTGTTGTATGCCGTATATTATGATTGCTACGGTTATTGTTTTCCTTATTGAGTCGGAGATCTTTTCGGAAGCAGTCTCTCTATCTCGCAAGATAGAGGAAAGACTCGTTACCAACTACCTCTCCCAGACCCTGCTCTTGAGTGAAATTTATTGGGTATGTTTGTTTGTTTGTTATAAAAATATTACGGATATCTAAATATCCAAAAATTCTCAAAAAACTATCCAAATCGGAATATGAATCCGAAATTTCCGATATTCAAAATTATGGAAATTTCAGATTTAGATTTTCATATATTTAAGATTCGGTTCGGATATGGATATTTTTGAACACCCTAACTTATACCTACAATGACGGTTAGTTAACTTAACTTGTACAGCCTCTCACTACCCTTCGTGTCTCTCTTCTTCGTATGGATGGATCTTGCTCTTTTTCTCTCATCTGACAAACCGTGTTTGATAGTATCCTTTACCACATGCTTCCCTCCCAAGGTGTGGTCCATAACATCTCATAGGCTTCGCATCGGAGGTCTTCTTTGCTATCACTAACATTTTACGTAGTTTGGTTAGTTGTTGGCTCCATCAATTTAATACGTGATAATTCTACATAATATTAACAAAGATTCTTAAATTCTATTAAAATCATTTAAGGTTCTTATATTTTAAAGTTACTTAATATGTTACGAGTGTTCAAATAGTTTAATATTAATTAAGTAAAACAAATAAAAATATATGAATTTCGACTATTCTTTAGTGATAATTTGCTTTGTTCGTTTTGATTTAAATTTAACCATTATAAAGTTGGTTATTATTTAGTAAACAAATTCTTATTATTACTTCATCCTTCAAGTTACTTGAAAGATAAAATCACTTATTACTAATAATAATTAATATGTCTCGTCTGACTTGTTAATTTTACAGAAACTTAAACTTCTGTAAAAATAGTTTACAACTATTGAAAGTTTGATCAATTTAGAAGGACAAGAAAATATTCTATATATTAATGTTTTGTTTTTTATTTTAAAAGAAAATAAAAGCAATGGCTGGTTGCCGCCGGCTATGAGCAATAAAGAAAATATTGAAACTAGGCCATTGTAGATGCAAGTGACGTCACATGAATTACTTTCTAAAAAGAGCTCTACTCATTTGGATTCTTTTTATTAAAATAAATTCGCATAAATTGAATTTTAGTTGAACAGCAGTCATACATCCTACCAATAATCATTAATCAAGTGTTAATGTTAGGTAGGCATGACAGTTAAAAATAAAAAGATTAAAGTTCAATTTTTACTTTTTATTTTTATAAAAATTATTAGAGTTGAGTCAAATAATTTTTATAGTTGGTTTCAGGGGGTATTGTCACGTATAAAAAACCAATACTTGAGACCAATTAATATAATATTTACTCTACGAAATATTTTTGTACATTTACCGTTAAAGAAAAACAATCATATATCATACTAGGATTATGCAATATAAAACCTATGTTGGAGCAATTTATTTAGAAAAACGTGTTTGAAAACAAAGTTTTTATTTATATTATATAGATTAATAGCTTAAAACAAGTAAACTTTGAAATTTTACATCGAGAGGGTTTTCATTTGACTCGTTTTTCTAAAGTGTTGTTGAAAAGTTTTATTTAACACAAAAATCTGTATTAAAAAAAAGAGTAAATTACCATTTGCATCCCTGATGTTTTTTCCATTTTAACCACCTGTATCCCTGCAGTTTCAAAGTCTCCATTTACCCCCTAACGTTTCATTTTTGTCCCCATTTGAACCCAAATAACTAACTCCGTTAAATTGTTCATTTAACTTTTTATAAAATGACAGAACTACTCTTAACTCACACCTCCATCCACCCACCTAACTCTCTCTCTCTCTCTCTCTCTCTCTCTCTCTCTCTCCTCACACACGCACATTTAACCTGAGCTTCCAAAGAAGACCCACTAGTGAATTCAAGATTAAAATATGGATTCTTTCGAGAATCAATATATAATCCCCTCAAATCGTATAATTTCTGAACCTGGATACTTATCAATAACCATAATCCCTTCTTCATCAAACGACACATGTGTTGTTTGTAACTGAAGATACAAAGCTTCAAAAGAAGAAATTACAGCAAAAACAGATGAAAGTAGATGATTACTGAAGTGATTGTCAAAGGGTTGTATCACAGATTCAAAAACATCATGATTTAGAGTTTCGATTTGCAGTTGAAATTAGGTTTAATGATTATAACCTTCTGATTGGTGATGAAGACTTCGGTAGATTCGTGTCGAGTGAACCCATCTTCGTTCTCAGTGGTGGATTCTTCTTCTTCGTTGAAGAATTCGAGTAGAGTGAACCCATATCGGTGATTTGTGGGAGTTTTGATTTCTAAAACATCTGGGTTGTGGTGGCCGGCGGCAATGGAGGTGGTGGGGGTTGTGGAGGCTGACAGCAGTGGAGGTGGTGGTGGTTGTGGAGGCCCACGACAGTGGAGGTGGTGGGGGTTGTGGAGGCTGATGGCAGTGGAGGTGGTGATGGTTGTGGAGGCCGACGACAGTAGAGGTGGTGTGGGTTGAGGTGGCCGATAGCAGTGGAGGTGGTGGGGGTTGTAGAGGCTGGTGGTAGTGAATGTGGTGGGGGTTGTGGAGGGCGGCGATAGTGGTGGTAGTGTGGGTTAAGGTGGCTGGCGGCAGTGGAGGTGGTGGTAGGGGTTGTGGAGGGCGGTGAGAGTGGAGGTGGTGGGGGTTGTGGAGGCCGGCGACAATGGCGGTGGTGTGGGTTGAGGTGGTCGGTAGCACTGGAGGTGGTGTTGCTTATGTTGATGGGTGGAAGTGGGTGATGGTGTGCGTGAGGTTTGGAGGTGGTATGGGTCAAAGGAGAAGATGATGATGATGTTGGTGGTCCCATAAAGTTTTATTTTTTATTTTTTATTTCCTAAGGGCAATTTAGTCTTTTCCACAAAGAGTTAACGGAACAATTTAACGGAACAATTTAACGGAATTAGTTATTGGATTCAAATGGGCACAAAATGAAACGTTAGGGGGTAAATCGAGACTTTGAAACTGCAGGGATACAAATGGTTAAAATGGGAAAACATTAGAGATGCAAATGGTAATTTACTCTAGAAAAAATGACATTATACTTTTGTTTTTATCTAATATAATTTATAGTAGGTAGGTATTTGTGTAACATGAATGACTCAACTTAATTAAAGTTTTAAAACGAAATGAAATAGAAAGTACCTTTTTCATAAGATAGATGTCACAAATCACTATCTTCTAAAACTTGATAAGTTAGCGATCAATATGAACTTCTAAACAATAGTACATTTAGTCTTTATTCGGACCAAACGCTTATGTTTGGTCATATTTTATATAAGATTCGATCATGTTTGTTCATGGTCGACCAAGAACAAAAGCCAACACTCATGTCTTTTAGAAGTCCTTTAGACGCAACCAATAAAGCGGTTCTAACGATTATAACTTGAATTTGAACCACGCGCGTTGCCATGGAGTTCTTTTGAAACCGAGTGGTTATATTTCTTGTCCTCTAACAACTTGTAATTTTGTTAATTAAAAGTTAATATCGTTAAATTCTTGTAAGGATCACGATTGTCATTTATTAAACTATGTGGATTACTTATGCTTGTTTCCTTGTTTTATCTTATTTCTTTAATAATTTAAACAAGTAAAAGGATCATAATAACAATAATAATGATCATAATCACAATAACAATAATAATAAAAAAAATAATAATAAATTATAATAATAATAACAATAATAACAACTTAAATAATAGTAACAATAATAATAATAGTATTATTGATAGTAATAATAATAATTTATAAAATTTCTTGAACTTAAAAATGTTAAAACTTAAAATAATTAAGTTAAGGGGTTAATTTGTCATTTTAGAAACTTAAAATCGTAGTTTTGGGCATTAAATAAAAAAGATTGAAATCTACAGGGACCATTTATGTAAATCTTTAAAAATCAAACCCATTTCCCCCTCCATTAACCCGTATTTCCGGCGAACCGCCGGTAGGATCTTGACGAGCTTCGGTGACGCCCAAAACCACAAAATTCGACCGTTTCTTGATCCAAAACTGTTCACAAATCATTCTTAGAACCGTTTTGAACTTGAAATGCATATTAATTTGAGTATTAAGTCGGCTATGGGGGCTTTTGAGTTCAGTAACCGAAAGCCAACAATCTCGAACCGCTGGACTATAATGAACCAATAATAACTCAATTAAAATAGGTTCATACCATTGGCTATTCAATTCATACCCGTTAATGATCTTAATTTTAAGTTTAACTATGAATTAAAGACCAATTGAACACACTAAATTCGTTGATAGGTTCAAATGGATTGATCTATGATTGTTATCAAGCAATTGACAATATATGAACACCAGTAATCAATACAAACAAATATCAGAAAAATTCATAGAGATTTCATTGATATTAGCTAGGATTACATTGTGCAATTGAGAGAAAATATCTTTCTAATTCTCACAAAAGTCTTAAAAGTCTCTTTTCACAAATACAAAACAATCCTATTTATACTAATACAAGAAAACAATAAGAAACATATGTTTACGTAATAAGTCCCTTCACTATGACAAAAACTAATATAAAGACTAAAATGCTAATCTTTCCTAGGGTTCCAACAATACTCCCCCCTAAGAATTGCATTATAGTCTTCAGCAAAAATAGTCTTTAGGTTCTTCTTTTATCTTGAACATTGGTTTTTCTTTGTATAGCTCCAGTTCTTCAAGAGCTTTCTTGATTGTCAAATTGAACTTCCTTGCTAGAATTCCTTGTTGTTGCTTGGACTCATTAGTCTTGATCTCTATAGCATCCATTACCAACAGAGTTTCTTTAGATAAACCTGCAATATCCATATTAGCATACATTTCAATTGGTTTTGGATTTTCTTTTGTGTAGATCTCCAGTACTCCTTTGCGTGAGATTCTCATGAATTCAATGTTTTTTTATGTCTTTCCACACTATGATTGCATAAGCCATTGCTTTTCTCAAAGAAATCCTCTCCATAGCAGCATTCATTACTTTTATAATCATCAAAAAGTATTTTCTGTCACTCTCTGCTTCAGATGAAGATACTTGCTCAAACACTTGATTGGACAAGAGCGAGATATAACTCGGATGTTGAAGTTTGAGTTCAAACACACTAAACAAACTAATCATATCATTATCCCAATCATCCAAGTTCCTCACAAGCTTCATATGAAAAATAGATGAATCATAAAACCATTTCAGAATTGTTTTTGATGATTGAGTTCCGTCTATAACTTTTAACCTAGGATTAGTAACCTTTTCAAAGTACTTATCACTGAAGGTATCTACATAGCTTTCTTCAATCTATTCACTCGATTCACCTTTCTTTAGAATTCTTTTCAACTTGTCAAAATACCTCTTGTCTTCTTGATCACAATGTGTTTGAAGAAAAGTCGGCATTCTTGTTATTCCTCTATCAAGTAGTTTAACAAAATTATCTCCCCTTTCAGCCTTTGTGGGATTAATCAGAGGTAACTTATGTCATTCCTTCAAATCTTGCACTTGTAACTCAATGATGCTAGAGTAAAAGTGATACACATCGCAAATAGCACTTACTATCTTGATCAGAAATGCATCAAAAATCTCATCATATTTCCATACAATAAACTTCACTTCTTTGGTTTTATCAGGCATAATCATTGCATTCAGCAATTCAGAAATTGTTTGTCCTATTTGCAAAACATTCCGTATAATATCACCAGTTGATCTAGCTTTATTCCACAATTGCTTTTGGTCTAGAGAATCTTTGTACGCTTGTTGCTCTGGACTAGGAAACATATTCATCAATTCTTTCCTTCTTTTATGTGTTTTCCTTACTAATTCCATCGATTTGATTTCTTGTGGCTCCAAAATCTTAGATCTTTTGGCTGTTTCTAAGTACTGTGGATTATCCATTTCAAGCACTATCATCTTGTTGTACATCTTTTCAGTTTCTTGGAAGCTCCTGACCAATCTTCTTAAAGATTCACTTTGTAATCTGTTCAGCTGTTTCCTTGGATAATTTCTGGACTGCAACCACATCCTTAGAACCGGAATGCTCATGTTATCTGGATTAGGATGGTGCAATTCCTTTACAGGAATATCATCCACATTTAAGCTTTCACTCATTGGTGCCCACTCACCATGTTCTAGATTGACTTCGTTTGGATCTGTCGGCGCTGAAGACTCTGCTAACACACATTTTTCATACTCTTCATTTATTTGAGTCACTGTCAGCCCGTCCAAAAACACTCTATTAAACTATTTATTGACCAGATAATTGTATCTGTCTTCAAAGTCTATAGTATATCGTCTTGAACATTTTCAACTGGTGAGTCAACTGCATCACACACGTCTTCATCTTCTAAAACTTCATCATACCATTCATCAGGTAGATCAGTATCTATACCATCAAGTGCTTCTATTATCTTTTGAACTTCTTCTTCTTCTTCTTCATTCTCATCTATATCAAATGTCTTCTAAACTTTAGCTGGAACTATAGATGTTTCAACTTCATCCATCTTTCTTTTCCCTTCTCAGCTTCAGAATACTTTACATTTGTGTTTTCTTTAGGCTCTTGAAAAGATTCTTCCTCAACAGTAATCACTTCACTTTCCTTTACAGGCTCTTTTAAAGTTTCTTTCAGCTTTTCAATTTCTTCAAACATTATCTTTACTTTTTCTTTAAGATTAGACATCATAACATTCTTCATTTCATCATTAGCCTTTAGCATAGCATTTTCTTTCTTTAATCTTTCAATTTCCTCATTTGAGAGTTATCTGTGACTTCAACTTCTCAACTTCATCAACATAATCTTCTACTTCTGTTTGAATACAAACATTTGATGTTTGTTTTGTCTCTTTTTCTGACTCTTTCATAATCACAACATCTTGATTTGGAGATTGTACATTTTCTGATATAGGCTTAGACCAAATTGCATCAAAATCAAGTGCTTGATTAAAATCAACATTCTCTATATTCTCATTTTCAACAACTTCATCATTCCTTTGATCATTTACTTCAACATCAACATCTTCATCTACATTTCTTTCTTCTTCAATTCTTTGATCAGAAATGGTTTGCTCACTATCCATCTCTTGAATAGTTTCTTCAACATTTTGTTCAGCTTCACCACCTTGATCACCTCCTTGATCATCATCATCATTATCATTATCATCATCATCATTATTGTTAGGATGAGTGATCTACGTTTGATTGATTAGAGAGTATAGCAGCGGAATTCTAACAATGAATTAGCCAATTCACAAGAACAAAGAGATATTCAATGTAAGAACAAAAACGGTTATAGACAGAGAATTCTGCAAATAATATTTCATCCAATATTCGCTTTCGTGGTAACGGAATGTCACAATTACAATTAGGTCAACACCGCTTATATAAGAGATGTGACGTCTGCTGATGTCACTTGATAGTGACATCTAACAGAATTTATTACAACTACTGATACTTAACACAACTACTGATGATGTCAAACAGCAGACATCTTCTTACAAAAATGCTAAGTGTTAACTATTATTACAACTACTGAAAAGAAACTACTGAAACTGTAACAACTGAAGAACATACTCTTCAGTTGTTTTACAAATACTGAAACAAAGAAAACTACTGAAAGGTAAACCATCACAACAACTGAAGAATGCTTCTTCAGCTGTTGTAACAAACTCTGAAGGCTTCAGTACTTGTACTTGAGCTTCAGCTGTTGTCATCAGCTGATGTCTTCAGTCTTTATACTTCAGCTATTGTTCTTCAGTACTTTAGTTCTTCAGCTGTTGCAGTCTTCAGCACTTTAGATCTTCAGCTGTTGTTCTTCAGTACTTTAGTTCTTCAGCTGTTGCAGTCTTCAGACTTTGTCAAACAACTGATCAAGTCTTCAGCAGTTGTTGTGATATCTGTGGGACTTAGAGGTTTTTCTGATCAGGCTCATTGGTTCTTTTGGTCCAACAAACTCCCCCTGAACCAATGCAGCCAAAACCTCTAAACTTATTAGAGTTGTCCCACTTATTATGGCAGAAATGTTGGTCTTTTTGTCTTCTAGATCAGCTCAGAAGCGACCCTTTTTTAAGCACCGGCCAGGGAAGAAGTCTCAAAGATTTGTTTGGCAAAGTATGAATGGGAACTCTGTTTTGGGGAATTAGACACAGAGTTGTTACCCCATTCATGAGATCTATTTCCCCATGATGAGTCTGTACGACTCTCTTGTGTAGGCCTCAAGGAAGGTGATTTGTTCCTCCATGGTTAGCTCTTCAGCACCTCCTTCAAACAATGATTCAGGCCCATAATACTCAGACACGTATTTGGCCTGTTTCCCATTCTTTAGCTCCACAGTTGTTATTATTCTGTAAGCAAACTCATCCGGGTGATTACCCTCTAGGAACAACTGGAGCTCATTTTTCCTGACTTCCTCAAGCCTCTTGTAAACTAACCCCTTTTTCACTATTTTGTTTTCCAGCATCTTCTGAGGGGTTAGATTAGCTTTATAGGCTTTCTTGAAGTCCTCTAGGATTTCCCAGGGTGAAACTACAAAGACCAGAGAGATCACTTCATCTACGATCTTTTTCACCTGGCCAATGTATCTCTGAGGTATGTTTTTCTTATGAATTCTGTGAGACACCCTGGGATCAGGCCAAATCCTCACTCTTTCCTTTTGATATTGAAAGATATGCTTGAGAGTGTAAAGTCTGAGGGCTTGTTTCTTCATATTGATGGATAGAAGATGTGGTTGCATAAACTTTGTCAACTCTCTTCAGCAATTCCTCATCATGCTGTTTATGAAGCTCTTCTTCTTCTAGCTTCACTTTAACCATTTGTCTTTGGAATTCAGGAGTAATTGCTAAGGAGTAACTTGTGGCCTTAGGCAACTGAATCACAGCTGAGAGTGGCAGCCTATCTTCATCATCTTCTTCATCATCTTCTAGCCTCAATACCCTTCTCTTCTTCTTCAAGGGTATATCATCGGCTATGGGTTTTGAGGGTAAGGGAGTTGGTTTGGTGGGTTGTGTTTTGGGTGGTTTTGGTGTGGGAATGTTGACAGGCTGTTCTAGCATTTTTGAGGTGAGTGTGGCTTTTGATTGCTTGGCTAGCTCAGTCCTGCTCCCAACACCCGCTTCATTCAAAGCTTCAATAACAAGTCCCTTAGTATATGCTTCAGACGAACAGATCTTGGTGGTGACTGCCAAGATACTGTCCCTGGACCAAGCTTTGATTTCGATCATTGATCTTCCAAGATATTTTGCAATAAATCTAATCATGATCTCAAGCCTTTCTCTTTCTAACACTTCATAACTTGCCCATCTATTCTGGATTTCTTCAATCTCTAATCGTGAATCTCAGAGTCAAGTTTATCGGTGTCATGGCCTTGCCTAAACAGCTGATCAATGATGTTGTCCATTGATCTGCTGTGTTCGGCATCAGCCTCTTTTATCAGTAGCTCCAAGGCTTTCTCTTTTTCCTTCTCTTTATCGGTCTCCACATTCAACTCCAACTCCTTTTCCACTATTATCCCTTCTGTTTCTTTCTCCTTTTCTTTCTCCTCTGTACTCCTCTTTCTTTTTACTTTCACTAACTTAATCTCCCCCTTTTTGGTTGCATTGGTTGCAAGGGGTTGATTGCCAGAAAGCTGTTTGCCCACAACCTCCTCTATCAATGGTTGTATTACTGAGGAAAGCCTCTCATCAATGGCTTTGATCACTATGTCAGTGATTATGGGTGTGATGAGAGGGAGGGAATTTTGAAGGATAGCAACTATTTGCTCAGGAGGGTTCTGTTCCTGAGAAATAGTGCCAGAAGCAGAGGCAGGTGGCTGAGTTGTTGGGAGTGGCTCAGTGTTTGGGAGACCTTCAGATGAAGGTGCCATCTGTGAGGTGGTAGAGGCAGATGGTCTTTGTTCCTTAGAAGTTTTGGCAAGCAGCTCTTTGAGTCTGCTCACCTCCTCTTCCAGGATGGTGTTTTGGGCGATTACATCGTAAAAGAAGCCCAGGTCATCATTAGTAGTTACTGAATCACCTAACCTCCTGATAGGATCAGGATGAACATGCACTGAGTGTAGCTCAGTTGTAGCATGTGCCCCTTTGTCTTGGAACTGGGGACTTCCTGCCTCAGGACGCTGTCCTTCATCAGCAGTTGCCTCTGGTAAGGTCTTAGTAATGGTACCAACTACAACCTGATCATATGCTGAAGCAGGAGAAGTGGCAGCCTCACCAGAAGTTCCAATCTCCATTGCTACACTAGGAGAAGGAACATTGTAACCCCTATGCTGTGGGTTCTCAGCTGCACTTTGGTCCTCCCCCTCAATGGTAGAAGTATTCCCAGTTGTAATTGGTATTTAGGGAGGGGGTGAGGAGTGCAACTGAGTCAACACTTGTGCAACAAGTAATGTAGGACTTTGGGGGGCGGTTGCATGTGGTGATTGGGTGGAAGCAGATTGCACCCGGGGTGAATGGTGCGCTTCAATGGTAACCCTCTCAAGGGAGATAGGTTCCAGCAGTGTAGGTTCCCCAATGTTGGTTGCAACAGGATCCTGTTAGGAGGATACCTGTGTGGCTGTGGCTGGTTGAGTCAGTGTCACAACTGGGGGGTTAAGACCAGTGTGTGGTTCCTGTGTTTGTGGTACAGGGGCATCCTCAAGGGACTCATCTCCCTGAGTAGCCTTTTTTGGCTTTTTGGATTTGGGTGTAGTGGGGACTTTGGTTCTGGAGGTGGTGGCTGTGGGTTCCAACTGCGTGGGTTTTCGCAGCCTGGCAGCCTGTTTCAACGTTTGGTCAGAGTTGTGCCTGGAGTATACTTCAGGCAATACAACCGTTGCAGGGACTCCGAGACCAACAAGTCCCTCAGCTTTTAGCTGATTCTCTATTATGGCCATAATGAACCGAGGATATAATATCCAGCGGTTAGAAATAGATTTTGAGGCCATGTCCTTAAGTTCCAGAAAAATGATTTCAGAGAAGTTTAGGTTCTATTGCTCAAGGATAGAGAATAGTACCTGTTGCCACCTTGTAGACATTTGATCCCAAGAGGAAGTCTTAGGAGCCAAACAGACATTTACCATGTGAAATATGAAACGTTCAGCATCATGGAAATGTTTCTTCAGTATGGTGGAGGCACTAAGGTTTCCCTGATATCCATGGTGGGCAAAGGATAAATCAGTTGTGCCCTTTGGATATCCAGCAGGAAAAGTGGCATCATCCAGGTGTAGGGTTTGACGAAGTATATCGGGAGTGATGACCACTTGGTGGTTGTTGACGACCGACCGGAGAGACTCTGTGTTGTTCTCCCCAGTGGTGAGGGTGACGATCATCCAAAACTGGTTAAGGGATTCGGCATGAAGGATTGGATTGAGAAGAAAGGCCGTTTTGTAGGGTGACTGGACCTTAAGATCAATAGCGTTATCAAACTTAGCCCAGAATGGCGATTTGGTGAGGTAAGCTACACAGTTGTGTCTCGGTTTGAGCTGCATGGTCGCCATTAATGAGAGAGAAGTTTTGGAGATATGAACGTTAGGTTTGAAGAAGATGAGGCTCTGAAGGATTAGGTCGGGGATATTTATAGGGTACGGGTTAGAAAATGACTGAAGGGTTTGGTGTTAGTCATCAGTAGTTTTAAAATGACTGTTGACATGGTATTACCCTTTCAGACGTTGAAACAGCTGAAGTCGTGGTTTTAGGCATCAGCAGTTATAAAACTACTGAAGACCATGGTTTTGACTTCAGATGTTTGACAACAACTGATAACTTGGTATTAGTCATCAGTAGTTGTGAAACTACTGAAAATATGGTTTTGTCATCAGTTGTTGTAAACAGCTGATGACTTGGTATTAGTCATCAGTAGTTGTGAAACTACTGAAGACATGGTTTTGTCATCAGTTGTTTAGGATGAAACAACAGTTGTAGAAACAACTGAAGAGAAATTCTCATCAGTAGTTTTCGTCAATTCATAGCCTTGCAGCTGTTTCATACTGTCCTCAACACTTACTCATCAGCCTTTGTGCTGTTTTCAGTTGTTTCATAGGACATCAGTACTTATCTGTTTTGACAACATCAATAGTGACAACTACATCAGTAGTTGTTACTTTATCAGTTGTTGTAACAGAAGCAGTACAATATGTGATATGGTCACTAATGATCATTAGTACTTATTAACTGAGATCATCAGTAGTTATCACTTATTCTAGCTGCAGCATACCAAGCCTTAACACAAGGTTTTGGAAAGTAGAACTATGCAAAGGCTTAGTAAAAATATCTGCAAGCTCATCAGCACTAGACACAAACTTAGGATCAATCAGACCTTTTTCAAAACAATCCCAAATAAAGTGATGTTTGATCTCTATATGTTTGGTCCTAGAGTGCTGGACTGGATTTTTGACAATACACAGAGCTGAAGCACTATCCATTAATAATGGAGTCTTAGTCTCTGTAATGCCATAATCCAGAAGTTGGTTCTGAAGCCAGAGTACCTGAGAAGTACAACTTGCAGCAGCAATGTACTCGGCTTCATCAGTTGATGTAGCAACAGATGTTTGTTTCTTACTCTGCCAAGAAATCAAACAGTTTCCTAGGAATTGACAACCACCAGAAGTTGACTTTCTAGTTAACTTGCACCCTGCATAGTCACTATCTGAAAAAGCAACTAATTTGCAAGAGTGTCCAGTGGAATACCATAAACCTAGAGATTGTGTACCTTGCAAATATCTAAAGATCCTCTTGACTGCAATCAAATGAGACTCTTTAGGAGCAGCTTGAAATCTGGCACAGACACAAGTAGCAAACATGATATCTGGTCTAGAAGCTATTAAATACATCAAGGACCCAATCATACATCTGTAAAGTGTTTCATCAACAACTTTACCTTTCTGATCTGCATCCAGTTGTATGGTGTTGCACATGGGAGTAGAACAGGGCTTACAGTTTTGTAAATCAAACTTATTCAAAAGATCTTTTGTATATTTTGACTGATGAATAAAGGTTCCATCAGCCTTTTGTTTAATTTGTAAGCCTAGAAAGAACTGTAATTCTCCCATTGCACTCATTTCAAACCTCTTTTTCATTAATGTTGTAAAATCATCACACAACTGGGGATCAGAGGATGCAAAAATGATATCATCAACATAAATCTGAACAAGTAGCTTATGCTGATCCACCTTCTTAATAAACAAAGTTTTATCAATGGAGCCTCTAGTGAAATTATTCTTAAGAAGAAAAGTGGAAAGTGTCTCATACCAGGCTCTAGGAGCTTGTTTCAACCCATAAAGAGCCTTATAAAGTTTATACACCCATTCAGGATGTTTATTATCCTCAAAACCTGGTGGTTGACACACATAAACTTCTTCCTTTATTTTACCATATAAAAATGCACTTTTGACATCCATTTGAAAAACTTTAAGATTGTGGAATGTAGCATAGGCTAAAAACAATCTAATTGCCTCTAGTCTGGCTACAGGGGCAAAGGTTTCATCATAATCAATACCTTTTTCTTGTGAAAACCCCTGTACAACCAGTCTAGCCTTGTTCTTAACAATAAGCCCATTTTCATCAGTTTTATTTCTAAACACCCATTTAGTGCCTATTGCACACTTACCTGGGGGAAGAGGAACCAGTTCCCACACTTGCTGTTTCTTGAACTGAAGTAGCTCAAGCTGCATGGCTTCAACCCATCCATTGTCTCTCAAAGCAACATGATAGTTCTTTGGCTCTAGCTGACTGATGAAGAGAGCATAGAAGCAGAAGTTAGACAATTGACTTCTAGTTGAAACTCCAGCATTGATATCACCAATAATTTGAGACATTGGGTGATTCTTCAGTTCTTGATAAACAATGAGATCTGTGCAAGTGTTTGTAGGACCTTCAGTAGCAGCAGATGTTGATGCAGACTCTTGAAACCAAGAATTGGATGGTAACTCAAAAGATGTAGAGGAATCAGAGATCTCATCAGCATTTGTTATGGATGGAACTGCTGAAGCTACAGGAACATCAAATTTAGCAGACACAGGCAGTTGGTCACTAAACTTGAATAGGTGAGTATTGATATTATCATCATCATCATCAATACCACCAGGTGGAAGACATGCTGCAGAAGATGATTTATCCACATGATCTGCAACAGCTAGAGGTTGATAAGGAACATATTGCAGTATGTCCAAATCAAACAACTCCACAGGGTTTTGTGGAATCTTGTCCATAGGAGATTCATTAAACTTCACATGTAAAGTCTCTTCAACTATCTTTGTTCTGCAGTTGAAGACTCTGTATGCCTTGCAAGTAGATGAATAACCAACAAAATAACCTGCATCCACCTTAGGATCAAAATTTTGGAGTTGATCCTTTGTGTTGAGAATAAAACAGGGACACCCAAATGCTTTGAAAAATGAAATTAGAAGAGCCAAGTGATGGAGAACTTCATATGGAGTCTTCATCAACCTCTGATTTACTAAGGCTCTATTCTGCACATAGCAAGCTGTGTTAACAGCTTCAGCCCAAAAGGTCAGTGGCAAACCAGAGTCAGCCAACATGGACCTTGCAGCTTCAATTAGGGTCCTGTTCTTCCTCTCCACTACTCCATTTTGTTCTGGAGTCCGTGGGATGCTAAACTGCCTTTTGATTCCCTTTGAAAGATAGAAGTCATCAAGTGTATGGTTTCTGAATTCAGTTCCATTGTCACTCCTTATACACTTGACTGAAAGGGAATACTGCTTCTCAACATACAACACAAAGTGAATAATCTTCTGAGCAACCTCATCCTTTGAATGTAGAAAGAAAGTCCATACAAATCTGGAGTAATCATCCACAATTACCAGATAGTATTTCTTCTTTGCCATACTCATCACTCTCACAGGACCAAATAGATCCATATGCAGTAATTGCAAGCAGGCAGTGGACTTAGGCTCTTCAATAGGAGAGAATGAGACTTTGTGTTGTTTTCCTTTTAAACAAGCAGTGCAGGTTTCATCACAGTGGAACTCCTTTATTGGTAAGCCTCTGACTAAACTATTGTGGATCAGCTGATTCATGTTTTTGAAATTAACATGACCCAGCCTTCTGTGCCACAGTTTAGATTCTTGAGGAGAGGCTTTGGAAAATAGGCAAGGATGACCTCTGAGATCTATTTTCTTGGAAAGATCTAAGGCATAAACTCTTCCTGTCCTGTTGGCTCTCAGGAGAGTGTGATCATCCAACACCTTATCAATCAAATGCAGAACTTTGGATGACAGAATCCTACAGTTCTGACTGGTGAAAAGAGCAACATGGCCTTTATCACACATTTGACTGACACTCAAGAGATTGTACTTGAGATTTTCCACATGATTAACATCATCAAACTTTATTTCTCCATTGGAGACAAAGCCTTTTCCAATGATGTAACCCCTAGCATCATTGCCAAAAGAAACAAACCCCTTCTTTCCTTGAGAGTAGTCATGAAGAAGAGAGCTGTTCCCAGTCATGTGCATAGATCCCCCACTATCTACATACCAGATGCTACTTTGGCATGTTGAAGAACCCTCCAATTATAAACAATCAGTTAGTTTTGGAGACCCAAACCTTTTTGGTTTTGGGCCTGTTCTCATCAACAGATGGTAAACTAACAGGTTTGATGGAAACAACAGCCTGAGAGGAAGAAAATGGTGAAGAAGAGGAATCCTTTGGCTTGGACCTCCTTTTCTGTGGTTTCAACATAGGAACATCTAATTGGTTAACTCTTCCCAATAGATGTTGAACCATCATAACCAGCTGTGTCTGATTTTGTGATAAAGCTTTCAGCTCTTCAGACACATTGGCATTGGAGTTTGATAAGTTCCTATGTTGCACCTTCTTCTTTTGAGCAATCTCAGCTGTTACCTGTTTAACCCCTTCCTTTTTGGATTTCTTTACGGACTTAAGGGTTACAGGATTTGATGTTGCTGATACAAATGTGGCTTCAAACTCAGTTTTCATTTTAACCATTTTCTCTTTAATTTCCTCTTTATGTTTGAGTTTGGATTTTCTTTTGTACCAACAATCATCTGTAAGATGATTGAACAAGCCACATACTTCACATGGTTTCTTCTTCATCTTATGTTGATCATCAACTAAAGAGGATGAAACTACTGAAGACTTGCTCTTCAGTACTTTGGAAGCATTGTTTGCTCTCTTGACTTCCTCTTTAGTAGTCTTCAAACTCTTTCTACTGACAGTTTTCTTCTCTTCAGTACTGACAGTAGTTGGAGTTTGAACTTCAGGTGTTAAATCTTGCTCTCCAGTCCTTTCAGGACTTTCAGAATTAACTCCTGAGTTGATCAACTCTTTGATCATGTGAGTGTCAGCAGTGGAACCATCAACATCAGCTGATAGGTTCTGAGAGGGCTTAGTGCTGACTTCTACTTCTGATGGTGCTGTATCAGAAAGTAGATCACATGATGAAATGGATTGGTTATTTCTCTCACCATCAGATTCTACCTCTGCTCTGGGAGTAAAATCTGTAGGTGGAGCAGTGTGATTATAACCAATGCCAAACTTCACATTGGAAGCAGATTGCTTACTAGGAAGCATTTCAAAACCCTTGCAAGAATTTACCCATCGATCACACTCTACCTGGATAGTTGCAAGTGTTTCCTTGAGATCTCTATACTTCTCTAGAAGTATCTCTTCCCTAGCCTTATCATTAGTGATTTGGCATTTAAGTTTGTAAATCTCATCATTCTTATCATTAAGCACAGACTCAAATTCAACTTTGCTTTTGGAAATTGTTTGTTCTAGCTTAATGTTCTTGTTAATTAAAGCTACATTTGCTTCTCTAATAGATGCAAATGCGACTATGCATGATTCAGAACATAGTTTGGCTTTTGCCTCAGAGGATACCTGTGATACCTTTGGTATAGAGGCATTAGAGGATGAAGTATCAACAGAATCCAAAGCCATAAGAGCTAGATTTCCAAAGGGACTGTCACCACCATGTTGACCAGCACCAGTGAACAGTTGTTCATGACCAGACAAATCATCTGGTAAACTGCTCCAGTCAACAACTCCTGGGGTGAAGAAGCTGTGTTGTTGAGGTTGAGTTTGTTGATGAGATTGGGAAGGTTGAGGTTCAGGCAATGCATGTGATTGTTGTGAAATGGGAGCTTGAACCGGATTAGACTGAGGCAAGTAATAACAGGGAAAAGAATATGACAATGGACCCTGGGGGACAAAGTATGCAGGAGATCTAGGGTGTGAATGATGACCAGAACCAGCAGGATGTTGCCCTCTGTTTTGTGGACTAGTACTAGGAAAAGTCACAAAGGTGCAGAAGAGTTAGATCCAATTGATCTACACTCTCTTGCAAAGTGTCCCAGCCTTTGGCATTTGTGACACCTCAACTTACTCTTGTCAAAACCAACTTTGGTTTTGCCAGAGAGTCCAGGAAATTTCCTGCCAGTTCTCTTGTAGAACTTCTGAGATCTGATATTAATCAATGCCATTTGGCTTAGAATATCCCTCTCTTCTAAATCATCATCAGCTATTCCTTTCAAATCATCCATGATGAAGCATAGATTGTCACTACTACTGCCAGAATGACTATCAATACCAACAAATGCATGATCAGAACTATTTGAAGAGAAATCAATATGCTCATCATAATTGCTTTCAGATGCAGCATATTCTGACTCATGACCAACCAAGGCAGTATTCCCTGGTACAAAGTCATCAGTGAGCTTTCCTGATGAGGACAGTTTCCTTTTTTGCTCTATCTCTCTTTCGAATGTAAGCAGTTTCCATGAAGTTGGGTGAGAGATAGGCTATCCAGATTTGCACTGGATCGTAGGACAATAGTGTATGTGTCCCATCTCTCAGGCAGTGATCTGAGGAACCTGTTATTCATCTGGCTGTTGGTGTATTCCTGTTTCACCATTTTCAGCTCAAAGATCAAGCAGGAAAAACACTCAAACTGTTGAGTCAGTGTGTCACCCTTTCTATGAGAGAATGTCTCATATTGTTGGGCAAGGATTTCTCTGTTGTTTGCTAAGACCTCATCTGTGCCACCGAATTGTTCCTTCAGGGCATTCCAGAGATCATGAGCAGTTTCATGATGCATAAGCCCTGAATAGATTTCATTAGGCAGTGCCATGGCCAGAATTCCATGGGCTTTAGCATCAATCTCAAATAGTTTCCGATCTTCATCAGAGTATTGTTCCTTCTTCTTCGGAACCATTTGATTGGTTTCCGGATTGTTCACCATAGGCTTATGTGGTCCATGTACCACAGATGTCCAACAACCTGAACTGTTAACAAACAGGTGATGAAGCATTCTTCGCTGCCATATGTTATACTCGGTCCTAACCAGCATTGGGGGCTTGGTTGAGGAACCGGTATTGTGAGGATCATTAGAAGGAGTAGTCATCTCAGATTCAATCAAATTCAATTAAGCTATAACAGATTTAGAACAAAAACACAATAACCAATTGAACCAAGAGAGATCTCAAAATAAATGAACGAAAGCGTCAGAAATTCAATAATCTATAACCAGTTCTTGCAAATATGCTAATTCAATCAAACATAGATATCAATTAGCAGTTTCAATGATCAATTGTTAGATCGATCAATGATTAACCAACTCTGATACCACTTGTTAGGATCAGTGATCTACGTTTGATGATTAGAGAGTATAGCAGCAGAATTCTAACAATGAATTAGCCAATTCACAAGAACAAAGAGATATTCAATGTAAGAACAAAAACGGTTATAGACAGAGAATTCTGCAAATAATATTTCATCCAATATTCGCTTTCGTGGTAACGGAATGTCACAATTACAATTAGGTCAACACCTCTTATATAAGAGATGTGACGTCTGCTGATGTCACTTGATAGTGACATCTAACAGAATTTATTACAAACTACTGATAGTTAACACAACTACTGAAGATGTCAAATAGCAGACATCTTCTTACAAAAATGCTAAGTGTTAACTATTATTACAACTACCGAAAAGAAACTACTGAAACTGTAACAACTGAAGAACATACTCTTCAGTTGTTTTACAAATACTGAAACAAAGAAAACTACTGAAAGGTAAACCATCACAACAACTGAAGAATGCTTCTTCAGCTGTTGTAACAAACTCTGAAGGCTTTAGTACTTGTACTTGAGCTTCAGTTGTTGTCATCAGCTGATGTCTTCAGTCTTTATACTTCAGCTGTTGTTCTTTAGTACTTTAGTTCTTCAGCTGTTGCAGTCTTCAGCACTTTAGATCTTCAGTTGTTGTTCTTCAGTACTTTAGTTCTTCAACTGTTGCAGTCTTCAGACTTTGTCAAACAGCTGATCAAGTCTTTAGCAGTTGTTGTGATGTTTGTGGGACTTAGAGGTTTTTCTGATTAGGCTCATTGGTTCTTTTGGTCCAACAATTATTTTCATTTCCTTCATCATTATCATCCTCTTCATCATCATCCTCTTCTTCAGATTCTTCAACAATCTCATCAATTACATCTGTTGGATCAAGAAGAAGGCTAATGCAACCAAAACTATATCACTTAAGTTATTTTGATGCTGCATGCAAAGGCTTCCGAAGCTCTTCATGGAACTTCCGAAGGTTGTAGAGTTCTTCCGAAGACAAAGGATCCAAAGACAAATGCATACTTCCGAAGTTCAAGACTGAGAAGAAAGAAAGGTGAAGAACACTTCCGAAGTATGATGAAGAAGTCTCCAAGTCTTGGAAGAAGTAGCCTCTTCTGAAGTATAAAGTGGCTTCGGAAGTACTTACTCTTCCGAAGCCATTTAACCTTTGGAAGACACTGCTATAACCAGTGGACACAAGTATGGTCTCTGACACTCCGCTGCAGACTTCTGATACAGCATGGCTTCTTCCTAAGGAACCATGTTGTTGACCATACTTTATTCCACTGTTTACCTTTTCATGATAGTACAGTTGCCATCTTTAGTTGGTGACAAAAGGTAAGTCAGGGACATGTCCTGACTACCAAATCTCAAATAAGACTTTATCCGAGATACCTTAGTTATAGTCTTGTAGTATAGGCTTTAGCTAAAGGATCCCAGCTGGTATCAAAGTATATCCGGCTGTAGATAGTATTATATATAGGTTCTCTTTGTAAATTATAGAGAAAAGATTATCATCTGCTTGTAAGAGTCTTTGTATCTTGAGTTGAGAATCAATATATAAAAGTAATTTGAAAATTATCTTTCTGTGTTCTTAGTTACTTTTCATATTGTGATCAACTCTTCTTGATTCTTACCCGAGTATGATTCTAGGTGAGTTTGAGAGAAAACATTTGTGTTTAAGTGACAAACACCAATCCTGCAACATCTTC